>OX940982.1:31995021-32494653 GCA_954871275.1 Leptopterna dolabrata | reverse complement strand
GATATTTATGTTATCTTTGACTTTTCAGTAATTGAGAAATTCACCGAGAATGTTCGATTTTGCCTGATCTGCAATTATTTGGGTAAAATCATTCCGGCAATCCAGTCGAGGTGCACAAGGTTCAGGTTTGGGCAGTTGAACTCCGAACAAATCGTTCCCCGTTTGAACTATGTGGTTGCCAAGGAGGGGTAAGCTGTCGTTAGAATACTTGACTTTATAAAGCCTTATCGCTTACACGGTTGACGTAATCGACCGTAAAGATGGAGTCACCGCATCTCGGTCCAGGTTAAACATAACCACGCGACGAATCACTGATTAACCTTCTGTGCCAATAACAACTGATTAACCTTCTGTGCCAGCTTTTCGCTGTCCAAATTTCGCTATTACTATTTCGTTTGGCATCATCGAGGTACTGCTCTCCCTGTTTCTCTCTAAAAGTGATCAAAATGCTGCAAATGATTACATAGTGGTTTATTATTTACCTGTACAGATGACCGTTCTGCGTAGATCACCACTTGCTCCCCCCAGGAAAGCCCTAAATCGAGTAGCCGGAGCCAGCCCGGGAATTGCTGTTTCATAAAAATGCGCAGGATTCATTAATTCAATCATTAATAATATTATTTATTGTTATTCATGAAGCATAACGTCAGTTACAAAAGTACCTATCAACAAAATCCGAAAGAGCGCCACCATCCTTCAAATGAAAAAGTATCACAGAACAACCAACTCGACTTCATACAGCTAGGCGTGATTAGAATCAGGTGTTCCCTAGCAGTGATAGGCAGGGCGGGATTTATACCGTTTCCTTCACGATCATGTTGACGAAGCCTTTCGGTGAAAACGAACAGCTGGACGTGCAATGCTGTGGGTGGTCTCAAAACATTGTTTAGTTCGAGATCAATTTAAAAACGTAAAAAAACCACACCCTTCTATGAAAGTTTTCGAGCTATGGCGTTCTGGAAATTTTAGCCCCTATTTTTCTCCCCTTAGAGATGACCTAATAGTAACACCGAGCTTCCCGGTCCAACTAGACCCCGAATGGGACCTGCAAACCAAATCTCATTAATTTTGGTTCTTGATAACTAAGGGAAGATTACAAGATACATTTACCGATTGAGGTTACAAGATACGGATTAATAGAAAGAAGTCCTGCTTGTCCTTCCTACTAGAGAGTTCCTAGTAGATACGGTGACAACAATACCGCATCCGCTGTTACAGCGAACAACATGGATGCTAACCCGTTGCCATTGGTTATGAGAGACAACAGCGTGATAGTCGGTATCTTAAAGTGACGTCAATTCCTTACTGATTGTTGAAGTACCGCGAATTCTTCCCCTTCCATATCAAAGGAAAATAGAGCTACACACAGACATAAAAGAAACCACTATGCACCAGCTGTGTCAAATCTGAAGTCAGGCAGCCTGTTAATTTGAAGAACGTCAAATTAGTTATTGCACAATTAAAGTTGTATAAGATTGGTTTGCTTATGCAGTAGGTATTTGGCTTCTTTTGCTAATGGTATGAATGTGTGTGTGACTGCAAAACTAGCTATAAATTTGTGAAACTAGGTTTTATTATGAGAGAAAAGTAGGTCTAACTAAAAAAGCTTAAGCGTTTGAAACCATATCTTTTTTTAGGTTAAGAAAACAATGTACAGTGGTACAAGTTAGAAAACAGTAGGTACAGAAACATTTTACAGCACATGCGTACAAAACACGAAGAATGGGCATAACTTGGGTTAGGATTTTCAGAAAAGTTCGTGAAGAAAGTTACTGAATTGTTTGTTGTTGCTAAATTTGGCTAAAGCAAGAAAGTTTAATCAATTCTGCGCCCTCACTCTCTAACAAAAATCCGATTCTGTGGGTTCTGGTTCATATCATGTTCATGATCTTCTACAATGTTGTGTGTTTCCATAACAACTTCTCCTTCCTCTTGATTCTCCTGAGCAGAAACGGCTTGAAAGGGAGGTAGGTAGGTATTTGGGTTGCGACAACTTTGGTGTAATAGGAATATTCATCACGATCACGTTTTCACCATACTCAACATAAGCAACATGTCAATTACTTTTACACATGGTCTAGTCGTTACGTTTCTCGGGATCGAGAGGCGGTGACGGATGTATGCGGCCAAATAGGTCAACTGTGTGATACTTCAACCATTTGGTGCATGCGCAGAACACTTTTCTGAGACATACGGATGACGCATCTGAGCAACAGTATCTCCTAGGAACTCTCTACTGTATCTCTGATGCGGCGCCGCCATATCGTCATGGCCAGATCTCTGGGAGGTCATATAATTATAATCTCTATATTGTCGAATCGATAGGTAGTCAGTTGATACTGTTTACCAGTTTTTAACGTCGTCAATTTGAATTGGCCTAATGATAATAACTAGTCATTCATTCCAGAAAACATCTGTATTTCTGAACAGTTTTTAAATGTCATAATTATTATAATAGTTATTTTGTCTTACATTATGCTGCAGTGTGCAAGCAACAGAAGATGGCAAAAAGGCCCTCATCGATTTGGCAGGCGGAGACATGCGAAAAGTTCTCAACATCCTTCAGGCCGCTGCCACAGCCTTTGATATTGTGAATGAAGACAACGTCTACACTTGCGTAGGTCATCCCACCAAGCCGGATATGACCAACGTAGTTAAATGGCTTCTGAACTCGAGTTTTGACACAGCTTATAATAGTAAGGATGTCATTTAATATAATGACAAGTACCAATTAAGCATCAGAATTTAATAATAACTAATGATCGTTGTTTGTATTTGTGGAAATTCTTTATTGTCTAATTGAGACTCTGTTTTCTATTTGGTTGTCAATACTTGTTGATTTTTTGTTCTTTTATTTTCAGTGATCCACCAACTGCAGATTGTTAAAGGGTTGGCACTGACAGACATCTTACATGAAGTGCACAGCTACATCCATCGCAGTAAGTGGAGTAATATTGGTACCTTTTTAGGCTCGGCCCCTCAGAAGTTTGTTTTTAGACAATTTTCATTATTTGGTGGTGGGGAGGGGGGGCTGATTTCACCATTTTAGACCACGCTGAACACGAATCCATAGAAAAAATCGTTCAGGTAGTTGAGTGCGTGTGTGTGTGTGCTCACGCATTTATGCGAACCGGCATTACCCAATGGTCCAAATTGGCTCAGATGTTGATTGTAGTGTGAGGTTAGATCCTAGTTGGTCCCATATGAATTTCGTCGCATTCGGATCGGTAGTAGGTAGATACTGCGAATGTGCAAACATGAAAAACGTCGAACCAACAACCCAGGACCCAATGGTCCAAATTGGCTCTAATTTTGAAAATAGTTCGAGGTTAGGTCCTAGTTGATCCCATATGAATTTCGTCGCATTCGGATCAGTAGTAGGTAGATACTGCGCATGTGCAAACATGAAAAACGTCGAACCAACAACCCAGGACCCAATGGTCCAAATTGGCTCTAATTTTGAAAATAGTTCGAGGTTAGGTCCTAGTTGATCCCACATGAATTTCGTCGCATTCGGATCAATTGTAGGTAGATACTGCGCATGTGCAAACATGAAGAACGTCGAACCAACAACCCAGGACACAATGGTCCAAATTGGCTCTAATTTTGATGGTAGTTCGGGGTAGGTCTTATATGAATTTCTTTGTATTCATATCGTTAGTAGATTTTGTGCATGTGCAAACTTGAAAACCGCTACAAACAACAACCCAATGGTCCAAATTGGATAAATTTTGATGGTAGTTCAAGGTTAGGTCCTAGTTGGTCCTATACGAAATTCATCGCTTCGTATCAGTCGTAACCGACTGCAGATGTGCAAACATGAAAACTGTTGAACCGCGCATAACCCAAAACCTAGTGGACCAAACAAACCATCTTTCTTTAATCTGGTCCAGTGGTATATATTTAGATCATTGGTCAAACCTTGTGAGTAGAGGGAATATCGCTTCTTAATTTCCCCAATGCCCAGATTGTTAATTGAAAAAATCCTCTCTTTTGAACTACCCAAGAAAATATCCTACAAAATACTCCCCCTACCTATTATGAACATGGACAGCTAATTCCACCCATAGTACCTATCGAGATAAGAGTAGGATAGAGGGTGAACAGGGGGCGAGGGGGGCTGCGGAATCGTGCCCCTGAAATCAATCCCCACAAATCTATCCCATGATGCCTTGCGCTAGCTCCAAAGGAGCCAAGCAGCAAGGGCTGCGCTACACCTTTGCGCATCTTTCAAAGTTGACGTTAAACCCATCGGTCGACATGAAGTGCCACTTACTGTTCAGTTTTCATTGAATGTACACCTCCAGCTCATAGCCAAATAGCACATCATGAAACTTTATGGGTTCAGTGAAATTTTAATTACACAGACACTATCAGAATTTGAAGAGGAAGTTGTGAGTTATGTGGCTGGATTTGTAGCTAGAGCACTGATGAAATCATAAAATTGCAGCATTTGTGTTGTGTCCCACTTCCAAAAAAGTGCTACCCATGAGCTGTCCCTCATGTTTTTACAAGGGAAAGAGGGTGGGTTAGTAACGCCTTCTGGTATTATGATTAAAGTATGTAGATTTACAAAGCAAGTTTTGAATAATCAGGTTTGTCGAAAATAGATTATAAATTTGCTAACCATCTACTGGTACGGTGGTTTGGGGGAGATATGCAAGGTGTGTTGAGCTTGCATATGACCTGAGCTACTGTTAATGAGGTTTTAGGCCCAAAAAAAAGGCACAATAAGCATTTTAATTTATCATAATCTTTTTAGTATCCATATCAGGTGCCTACCTACCTACTGTTAGTTCAGAAACAAAAATTGAAAATTTATAGAGGGTTTATGGCCGTTTTAGGGATATGGTATTGGAAACACGAAAAAATCTTAATATTGAACGTGCCCCCAAAAACAAAGGGATTTCTTGTTGCAGATTAATTTGCAGCAGTTCTAAATGTTTGACACCTTGTATAGTGTACTTTGAAGGTGTTTTAAAACTACAAAATGCAGCTAAGGCAATCCTGGAAGATTGAGTTTTGGTATTTTTTTCATGAATGGCTTTCTTCTGAGGTTTCTTCCGATCGATGTAAAGCAAGAATGTAAAGCAATTCAAGATCGAAAGTCATACCTGGAAGTTGACGGTGAGATGCTTGAACTTTTTTCAAATACCTGGCAGGAGCTATCCGGCCACCATTTTCCACTCAGCGTGCTCTCAAGGTCAGATGAGCCGCCCTCGCCCTTTTTGCTCCCTCTGTTCTACTCTTATCTTGATTATAGTAGCAAGGCCGAGCCTTGTAATCCATAGTTACTCTAGATTAGTAGGTACTAGTTAACAATCAGAAGCTTAAACCTTTTTTCAAATTCTTACTTGGCTAGCTGTCAATGTCAAGAGAGCCCCCCCCCCCCCCTCACACTACGTGCTCCCACCTTGTACCATATGTTTCATACTAACATCTTTTTTTTTCCTTATCAATTTTCATACTCAAGAGTTATGAAAACGTTTTTCATATTCACTTTTATTGTAATATTGTAATATTCTATGAAGAGCTCACTATAATATACTTGTAGACTTAAGTTCTTACAAGTAACAGTATTAAGTACCATATTTGTGCATTTGGAATAATAAACAAACTTCTCGACAGTTGAGCTGCCCTCTGAAGTTCTGATAGAACTTCTAGAAAAAATGGCTGACCTCGAGAACCGGCTAACTTCAGGAACTTCGGAAAAACTCCAGCTTGGCTCGCTAGTCGGCATTTTCCACATTGCGAGATCGAAAATTCCTTTGCCCGAAGCTGCTTCGTAATGTACGTTATCGAGGCTATCAAATTCAAAGTGGTTGATCTTATGCAGGTACGCATTGTAAATAATATACTTCATACTGTCTGTATAAAAACTCGAAACAATTTATTACACGTCTTTATAGTAAGGTCTCTATCTATCACCCGGTAACTGGTGCTCCGTTAGTTTTAACCTATTTTTTCCGGGTCAAATAGTTGAGCCGCCTACACGAGGAACTTCTCAAAAATGATCGAAATCAATAGTTTCTTCCGCAAAATCAATGGCCGCATCTCTATTGATAGTGATGCAAGTGCAGTTTTTTTTTTCAACAGGAGTATTTAGGTTTCTGAGAGGAAAATGGTTATATTTTTTTTAATATTCCTGCTTCAGTATTGGTTTGAGCTGCTTTTGCATCAGCCTAAACTATTTCAATGCTAAATTCTACTGTCCCCAAAATAAATACTCGTACTTGCTGCTGTTCATTGCTAACCCTGTAAAAATCCTCTCATTCCCTTAATTTTTTATATAATACAACTCCGATGACAGTACCAGGCTACATATCTGATGATAATTATGTACCTATTCTGTTCCCTGGAAACCGTCCCCAGCCCTGGTAGTTTTTCGTCTTGGCGTTGTCCTGTCATTTGAGCCCCGTCGTGTATTGTTGTAGGTACCTATGTGTCGTTTTTGGGGGTACCTCCTTAATACGGGTGAATCTGGAAGGTAACAAATTTTTTTAACTGTCATACCTACCTCCCTTTTTGACGTTGGATGTCCCATTTCACATCACACTTAGCCTTCAAAAACCTTGGTAGGTATTTGATGACAAATTTTAACTGTCCAGTTTCTTGATATGAAAATATTGTCTTTATTAATCGTAAATCAAAGGTAGGCACCCCCTTAACATTAATCTAAATTAATTTGTTGGGAAAAAATTGGAAGTCTTTCTTGGTTAACACCCCTTTTTCATTAAATTATTAGTATGAAAAGGGCTTGCTATGCATCAGAAAAGTTGGTGAGTGGTTATTAAACCAGAATATGATAATTTCGTAATTATTGTCAGTTCATTTTAACAAAATGTTGTCTGACCTATAGTATTTGGGACAGTTAAAGAGAGTACCTACTGCATGACCCTCCCAACGTTAAAGTTATGGTTGCTTGTTGCCTCCCCCCCCCCCCTTCCCCGCTGATCTAACCATACCATACCAGAGCTGCCTGTGCGTGTTGTGTTGAAAAATCTTCACGAGACAAATACGGTACCTTAATGTGGAAACGCTGATTAGTTAAGGTAGGAGGCTCAGCGCCTCCATCTTATGTAATTGGTAATACTTATTACCTAATTAAATAATAAATAGTTGATAAGTTGACAAGTTTAAAAGTTACTAGGTTGATCTATACAGGGAACGAGAAGAGAAAGAGCCTAGTCTGTTTTAGGAGCCTTTGTTGGATCAGTGATGATCAAACTGCATTGTTGCAAGTATGTCGCAGTTCCGTTTTTCAGTTGAAGATTTGGCTACTATAAGCAATTTTGTTGGAGGAGGAACAGACTCTTACGAAGAAAAGGAAGTAAATGAGGAGTGTCCACCCAGCATGGAAACTCCACAGAATGCATGGTGAATTAAAAATCTTCAAATTATCAATTCTACATGATTGTTAATTTTTTGAATTGCTTCCAGCCAAAATCAGGCCGTTCATTGAAAAGTAATAGGTAAACAAACTTGAAGGAACCTATAACTGCTAGGGAACGTACATGACGAGTACTGAGCGAACCTCAGCCGAATCATTGGCATTGGGCAGTAACTGAGTGGGGATCTTCCGGGAATCGCACGTGCCTCATCATTGTATAACCACTTCTATTGAAAAGCAGGGAATAGTTTCCAAGGCATCATTCTGAGCTTGGCTTGTTCCTGTATAAATCAACATTTGTAGGCCGCCGTTGGCATTGGCAACTAGCAATGTGGCGTTCAGCACTGAACAGATCCGAACTGAACGGATCTTTCAGTTAAACATATTCCAACTGAACGGGTGACCAAAGAGTTGACGTTCTCATTGAACGGGCGATCCTAACCTCACTCCATTTTCACAACTCCTCATATCAGTCCCACCAGTTCCATCCGTTCATCAACCCCTCTCTTCGCCCCTCTACGTTCGTACCATTCTTCCCTTCCCCCCTTGCCATTCCCATCGTTCCTCCCTTCCCCGCTCGCCGATCCTCCATTTTCACAACTCCTCAGTTCACCCGTTCAGCCATTCTTCCGCATTGCCCGCGTTCCCAACTCCCACTAGTTCATCCATTCATCAACACCTCTCTTCGCCTCTCTACGTTCGTACCATACTCCCCCCCCTTGCCTTTCCCAACCGTCTTCCCTTCCCCGCTCGCCGATCCTCCATTTTCACAACTCCTCAGTTCACCCGTTCAGCCATTCTTCCGCATTGTCCGCGTTCCCAACTCCCACCAGTTCATCCGTTCATCAACACCTCTCTACGTCCGTACCATCCTTCCCTCACCTTTCCCCCACCTTGCCGTTCCCATCGTTCTTCCCTTCCCTGCTCGCCGATCCCCTATTTTCACAACTCCTCAGTTCACCCGTTCAGCCGTACTTCAGCATTGCCTGTGTTCCTCTCACCAGTTCATCCGTTCATCGACCCCTCCCTTCGCCACTCGTTGCTGATCGTCAGTGAGGCTTCTTACTTATTAGATTCCAGCGACATTTGCCACATTTTTTATTGTGGTGGATTTTCCAAACCATTGTGATTTTTTAAGAAAATATATATTATTGAACTAAAATTTGTATAACTTTTTATTGAATCAAACCTATCAAAACCTCTTGCCATGGTGGTTAGGTCGGGATAATTAGAATTTGGATTAGGGTGAACGTATGCCAAAGAACGCATCTCAGAACTGAGTGAACTGGTGGGAGTTAACTCCTGGAACTGAACGCATCTCTATTGGCAACCAGACGAACTACAGGCAGAGCCTTTTTCATAGTTGCTGAGTCGAAGCTTCATCACTTTGGTATACTCTTTCAACATATATGTCCATTTTTGTGATGGCACCATGTGAACCAAGGGAAAGTGCCGTAACATCACTTGGAAAGCCTCTACCCCCAACTAGGTTTGTTAGGCCCGGTTCAAAAAAGTCGACTGGGTCGGATTGTTGAAATAACGAGCACCTTCAACTCAACCACCCTTGAAAATGATTTTGATAGAATGGGCTATTTGCATGGGTCACAAAGGGGTTTATATTATTTTTTAAATGAAAGTAGATTCCATCCTGAGAATTTTGACACCAACCGCACGCTCCTACGATAAGTAGTTATTTTTCTTTGAGTTTTTCAGAGATTCCAGAGGTTCCTACGTCGTTGCACCCACAGACGTATGAACCTCTGGAAACTTTGAAAAATCATAGAAAAAAAACTACTTATAATTGGAGCGTGCGGTTGGTGTCAAAATTCTCAGGATGGAATCTACTTTCATTTAAAAAAATAAAATGCGTAGTTGCGTAAGTAAAATAGGTAGGTACGTGAACCCCACAGGTAGGTGCGTGAGGCCCATTGAAAAAAAAACACATTTTTTATATATTTTCTTTAGTACTTATATTATGTTATATTTTTACAAGATTGATTTGTCCCTTATAAATACAATTTACATTCCAAACTACATTTGTGTCCACCTTATAAAAATTTGCACCTGAGGACGCTTATCAACTAAATATGCAGTCGTTTGCTTCATCTCTTCCTTAACTCTACAAAACTACAAAAACGTACAACACTATTCGCTTGAAAATTGCGCTGAATTATTTTCAAACCTTTTAAACTTATGTACTGTTGTGAAATTTTATAACGGGCAGTCATTTCGTAGAAATATTACTATAAAATGTCTCTTGTCATTGAAAGCTGATTGTTTTGTGCCCTTAAACCGTTGACTAGACCAACTACCTGCTTTAGAATAAATTAAACAAAAAGTACTCGTAGAGTAAACAACAATTGTCATTTGACGTCTTCAAAGTCTGTAAAAACGTTGACAGCTTCTTAAATCTGTGCAATAACTTGAAAGCAAAACGCGCTTTGCACAATTGCTAGCAACACCGACTTAATTCTTATAATTTAAATAGTGATAATTTATAAAACTCGTTTCTCCCTCGAATGCCATATAAATAAATAATAGGTTTGCTTAGTCTTGAATGCTGATGGTTGACATAATACCAAAAATAGTATTTACAAAGTGAATGTATAAAGTTTAGTAGGTACAGCAAGACTGAAATAAAGTTTCCAGCTCTACTGTGGTTGAAAATCACTTAATTGCTTAAGAATCCTTTGGCTTACTAAAATGGACGAGTAGAGATGAAAATGACGTGTTAATCTGAAATCCTTTTATAAAATCAATTGCACAGCTAGAAAAATGTTTCTAGTAGATCCTGTTGGATAGATACATCGATCGTATCATGAGGATAAGATTGACGCTGGGTCGTATGGCGTTGTAACTCGATGCCGGTGGACCATAACACAATACGGCTCTCTGAAACCTCTTGAAGACCGCTGAGGTTAGCATCTGACCTTGCTCACCGTATGTGCCATATCTCCTAAATGCTGTGTTTAGTGACCGTATCTCCTTGGAAGACTGCAGATTTAGTCATTAACTGATTCACTTTGCATCAATCCTCTTATAATATCAGTTTAACTGGAATTTGAACTGGATTTGGCTGTTTGGCAATGTTGATTGTCAATCCCAACTTATTTGTTATGGTTTGTACTTATTGAGAATGTGTAATTCTAATTTTCTCAATCCTCAGCTTGGGAATAGGAATAACATTTAATTGGCAATTGACTTGTAATAATGTGGTTGATTAGACTTAGGTGACTTCGTATTCAAACTGAATTTCATAAAGGAGTGTTTGGCAGTCAGGTTGGAGTCTCAGCCGAAGAAGTTGTTGACAAAACTGTTGAATCCGTTTGTTATCGAAGAAAAGAATCCGGGATCCGCTGGCGTCTGTTGTTTTGGCGGGGGGACGTGGTGGTGATAGTAGTGAGATGACTGGGCTTGGGCCTGCTGGAGGTGAGGTCTGTAGAATGTGTCTTGCCGCTGAAATGTCAAAAGGGAGTTTGGGTAGTTGAAATCGAACAGTCAGTTTATATGCAGTTGAATTTCATCAGCCGAATGCACCTGTAAAACAGGGGATTCGAAAAGCTCAACTACGTCCATACTCTGGACGGTGTACTTGTTCCATCGAATCACCTAGTAAAATAGGTAGTATAAAAAGTAGCCAAAATTGTCAGTTGATTTTTTGTGCATCTGAGCACTTTCAAAGGTTGATGTTTTGAAACAATCCTGTTTGACGAGTTGTGATGGTGTAACAAAAGCGGGATTACATCCCTTTAGGAAACCTGAGGACAAATGAGCAGGAAGCAGCTACCCAACATCTCGGTTTTATAGCTTCGGATATGGGGGAAAAAATCAGCAGCTTTTAGTTTTCCACAGAATTGCACTTTATTGCTAAGTTTTTTGCCTTTATTTAAGGAATAGGCACATTTAAACAGTATAGACTGGAAAATATAGACTAGAGTCTAGTTGTATATGTACCTGATTATGCCTTAAATCAAGGCAAAAGCTTAGCAATAAGTGCAGTTCTGTGGAAAACTGAGGGTGTTATTTTTCATATCCGAAGTTATGAGTGTTTTCTAGGTCAAAAAGAGGAAACCCTAGAAGTGCTGTTGGATTCGGTTTCGTAGATTCTGCGTTTGAAAAAAGTGAAGAATATTTACACACATTTACACTCACCATCACCAACAGGTTTCTTAGGGGAAAGGGGACGTGTTACGTTTATTCGTAAAATAAATTCTTCAGTTAACATGCATTTATTACAAGTATATTTACACAGTTTCACTGTGGGAACAAGCTGATGTACTGCAGCTGCGGCTGCTGCTGCTGAATGAAGTTATTCATAAGTCGTAGCTTACAACCAAACAATTTAGTTTGGTGTAAGTTTAATGAATTGATAGAGATTGGTCATTTATTGCTATTTGTCCAATCATGGGGTGTGCAATTGAATTGAATTGTGGTTTTGGCATCAGTTGTCAGATTCATACTGGAGATATGCTTGAACAAAATGGTTGGGGGGATTGATTACAGAAATATGGTATTCAGCTTGATTAATATGGAGTGGATCAATGCATCTGTCTGCCACAGATGACGTTCCGATGGCACTACAGCTCGTCAACCTAACCCCCAAATCCCTCAGTCCTGATGGAACATTGAATATTCTTTGAGAGGTTGATGTTCTTTATATTATTATATCTTTAAACCATGGGGTTAATTCAGCTGGCCCAACTGTAGGTATGAGAAAAATCAGTTCATAATTCTTGTACTAGGTACTTAATACGAATTAAGTTACTTGATGCAAGATTTTTGATGAATTACAAAATCAACTCAACTCCAGATGGACCAAACGCGTTAGTCTTTCTGGACCAAATTCGAAGGAAATGTTTTGCAATAAGTACCTACGTCAACAGATCCAGTAAGCTGTTGTGACATCTGGAAATGCATATATAGTATCCATGAGTTTTGCATTGCTGCTCTGTGAACCAACCGTGCGTCACACGAGTTATGGTATTTATAGTCAGAATTATCAGCTTGTTTTCACAGTTCTCCTTCACTTCAGTGTACTTACGTGTTCAGTTCTTGGGGAACACTATTGACTCATTAGGCACCCGGGAAGGAGCTGTTTGAGCTTTGCCTTCTCCTCTATCAGTCTCAGTTTCTGGAGTCCGGTTTCTGTTATTTACAAGATCCATCCAAGCAGCCGACGCCGCTTGGACTTTGTTCGTCCATTGCTCCGCCCCCAAATTATGGTTTTGGTTCGCCTGAGGTGCGCTTCCTAGGGCACTTACGTCCTGGAAAAACATCTATGTACACACTCGTGCCCCTGCATTTGAATTCAAAGTCAACCTGTTAGTTCATCCGACCTTTAATGCAGGCACCATTGTGAAGTCATGCTGTTTGTTAGCCCCTTTCACCAAGCAACATGAACATTAGTGTCGATTTTATGAGTGGATGTTGCTAATGATGATATGTATTGTGATACCAATATGTTGAGATACCTCCAACTGCTCGCCTTCAAGTTTTGATTAATCTGTCTCTGTCACTATCATGCTGAAAATGTTTCATGAAATCAGCAACATAAAAAATTGCTAACACCCTAACGTTCAATAAAGCACGCATTTATTGAGCAAAGAAATCATAAAGAAGTACATAGGATACAATTAAAACACCGAAAATACTTGGGTTGATGATATATTTTCTTTCTAATAATAAAGGACAATATTGACAAGATAATGGAACTATTATTGTCGATTGGATTTACAATCTGGAAGATCATAGGATTTTGTGATATCATATTGGCTTTTTTCTCCTAAGGGTTACAAAATCAATCAACTCTCTTGCGAAATTTAGATTGATTAAACATGCGCCTAGTTTAACTTCGGCTCAATTTGGTTTTAATATTTTAAAATCAAATTGGGATTTGCTGGATGGGTGATCATTAACGTTCATTAGGTATTTGTTTTGGGGTGGATTCATGACTTCTTTCCGTTCAGTCGCTGTGACTAGCTGTATATGAACGCTATGATCTCCAAGGATCTAGCAGAGCTTTTCACGGGGTCTGGACAACCCCACATCACCCGTTCCCTGAGTTTCACAAATGCCACAGCGAGCAGCACGAAGCAAATAACGAGTGGTACGAAAAGACGCACGGGGTGGGTCATGAAACCCAAGTATTAAGAATGGGGAAAAAAGGTTTTATTGATAATGAAGTAGGTACATGGTGCAGCTTTCGTTCGGTAGGTTTTAATTATGGTGAATACCAAGTGGCGATCTCCGTTGGCAGTGCACTGGCAAGTCGCTTCTCACTCAGCTGGTCATCTCTGGGGTTAATACCGTTCAATTCTCCCATTAATGTGGCCTTGACTTCTTTTATGTCACCATAGATATATACTGGTGTTGTATATCTATGGGTGTCCCTGGGGCGGTTGTGGAGGATTTTTTCGTCCGTGGACCATCCATATGGAGGCAATAACAGTAGCAGTTACTGTTGAGCCGGTGTCCAAGCGCGTTAACAGTCTTGGACTGACTGCGGACTGTCGGTTCGAATTCCAACGCTCCTCGTCCCAACCTAGGGCAGTGACGCAGTAACTAGCCGTGAGCTTTCTGATCAGATCAAAATTCTGATCCTCCTGAGCCCCCGTTTATACTGTGACGTTTTGTCGTGACTGTAAAAAAACGCTGTCGCCCGACGGTAAAAAAACGTCGGTGTCTCGCGTTTATACAGCGGCGTTTGTCACGACGTATTCGACCCCCATCCCTATCTGTTCTGTCTGAGCTCAGTCGTTGGTCTGCTCCCATCATGAACAGAAGTTTGCTAGTTGGTGTACTGGAAGCATCCAGTATTTGAGACCAACTTACTTCTCTCCTTCTGTTCTTTATCTGATAACAGGTCCCAATTCTCGTCCATGTCCATGGCGACCTCCTTCCATGCTTTCTCCTTTTCATCCCGGCCCTTGAATCCATCCGGTGACTGATCCCAGAGAACAGGCTGCAGCTCAACGAGCTGGATCAGCTTATTGTGGTCCGTCATTAGAAAAAAACACGCGACAACCTTTTGCTACTGTCGCAATAACAACACTGCCATAAGGTTCAATGTGTTTGGATGGGGTGAGGGCTGCCGTCGGGGTGAAGCGATAGTCGCCCGTCCTCCAGCATGCGGCGACACTTTTTTTGTCTGACGTCTGTCATCGAACGCTACTGTCGCACTATAAACGGCTCCATTGGTTTCTTAGTGTTGCCGCGACAAAATGTCGCGATGGTAAAAAAAACGTCGCAACAAAACGTCGCAGTATAAACGGGGCCTGAGAGGACAGCCAATCCCTCCACTCCCCCACTCCTTCCCAGCTTGAACAGCTGATTCAAATCCGTTGTTGTTTTGTGCAATCAAGTTTCCTCTTGTGAAGTATGCTGTCCAAAATGTATCTACCAATTTATGGTATTGTTGATAGGTAATTACTTGATGGTTTTACTGCAGATTTTTCAGCTGCAAGAAAAACATTTCGTCTTGGCACGATCTGGCTTCTTCCTGCACTCATCTATACTAGCCTTTAGTGACAGTTATGAGATAGAATTGCTGATTCATCTCACTAAAGAACGTTAAAATTCTGCGTGGAAATAGAAATTGGAATGGAAGAATTACGTGGGAAAAGCTGGGATTCTAGATCTTCTTGACTGGTATGGTATATTTAGGAGCTTTATGAAAATGAATGATTTATGAAATGCCTTGAGTACATCAGTCATATCCAGATCACATAAAGCTAACCAGTTGACCTTTACTGTTTTATCTTCCTGACCTTGTAGTTGTTTTGTAGCATAATCTCGTTCCTAGAGAAGTAATCCGATTGTCTGAAATCGGATTTCTGAAAAACCTTCACACCTGGCTTTCGGATGCGTTAGGGACAGTTCAGGTTGGACTGTAAGGTTGTGATGCAACATTTCAATCTTTTACCAATCTCATTAAGCCGTTTGCTTATCCACACCCTCTAGAAACGTTTACGTATTAACAGAAAACGACTGCAAACCCGCATAACAAGATATCTGCCAGAATTTCTTGTTAGATACATGTAGCTGTTGCAACGCTCAAGTCCTCCTGGGTCGCTTTTACTGTTCATTACTGACGTCTGCCTTATTGATTGCCACGATTGATTACTTGAATGATCATTGATTGATGATACATGGTGGACAGCAAAAATACCTCGTATTTCCACACTAGCTGCTGTGTACAGGTTTTTCTTAGTACTTGTCACCACAAGAATGTTTTGCCTAGTTTTATCAGTTTTTCTAATTGCTCTCCTGTCAGCATGCAATAATTGTGGCCTGCTACTAGTGGAATGCAAGCTCGTTCCAAAGGAATTTCTTCCCAGAATCGACTCCTAACCACGAAAACAAACTCCGTTGTGGCTTCTTCATTTTGTAGCTCAATCAATCTAACACTTACGCCTAGTGTCGAGGGTTTGCTGGATAACTTCCAGTCCTTTTGGTCGTTTGCCCGCAGTCTTCAGTTTTTCCGACTACACATGTCCAACTCAGCTGTCCTTTTTCTATTCTTTCCTGGAGTGGCTCTACACACAGTGAACTGTGGATCGCTTGGTTACACTCAAATTTTATAAGGGTCTCCAGCTCCTGAAATACACCGATCAATTCAGGTGACGACCCCGCTTTTGGCTTCTTCGT
Source organism: Leptopterna dolabrata (assembly GCA_954871275.1). Lineage (NCBI taxonomy): Eukaryota > Metazoa > Arthropoda > Insecta > Hemiptera > Miridae > Leptopterna > Leptopterna dolabrata. The sequence continues at coordinate 32,478,617 of OX940982.1, read as the reverse complement.
TACAGAGCGCTGGCTGTTGAAGCCTGTGTTGCACAGAACATGTTCGCTAGACCAGCTATTCGGCAGTCAAACTTGTGCATTCTACTATTTAGGAAATTCCGAGGTAGGTACCTACTTGTAGGCTTCCACAGTGTTCATTCTAGATTTGTCAAATCTCGTCTCTGGGGGTCCTGTCGAAAGGTTTCTCAAGAGCCATGAAAGCAAGATCAAGGGCTCCTCTAAAGTAGGTCTCAACTTTGATGTCTTGTTGGTTTGGCTTTATCTCACCCACCCATAATATTCAGATAAATAATGATGAGGCACGATGTTTCTTCCAATCCCAACAGATGACCATGGCAGCACTCAAAAGTCCAGAAGTTAGCATTTATTTGAAGCAGAAGTATTTTCAATGACCTTTCTGAATCTTTCTGATCCATCAGGTTTCCCATCCCATCCCAGTATTCCCTGTCGTGCCAAGGGGCATCTTGTTGTTTTGGTGCTGACCAACCTCAACTCTTCAGTTTCCTATTTTATATTCAGTGCAACTTTTATATGCGAACCTACTTGATATTATAATCTCAGTATTAACCTTGAAAGCAGAACTCAATTTATTTTACCACAATAAATCTAATACAGATACAGAGACATCAATTCAATTTAAAATTTGCCTATTTTGATAACATCTTTAAGTACAAAGCTATTCGAGCGAAAAATAAGATTTGTCTACTGAGAGTGAAAATACAGTTTATCGCACCTACGGTCTTTTGATATATTCATGTAAAGCGTTGATAATAAAAATCCAATGACACTAACTATGTTGATTAAAAGCTATGTAACATTAATAAATATAAAGATCTCTACAAAATATACACAGTTTTATTCTATGAGAATTAGTTAAGATATTGGTAGGTCGTGAATAGGCAGGTAGGTAACTATAATTTTACTGCAATTATCACAGATAGTTGAAAGTGATTCGAAATATAGCTAACTCTAAAAACTTGAATGGATGTTACAAATTTTACCTTATAGTACGCCTTGTATATTTTTCCCGCAATTTCCGTATTTGTGTAGGTTATCTTTTTCTAACTACTTCGCTCGTTTTATATTTCTCTTTTTAGCTCTTAATGCTTGAAACTGGTCCTTTTATAATTTATTCTTTCTTCTAATTTATTGTTCATCCTGTAATTTTTTACTTCGATGACAGGTATGTTCTATGTAAGTAGTGTTTTTGTTAATAACTAAAATTTATATTGGATACTAATGAATTGAGAGTTAGGTATATGATAAAATCAAGTTTTATCATGGTCAGAAACAATGCAACCTACCCGTTTAACTATTAGGTATTTCAGAATAAAGTTATTCAATTTCATATTTATCAATATTACTGGAAATGCAGATTTAATGTAATAATAAATAGGGGGAAAATTGCTTCTAATTATTGTTAAAATTACTCGTTTAATAGATTATACTGCTAGTAAATAAATGTTGAATAAACGTCGTTATTTAAAATTTGTTTTAACGAGCAAATTATTTGGCTTTGTAGGTACCTACACGTGTTTGCTTGACTAGCATTACTTATCGATGAATTTCTCGTTCTTTTAGTTTCCTTTCCTTGCATAGGTATGATTTATTTTATTTATTTTGTAACTCACTAATTTCGTTGTAAAACTACTGTAAGTGCGAGTATAGTCATTATTTTGATTAGAAACCTACCTAGGTTTCCATGGAGTCTCTAACTGTGATCATGATGGATTCCACCACTAGGGGAGGCATGTCAAACATCTGCCACGTCATGATAACTTTTTTTCCTTTATTACTAGGCATATTAGGCAGAAGAGGAAAAGGGATAATATAGACCATGTAAAAATATAGAGGATCGTGAGGGCTGCAACTCCTAAAGGTACCTACCGAATCATTACCTCCTGAACATGATCCAGATACGGCAACTGTGTTGGCCAAAACACCTTTCATAGTAAATTTATAACTATCCATGTACCAACTTATGTATCAAGCAGCCGTAATTTCAGGAGTATGATTATGTCACCTCAAGTTCGTTGCTATGTGAATGCGTTAATCGAAGTCATCTCAGCGGTCCAGCCCATCCAGTCGGTTCCTTCAGTGGTTTCGTTTATCGGCCATCGCATTGGTGTAACCAGGAGTTCCCGTACGTCAACTTTTTCCCCGTACACATTTCGTATGACATCATCGTTATTTCGCCTGCATTATTGGCGTTCCTATACCCCGCCACGCAAGGAAACCCGTCGGGAACCATGCGAAATACCTATACCGAGAGTGAAGGAACCTCAAATCCAACATCGCACGGGACCGGCCGGAATGGAATCCCCCATAGAAAGCCCACCCTACCAGCCCCGACGAGGAGCTTTCCGCGACGGTCCCGGGTTCGAACCCCACCACAAGCAACTTATTTTTTCCTCTTTTTTAACCAAGACATTTCGTCGTCCCCCCCCCCCCCCCCCCCCTCATAAACGTCGGGTTCTCGGAGCTCCGTGGTATCATTTTTCAGCTCAGAACTTGATTAATAATTTTATACTTAAAGACCAAGATATTCCTTTAAATTTCCTATTCATCTATTTTTTCCCCCATTTCTATTTCTAAAAGACTTGAATTTATAATCGAAAAGTAACTACTACACCGTTGTGGCCGAATTGATAAGTCTCTTTTACGCCCTAAGTGAGAAGGATACAAGGGTTCGCTGGAGAGAAAACTACTACAAACGTTAATTTAAAGTTTGACATGCCTCCTACCAAAAACTTCGTGGTATCGATGCACGATATTTTTGTAGGACGAATAAATGAATAGAACAATGCAAATTGAATTTCTAACGAATCACCTGTCAGATATTGATTTGGATCAAGAATCAAAGTTGGTGAAGGTTGATTTCTTGGCACGTTTGGCACCCTCATTTATAACCTGAACGATAACTGAAGGTTACGTTAGGGGCCAGAACAAATGTATCGTTTGATAATATTTCCTACCTACTCGCAAGAGATCTTGAGCTTGAATAATTATACACTGGAAGTGTTCCTTTCATTATTCAAAAATTCAGTTAGATGGTAAGTTTCATTGTTCAGCGTGTTTTCTTGTTTTACAGATTAATGAAGTGGTAATTCAAAAAATGTATGATGTTGGTACTGTGTGGTTTAAATCGCTTGACTTTGTAAGTGGGACGAAATCATTATTATGTCCAACGCAAAAAAATGCTAACTGAATGATAATTCGTGTCGCGACATTGGTAAAACACTGCGTCATCGACGAAATTCGTGGTTAGTGGCGCATATGTACAAGCAAGAACGTGCTGAGCAGGGTTAGTAGACATGATATGGAAGAGGTGAGTGAGTTATTGGCCGTGCTGAAGTAGTGATAAGGATGGTCCCCACGCTCCCCAGCACTCTCGTTTGGGTCCGAGGCGATGTTGCCAGGGCGCTCCATGAGCTTCCAGGGAGGCTTCCAGGGTTCCTTGGGTGTCGTGTCACCTACCTTCGACTGGAACAGCGTTACGTTCAGTTGCGTCGGATGTTGGTCCACAACCATGAAGTCTACTTCTCTCGGTGTGTAGCCATCGGCGTAGACCTTAAAAAATAAAGGGAAATGAATGAGGAAAATTATGAAGGGGAATGATGAGTTTTTTTTTAAATCGAGATTATCTGGGTGCTAGTTTACAATGCACTGAGGATTTACAAGACAAATCGAGCACAATTTTTCTTCTGCAAAATCGTCAAAACCGCGATATTTCATGTTTTGCGGGTCGTTTCCAGTGTCTGCTACGGGAATTGACGAGTAACCCTAAGAACGCTGTATAATCGCCACAATGAATGGCCTTTCGAATTTCCATACTTAACCCTCTCTATCTTCACGGTATTGCTTCCCATGCCTCTTTCCTCGTCTATCCACATAACTTCCCACTGATCTAGTCTTGTATATAATCATCTCGGACACCAGCCTCCAGAAAATCACCCTCCACTGCTCGGATGGCAGGGGGAAAAGCGCAGTCCCTGCTCTGAATGTAAAGTCTCTGCCGTGTGCCAATAATTTGAGCCTCAATCTATACCACCTATCTGGAGAATTTAACAAGCGAAATCACACAAAATACTTTCCATAAAATCGGCAAACAGTGGTTTATCAGGTTTTGGGAGTAGTGTTTGCAGCGCCCAGAACTGACGAAAACCATTAAAACGCTCTATAATCGCTATCAAACAGGGCATTTACAAACAAAAACCGACTGCGTTTGACAAGCAAAACTACTGTAAATGTTCTCAACTGATATGCGTGACGTAATCAAAAGTTTAGACCTTGCAATTTGGAGGCCAATAGTTTTGTGTAATAAGATCGTGATTGAACAGGTATTTACGATCTCATCATACGACATTCAGTAATTACCTCGAGTTTGTAGACACCAGGCAGCAGTATCCTCCAGAATTCGCCGTACTTCGTCGTCTGGAATCCCACATCCCGACCTTTGATTTTAAGCGAAGCTTTCTCGATGGGGTTGCCGCTATCGTCCAGAACAAAGCCCTGGATTCCTCTGTGAGCCTCTGCCAGGAACTTGATGAGAGACTGAAATTTGTTAGTAACCTCATTTAGTAACATGAGAGAGCCAGAGAGGAATGAGTATATAGGTACCCATGAGTCTGAAATTAGTCGATTTTTTCCCCTCAAATCGTTTTTCTTTTTCAATTACCATTTTATTTTCTTGCCAGTATTTGGGCAAGTCAGACGCCTGCGGGTATTTACAACAAGAGAGCTCCAAAGTGATCTCCATGCAACCATACCAGACGTAGTTGAAATCTTGCATACCACCTGGAACGTTGAAATAATTTTGTTCACAGCCTGTCATCTTCAAATTATAGTGATAATATCTATTTATGAAAATAATAATGATAGATGGGTATGCATGATTATGCACCTACATCTTTAAGCTAGAAAAGGTAAACCAATTCTTTTCCTTTAATCTCTACTAAAACAATCGGTTTGTTTAGTAGGTACCTAACGGAGGTTTTTGAAAGTACCTAGTTTATATCTTGAGGGCACATTTTCTCCTCCATTTTGTTTATTTATTCAAGGAAAATTCCACCACATGCGGACCACAGCAAATTTTTCATCATCTGAAGAATCCAATGAATACAAGATAATTATGTCAAATACTGAGATGAAAAAGGCAAGAACATGTGTCGCTTCGCGTTCTTACTCAGTGTGAAGGCCGCCTTAAGCAGTACCTGGTTAAGTAGGTAATTCACCCGTACTTAGGACTCCTACTCTACTCTTAAAATGACCTCCAAATATACCGAAGCGTAGTAGTTTTCAGAGTGCATAGTTAATCGCTGTCAGCATTAGCAGCCTAAGCATTAATAGGCTGGGTATGGCCACTATTCAAAAGCGGTACCTACTTTCGAATGGGGTCGAAAGGGTACGTTTATGAATATAGGAGGATCTGAGGGGCGGTCCCTTCGAGTAGTTATAGTACCTAAAACTATTATTCTTTACCTAATCGATGGTAACTTCCACTAAATTTTCACTGAATTAATAAGACCATGGCTTATGCGTTCTAGTGTTGACTGCATGGTGTGAGGAACTTGAACTCTCGATTGGTTAGGGTTCTCGGCCTCCCTCAGAATGCATCACGAGCTGAGTTACCTATCTAGAGGTTCTCGCAAAACTCTCCTTACATTCCTCCCGAGAGGATCCAACAAATTACTCACCAGCTACGCTAACACAGAGGTGGCTACTTCAGTACGTGCTCCCACCAACCCACGCAATGTTTGGACTGTTTATGACAACTACCTGTGAGTGGGTACCAGGCGGCTCCATTGGTTATGCCCTCAGGGAAAGCTGGCGAATTCGACTTGCAGGACTTGCCCTTGTGCATTTCTGGGTGGTTGTTTGAGTAGGTGAGCGCCAGATGTTTGAACACGTCCTCGTCAGGAGTAAGAGAAGGAGGGGATCCTCCATAGCTTTGGAACACTGGAACACAAAACGGTATGACGTGCAGCATTCAAGAAATAATATGGGACCTGGGTTGGATTTCAGTGCCTATTCAATTTTTTTTTTCAACGTGATAATACACATAATAGATCACTATATTTATCACCTAGTTCTATTCTGCGTGCTAATTCATAGTCTCATGGGATACTTCTTGTGTCATCCATATTTTTCGGTTGAAATGAAACAAGAATTCAATAGAACTTGCCAAGATGGAAATTTCGTTTGCCTGACAGCTGTTTTTAACCAGGTTGGTCCCAAACTGGAAAAGCTGCGAGAGATGAGAGGGCTCGAGAAATTCATAATTAAACCGGCTTTGCGACAGGACGGGCCACCCCAAGCCCTTCAACCTTCATAAATACTAAAGTGTTTCTCTCTATTTTTTTTTAAATATTTTTTAATTTTTTAAGCATTCTCCTTTCCTTCAACAAAAGAGCCTCTTCTCTCAGGGCGAGACAGAAGAAAACGCAAGAGCTGCGGTTTTTCTAATCTGTGCTGATTTTTATAGTTCCGAAAATGAATGTTGTTTCTTAAGATCTGTTGGACATGTGGATATCGTTTACAACGGCGGCGGTTACAGCGTACAAAATCTTTGGAACCGCGAAATGTCAGGAAAAAATACATCAACTCCGGGCACACACTGCTTAGAGTGTACCTGCATATCAGTTAGAGCGTTCAACTTGCTAGGTTCCGTGGGGCAAAAAATGTCGGTTACAACGCACGTAAAAGCATTTCTTGTATGCTTTTGCAGAAGCACACAAAATATAAGTAATAATATAATGCGTGCAAAATAATATATGTTTTGCACGCAAAAGCATACCACGTGTGCAAAGAGCGGGTTACTGTACTGGTTGGCTGGGGTTTTTGGCGGTTGGAAAAAGTAAACATGTTAATAAAATGCTTTTCTCTCGGAAAAGTATGTTTGTTTCAATTATTATTCCTAATACTTCCTGGTAAACATACAGCGCACGCTGACATGAATACAGCGTACAGTACTTTGTAATCAATAGCTACTATCGAATATATATCTAACATACATGTACCCCATAGACCCATGGTCCCTTCATGTATGTTGTAAACGATATCTACTGTATATGGATATTTAGACCAAAATGGTTCCCAGCTGTAACGTGACGTGAACTTGATAGTTTTGAATAATCGACTTGTTATTCGTGTTCTGAAGTGATTTACGTAGGGCTGAAGGTGATGAAGTGAAAATTGTGACTATTCACGGCATAGGTGTACCGACATAGGCACATGGTACCACATGAAAAAGTGTAAATGCTCTTCAATCCACGAACGTTCTCCATAGAGGTCAAGTTAGGTATGCTGGTAAGTTACATTGGTTCGAAGTAAAGTAGCAGGTAGGTAGGTACTTGTATAAGCTATCTCTTGGCGCACATACTTATGTAGTTGAGTTTTGTGAAATAGAGCATAAACTGCGCTCAATTTAGGACCCTACCTTTCAATTTAGGACCTTTAGGACCCTACCTTGAGGTTTCATTACAGTAGATACCAACTAAAACCAAAGATGGGCATATTTCTATCTTAGCAGGACTGTTCTATTTTCTCTCCCCTTTAGCCCATCATTTCCGATTAATATTGTCCACATTCCTGATGTCTGGTGCATAGCCACACGCGGAAACGAGATTGTGCGTTGCGCAGCCTTTTAGCAGGTGAGACGTGCGAACCAGCTGTACTCGCACAATTATGCTATTTTCAATGAACTCCGTTCACTTACTTGAGCATAGTGGCGATGTCTTACAAATTCCTGTTAGCGTGAAAAATGAAAAAATTCAAGTGTCAAACGAATAATATTATTAGTTACCTCTGTATTTGGTTGAGCTAGTTCCTAGTTCTAGTTTCTAGACTACATAGGTAAGGTACAATTGGTAAACACATAAGTAGCTATACATACAGGGACGAGTATATAATCCAAGTATGACCTGCCTATATTTTTCTAGGTCTGGAAACCGAAATTGTTGTTTACCGTAACACCCTACAGGAAAGTATATTTATGTTCCCTACGTTTTTATCCCGCACTGAAACTCGTTCTCGAGAATGTTTGTTTTCTTCAACCTTGCATTTCAAATGAACTCACTTCGCTTTGCGCATCAACTAAATTAATGGTGGTATCTATTCATACAGGCGAACATAAAGTGTAATCCAGCTAAACAACCCCTCCCCCCCCCTTCTTTATTATTTCCGTTTTTAGAAATTGTGTGGGGTAGAATTAATGGGGGTGGATGATGGATAAAATGTAATACTCAGTTGCCAGAGTAATTAGTTGGTGCTAGTAGTCCCTCGCTAGTGAGGGGATAAACTGATTAATGGCGCCCAACCTTCCGTTTCCCCATCGCAGGGTGCCAAGCTTAAGAGAATTTTATCGTATGCGGTTTTCAAACTTGTGATTACTCTCAGAGAGCTGAATTTCTATCCTATCTCCACCCCTGTAATGTTGAGCGACTTTACACCACCTCGCTCAGTAGTTCTTGTAAAATCATTGGAATTCATTAGTGGCCGATTAAAATTTATGCCTCATTGTTTTTAAAATACAAATTGTCTAATATACAATTCAGTCGTTTGTGAAAACCCAACTTGTGTGATTCATTTTGCTCTGATATTTTATTTTTAAACTACACCGCTGTTGTCACTCCACAACCAGTTGGAGCACAAAATTCTTTGAAAGAGCCACTGTCCACCTCCTTGAAAGAGCCTCCTAGCTTCCCGCGAACTCAATCACCTGCAAAGACAGGATGTCCTGCTTATCTCCTCACCATCCTGCATCAACATGCACTTCGATGATCTCATTTCAAGGTGACCCAGAAATCGTTGGCTGGTAATTTTTAAATTACCTCAACGCCGTCTTTGCTGCATTCAAATGAGCCTTGCCATACTTGGAATTGATTTCGCTCAATAAGCTCACGGAACAGCAAATTAATGCCAAGCCTCGTCCCTGGGCTTGTGGAGAGGCAGTGTGGTAAAGGAGTTAAAATTCTGGCGAAAATTCGACATAGACACAAAACCCGTTGTTTACTGCGAAAGTATTGCATTCAAAATTTCCGCGAAAGTTTTTGTATTCAACATTTGGATCACATCGACAGTTCGCTGCAGGACTCGCATTTACAGGAACGGGCAGCAGAAAATCCATGATTAAGGGAAGAATTGTGTAGGGAGTATCTAATACAGGGGGATTTTCAGCTGATTTTTAATAAGCTAGTCGTTGTTTGGATACAATTTGTCTCAAATACGATTCAGTCAATCATGAAAACTCGACTTGTTTCACTTATGGTTTCACTTCTGTTGATATAAATCTTCCGCTGAACCATTTCCGCTAAAAGTAGGTAGGTACTGCACATCTTGAGTGAGCTGGGGTTATAGTAGCGAATTATGTGAATCAAAGTGAGGGGACTACGACTATAGTTAATGCCCACCCACCTGGAAGAGTTTTAAAGTCAAATAATTTTCCAAACGTGACCGATTTAGCGTTACCGGGGCGTTTTTTGATGTTTTAACTTACAAGTACTTCGTTGCTATATTTTTGAACAACTTCATTAGCTTTGACCTACATTTCAACACGCTTGAGAAAGATGTCCATTTATCTTAAAACTTTACAATGGCGAAATCCCTATTCTCTACTTACTAAAACATTATAAAATTTGACTTTTTTCTTTTTTTTTACCCCTGCTTGATGATTATTACTTCGCTGAAGCGCTATTTGGTACAAAGTTGATAGGTTACTATCTATTAAGTTGCTAGCGGGAGGAAGACTCATTACATCCAGTAACGAATAAGTGTGTATCAACAGGCGGTTGTTGTGAGACAACTATAATAGTTATTGATTATATTTCGAAGTAGGTATCTTTGCATTTCAATATTATTATATATCCGCACGCGGATCATATAAGACATGTATACAGGTTCAGCGTTCTTTCGGTTCAAGACGGGAAAAGCTCGTAATTATTTTTCCAACTTACTGGTGTTGGGTGTATTGTCAAAAGGGTAGCTTGCGACAAGGGCTCCGCCATGGAGGGCGCCGGAGAGAACGAACTGGATCTTGGAAGTCCACTCTTTCACAGCATCCGTCTCCGGCTGTCCGCGCTTGTTGTTCTGCTTGAAGTAGTCGGGGAAGTTCCTGTTTAGGTCGAAACCCCTCGCGTTGTACCTGGGACAGATGTTGGTTATAAGTACTACTGAAACTAGTAAATTGGTTAGTATATTTAGAGGATGACAGTCATCTATAATGAGTGCAGGTACATCATATATAATATGATATGTGGCTGTAAGACACATACGCCTTTGGTAACCTCACGTTGATAGTAGTTAAGATTAAGCCGTGTCACTCCAATACTGTTAGCTAACATTTCCTATACGCCATTCACATGAATAGTATGAGTAACTAGCATCAGACTGTCAGTGAAGGACTAGGAGCGAGGAAAGAACAACATACTGAGAGAATTAATTTATGCTGAAGCCATAGTTTTCTTTTTTTCTTCTCCGAGCACTAATGATTTTCAATAATGAACCTTCGTAATGGAGCATGGAAAAAAAAGAAAAAAATTTCAAATTACGTAGAATTCTAAAATGGAATAAAACAATTTCTGTCCGTCCGTCGTGCTTGGCACTTTCCTAAGTTGTTACCATGAACCAAAAATTAATGAAATTTGATTTGCACTCGTAGGTCCCATTTGGAGTACAGGTGGCCCGCGAACTTCGGCGTTAGGTAGTCAGTTATCTCTAAGGGGTGAAAAATAGGGGTTGACATTTTCATATGCCGTAGCTCGAAAAATTCCAACAGAAGAGTATGGTTTTTGTGACGTTTTTAAATTGATTCCAAACTTGGGAGTTTTTGAGACCACCTGGAACACTGTACGTCCAACTTTTCGTACACAGTAAGGTTCTGGAGTTTGCACCGGAAAGGTTCGTGAGTGTGAATCATACGGCATACGTACATACCTAGGTACATAATTCCCGGCCAGATAGATGATTGATAGGGAACAGCTGTTTACCTATGATCACGCATGGCTTCATGAAATCGAGTTCGTTGTTCCGTGGTATCATTTCATTTGCAGAAAGATGGTTAATTTGGATTTTGTTGATAGGCACCTACAACTTTGTTGTTCACTGCCAAACGAATCATCAAGATTAGGCGAAAATTTGGGAAGGGTCCTACTTAGGTGCGACCAATCGACTTTGGTGGCATTATTTTTTGTCGTGTTTGGCATGGCTAGGTAGATATCCACCGCAAAAAACGACCCTACTAATTCAGGGTTTTACTCTGATAGGAATTCAGTAATCTACGCAGAAGGGGTATCTATACAGGAAAATGACGAACCATTGTATAATAATTTGCAGCGTTTTTATCTCAATCGTACCAGTTTCTTCAATCGATCTACTCAACGTTCATAAACCTTCTCTAATTCATCAACTGATCATCAGCACAAGACAACGGAAGAAACCTACAATTTCCAGCCGTAGGTACCTACTACTACTGACAAGTACTACTGTGTAGTGCTAGGTGTACTACTATTGCGGAGATTAGAAGAGCCACCCCATCACAACGTACGTTGAAGTTGGCAATACTTTACGGTAAGTACCTGTAAGTCCATTAGTTCTCGATTTTCACAACATACACATTCACACATTCTTAAGGAGTGTGCGTCATTGTCTGAAATCGTCGCAGCATACTTCTGATGTAAGAAAGGAAATAACCGAATACTTCTTAGTAACCCATCGTCCCTGATAGGTACCTTCATTATATCAATCAAAATCGGCACCAGCAACATTTAAATAAAGATACAAAGGCCTTGATTTTGATTTCAGATTCTACATCAGAATTAAGGTGGAATTTTCTTTTTACTAACAAAAATCCCCTTCCTCAGGAATACAATGGTGGGGGTGGGTGTTCGTCGACAACCCTATGTATAGGTAAATAAAGGTAGCTTATAGGTGACTTATAAGTTGGTGCTGGTGATGCTCACCTTCCTTGGCCGCCGTCGCACTGGCCCTCTCTGGCGACTTCAAAGCCGTCAGGGTTCATGGATGGGAGGATGTGGATGCGCGTGTTGTCCAACAACCACTTGACGTAAGAGTCCGTGTTGTAGTTGTTCACCAGGTACTGAAACAGAATACTCGGTCAAATCACCATTTTGAAACATCATCATTAAACATGGGCACAAATAACTGGGTGTTTCTTTTTGCCCCACATATTTAATATACTTTGTTATTAATCCAATTTTATATAAATGATCTGAGATAAAAATATCTAGTACCTAGCTAATAAGCTTTTACCTAAATATCTAGTACCTAGCTTTTAAAGCATATATTTTGTAAGTATAAGAAAAAGCAAATTAAATGAAATTAATCATACAGGTATACATACCAGCAGAAAATATCGGCATATTACATTTAAGGTCTAAAGGAAAAATATTTTATATTACCTACTTATCTAATAACAACCTAGGTACAAGCACCTAATGAAGCTTAATTTTGTGATCAATAAATTAATCAAAAACTATACCTTAGTGGTTAATCATACTTACAAGGTACCATTAATTATTATAGACTGATTAAATTTGGCACCCTAAAGTCTTCATTTTTGAGTTAATAAGTATGAACATCAGTTAGTAAGTAGTTGATATTCGACAAGTAACAGCTAAATAGGAATCGTAGGTACAACTACAATAGTTGAAGCTATTTATATTATGGTCAATCTCTGGCCATTAGAGTATGCACCGAGTGAAGGCCTAATCACACGGCCACAACTTATTAGGGTACGACCGCGTGGAGTGGGTATGCAACCAGCAAGACTGTTCGGTCTTGAAGGAGGGGTAAACCTCAGCGCCGTCCGCACAGGTTTTTTGCCTTTTGCCTATAATTCCGAATATACCTCGTGTGACTATACGTACTGATAATTAGCTGCATAATCCTCAAAAAGACCAAAACTGCAGCATGTCTCATAATATATATTATAGGGTAGCTGAATGGACCTAAACTTTTTTTAAGCCTCCTGTGAACAGAGAACGCCCAAGTTCGTAGGCTAAAGGGTCAATGTCAAAAGTTGAGGAGGATTGGATCAAAATTTGCAGCGTCTAAAAGTTAATACACACTTATTTTTTGCTCATATTTCCTAACATTGTTCTATAAATTCAAAATTTATTCTTTTCATAGGTAAGGATGTTTTGAACAACCAACTGAAATAGCAATTATTATTAAATATTTGTTAACAACACTATTTTTTATAAGCGAATTTTCTATGAAAGTAAGCTATTTCAATGAATCCGAAATGTTTAGTACTTACATGAATTTTTGAAAAAATTTAGTTTCTTTTCTGTGTTGAGTACAGCGTTCTGAATATCTCCCTGGATATTTTAGGTATATCACTATTATAAGTAATGTATTTATGTCATATCAGACGATGTCTGACCTTGGTTACGAGCTAAACATTTGAAATTTCACAACCAAGAAAACTTCATTGTTCAGAAACATTACAGTTTTGCGCAATACAGAATGTATAGTAGGATTACAAAAAACCAATTCACTTGGCACACGTCGTGAGGTATAGTAAAAATGAAAACTGTTTCAAATTTGAGTTTTTTTGGGTCAAAAATAATTAAAAATGGCTAAAAATCCGTAAGCATAGGATAAATATATACAACTTCAATTATCATAAATAAATTTCCTCAAATAAGTGGGTAAAATATGAATTTTAGGGGTCAACAACGCTTAAAATCGTCAAAACAGCCAAGTCACCAACTTTGTAAATTCGCTCCTGTGGTCATGCTGCTTGACTAGTACTTGTTTATTGTTCTTTTTGAAGCTGTGTTTTTACTGGTTTAACTATTTTCTGTCCTCTAAAATTAAACGGGAATTTGAACTAATTTTTCTCAGAGAAAAAATAATTCTTGGAACTCAAATGGCATGAAACGGGAAAGAAACATGAACTTTCTTGGTTATAATGATTCGATCCATTATTGTTACGGTTCTCTTATTCTCATACAGCTATTGTACAGGCAGATAGAATTAGGTTTACCTGAATCAAGTGAAGCATGAGCTCCCTTCCGACGGCCTCGTTGCCGTGCATGTTGGCAACATATTTCACGTCAGGTTTCCCGATCATGTGCTCGTAGGGCGAGGCTGACACCACCATCACCCACAAATCTCGACCTGCAACACGAATGCTCACATTTGATCAACTCTGCGTAGAACAGCACGTTCGTCAATGACCTGGAACTTTTTTGGAAATACAAGGATCACGGTTGAGTCCAGTGGACATTTCATTTGATTCTGTTAATGATGACGACGACTGTATTTCATGAAAAAAAGTACCTACCTATCAGCATATTCGAATGAACCGCTCAATAACATCAATACCTATAGGTATTTCTTCTCGGGTCTACTGTTTTTAATTATCAATCCGCATGGCTCTTTTTATCTTGTTATAGTGATGGGCAATTCGAATGAAGAATCGAATGCGGCATTCGATTATTCAATTCATTCGGATATTAGATTTCTAGTATTCGAATACTTTCGCATTCGTATTGTAGCGAAACTAGCGGTATCTTCGCGAAGCTCAAGATACAGGAGGATGGAACTGCTACAAGAGAACCTGTGACCAATGCGAATGCCCAAGTACCTACTGTCACAGTTAACAACCATAGCTGAGACTTTCATCCGAACTCTATCCCATTCCATTGGTTATTTTTCATTCGAATACTTTAGTATCTGTTCTGCCATTGGTTGTTTTGCATTCGGATCTGTTGGAGGTTTTCCCACTCCTTTTTCATGATGCAAACGAATCATTCGAATGAAACGAGCTTCATCCGTGTAACTAAGTAAGATCAATGAAAAATCAAGTTACATTTTACCTATATATTCCTGAATTTTCTATTCTAATGTCAGTTTCAAATAGGTAATAAAATTTTGTTTATTCAATATAAATCCTATATTATTACGTTACTTATTTTCCAAGTAGGAAGTTTTTTTTAATTTTATTTTTTCCAATCGGCTACTAAATTAATAATCAGGTACCTAATCTAAATAAATCATGTTTTTAACTGGCCGATAATAATAATAATCCATCCATTTACATACCTATTTGGTCATTCACATTTTGAAGGTAAAATATAGGCTTATTAATTATTAACTACATGGAAAACGAAGTTCGAAAATTTGTAAACTTTATTATGAACAAAATTAAAAACTCATGGTAATGCAATAAATTATGGTAGGTACTATATAAAAATGCTGAACATCATTATACCTATGTTTTTTTTCAATACTTGTAGGTAGGTAGGTAGATACCTACAAGAATTTAGATCACAATACCGAGATCGTTTGTATAAAAAGAGGAAGTAAAAAATACTGAACGTCTTATAAATTTGCGATATGTAGGTATATATAATATATTTCGTACACCTACCTCATCATCATTTCGTTGTTTATTTATTTTTTGTTCTTCTTAAATCTGAACATGACAAAACACACTATTTGGTAGAAAGATTGCACTAAACTCAAGAAATACTGAACACCACTAGATACAGATTAAAATCACAATTCAAAAATTCACAAGTTCAAAATTGCGGTGGGTTTTCCCTCCACATTTGAATGAAATCATTCGAATGATCATTCGATTATCAAAATCATTCGAATACTTGGTATTCGATTATTGAAACCATTCGTTTCGCCCATCACTATCTTGTTATCCTGTTTTTATCGTGTTCTACTAGTGACTGTATTTATGTTTGACTTGTTATGCTGTGTCGTATGGCAACCCAGACTATGGGCAGCTCGCCGTTTTTATTATAAATAAAGTGGTTGTTCTCTCTCAAACGGGGTAGAACGCTCGCCTCGTTAGAACGACCTCTTTGTTTTCAAGCGATTGAAAACAATAGCTGGCGGTATAAACTGAAATTGACGCAAAAACCCCTTCGGGAAAGCGCCGAGGTCCGGCTTTTTTGTTATATCTGCACCACACTGTCGATTTGGTGTTGAAAGGAGGGTATTGATAAGTTGGTGTACCTACTACAGATAACTATAGCTGGGGGTTGCTAAACCCATCTAACTTTATTAGGGAATGCTTGAGGGGATAACTATAATGGACCAGAGAACAATGGGCTGAATTCGGGACTTCGCTCCAATATTCACTTGCACTGTACACGTGAGTGCTGTAACAGCGGAACACTATTATTAGACCTAACATCAGAGAGTTTGCGCAACCACAACAGCTGCGTAGGGAGTAGGGGATTGTGGCGTCTTTGGACTTACGTAAATACATTTGCAGAGAATTCATCCAAGGGCTACGTTACGACAAAGGTACTACGTAGAGTGAAGTAGCCTTCTCCGCAGATGCGTTTGTTTAATGTAAAAATAATTCTTGGTGAAATTTGAAAACCTGGTTCGTGATTTGACGAACTTCCATGGTTATAGAATATAAATGAATCGTATATATACCTAATAAAATATACCATATTTATAATGAACATAAAACGCAAAAAAAAAAATAAGTTTTAGAAAGTGTGAAGTAAAGTGTTGGACGTCAAACAGGAAAACGGGGAACGGTATTCTTTCTATCAGGGAAAGGGTGGATGGATGCAATAGTTCTGTATCGGGTTGAACACCGATGGAAGGTTTAAAACATCAATGGTTTGCTTCGATGTTTGATGTTTTCCCCATCGATGATCTATAGTCGATGGTTGATGACGTCGATGGTCGTCGGAGCAGAGCTCAGAAAATCGTTTTATGATTGTGGGATGATATCGTCCATGAAAATTATAACAAACCACGTAAAACTAAGATCCTCTGTTACCCTGTCCAGGAGGATGAGGCTCAGTTATGTTGCTCGGCGGTCCATCACGCACGGCTCACAACACGGAACTGGATACGGCGAATCCATTTTCATTGTGACAACTCCCAACTGGCAGCCAAATATTCATGCTCGAATACTTGTTTGTCTGACTCGTTAAACATTAAAACGGATAAAAGTGCATTAAAAATTATTTCTGTGCCCAAAAATAAGTGATACCTAAATATGTTTAAAATTTTGCTCTTGCTTGTTCTCAAATCAAATTTCAGTTTGACTATTTTCAATTACTATGTTCATTTATCCCCTTTTCATAAATTTTAGCTCGCAAAGGTATAGATATATAACAAAGAATAAAAAGCTCCAATCATGCACTGACCTAGTGAGCGAATTTTCGAAGAAAACTGCACACTTCCGAGCACTTTGTTTTATTTTTTCCCGGGTTTTTCAAAACATAGTAATTCAAATTAGAAAACTGTTTGTATGCTTTTTCTATTAAAACTGGTTTACAATAAGATTCATTATTTTATGAGGTAAACTCTACCATTTTAAGATACCTAGTTTCAAGTGATTTTTTTGTCGATTTGTAGCGTATCGATGTTTTCCGATGGTGAAAAACATAGACGGTCCGCTCGATGATGAACATCGATGGTTTGCTAACAATGCCTAATGTGTGCTTCTCAAGGTACCTATTCAAACGAAGACTCAACAAGCATATCTTCTCCGCTGGTACGTATTCCTTCTTTGAAACTAATGCATGTCCACTATTCCTTCTCCGTGTCACACCTTGGACGCTAACGTCACTTCAACTTGCGTTGTGACACGCATTTCGCGTACCACCTACCGCGTATAAGAGTAGACGTATGCGTATCGTGTATAAATGATCTACTTAGAATTAAATTTTATGGGTAATATAAATCGCTTGCATCCGCGTTTGCTTGCTCTACCTTACACGGTGTAGCTACTGTAGCTACACAGTGCAGTAAAAGTGATAATTAACTAATTAGCCAAAATCCAAAAATTTCTCTCGTTTTTCGTCATACTAAAATTTATCGAGGCAATACGAACCCACCATCTAAATCCAGAAGAATAAGTAATGATGAAGGTAATATGTCAATCCATTTGAACACAAACTTGTATGAACATGAGTGTTAAGTACTTTCCTACTTAACGAAAGAATCCAACGACACTAGCAAGTCGAGTAGGTGCCTACTAATCGTCTTCTATGTAAGACTCAGTGTTTGCTTATGTTACTTCATCCCGTCGAAACCGCTTGACCGATTTTAATGAGGGTGGTCTCAAAGTAATCAGCGAGTTCATGGGACGGGCATAGGCTATCGTTAAAAAAAAAAATCTAAACTTCCTCTTTTGACGCGAACGGGGCTTTCCTTCGCGACCCGATTGTTTGGTTTCTACGAATCACCGAGTAATGTGACGACCACTTTTTACGCATTACCGAATCACCCGGGCGTAGCCGGCTATAAAAAATGCTAGTAGTAGATATTTCAGTAGGTACCAACGTAGCTATTGCAATGTTATAAAACTTGTGAATTATTTCAAATCAGCTCAGTAAATCTCAAACTCTAATCGTTTTTGGGACGACAGAACCTAATACAACGAAGTTTATTTTGAACAAAATCACGAGGGAAAATTGCTTGAAAAATTGTCTTTCAATCGTTGTATAGATCAGAATGAACGTGAAACTCCAAAAACATTATTGTTGAAATGGGTGTTTGACGAATTTTGAAATAATTCTTCTGTAGGCTGTTAAAATGGGCTTTAAAATGAAACCTGTTCTAGCCCAGCAGAGATCAGGTGGTTTGGACTGGGCACTGGGGCAGAGCACATAGTTTTTGTGTAACACGCTGAATATTACACAAAAACCATGTAAGTACCTATGTCTGGTAGGAATGTACATGGATGGTGTGGAGGTATTTTAGGAATGAGCAGAAATATATAGGAGGTGTGGAAGGTAGGAATATTAGGAACGAAAGGTAGGGAAGTATGTGTAAATTAGTTTGATGTAATCGATAGAGAATATTTATAGAGGTATTGTAGGAATGTGTGGAAGGAAGGTGTGGACATGCGATAGAAGGTATCGCTTTCCTGTAACATATTTCGGGAGGTATTTTAGTTGTGTCCCTGGTTTTGGTATTCAACTGCCAAACAGGAATTATACACACCTTGCGGCTCCCAAGCCGCTTCTCAAATACACCTTCTCGAGGATGAGAGGCGGCAAAAAGCGTGGAATAGGGGGTGGTGTAAGTTAGTGAAGGAAATAGGCAGGGGAGGAAAATACATTATGTATTACAGCCCTCGGCTTGTATTGGGATGGAGGTAACCGCGATGAGCCCTCCGCACGGGTTTTGTTGTCGACGCAAGGATATTGCTGGAGGAAGCGCTCTCCGTCCTCTAACCTCCCTTCATCCTCCGAGGACTCCACCCGAGGAGGAATAATTATGCAACACAGTGGGAATAGGAGGGATTTGGGGAGGGAGAGAGGAGAGGGGGAGTGATGAGAGAGGATGGAGGGGAACGATAAGCGGAGTGGCGAGGGGCTGTCTCTGTATTTGTACTGCCGTGTGTCAAGTTAAAGCGAATTCTAGAGACAAATAAAAATACTGCTATAGATAGGTAGGAAAAACGTCACCTTCTGCGAGTAGGTATTAATTTCGCAGTCTCAGCATGCCCAAACGAGCAAATTTCCATAGCGGGTAATTTTAAGCGATTTTTGACGATTTTTAGCTACTATTAATCCATCAAAAACTCTAATCTGAAACAGTATTTTTATGTCTCGAGTCCCCATTACTTTTAGCAAAAAACTCAATGCTGACCCAGTTTTTGTTTTTGGAAATCGCCCGTCTTAGAACTCACGCTTTCGTTTACAATTACGAACCTTCTGGTAAAATTGGGGATTTTAGATCTCGTAGCCACAGTCAGAAATCGTCTGGAATGACACATCAATACATCACAGGTAAATAAATAAATTTTTTTATGATCCATAGATGAATTCAGAAATCTCAAAAACTAATTTGTGGAGAAATGTCCCAAAAATTTTGTAGTTAGGTACTAAATATTTTCCCCCAAAATCAAAATGTTCACTCGCTCGCATTTTGCTTTTTTAGACATCAACGAACAAATTCGTCTCGGTGTCTGTTTCTCCCCTGTACACAGAGACCCCCCTCTCACCACTCCACCCATGCCGGAGTTCAAGAATAAGCCTGTCTATAGAGCAGTTTGTATAAAAGGTAGATAGGCCCGTAGGTGATTCAAAGCAGCTACTAAGGATCGACCTTCAACAGGCAAACGTTAGGACCCCCACGTGACTCCTTCCACTTTCATGTGACACGTGCCAGTTCACGTGTACATACAGTTCCCTTTCACCTCAACGCGTCCAGTCACGGTGGCGCACGTTCCCCACAAAATAGGACAGTAGGTAGACCACACTACATACAGTTATCGAGATCCTGCATTAGAATTTGTGGCTGTAACCTTCAGTTATGGGGGGACGCCAGTTTGTTGTTGCCTAAAGTTTTAGGGGGAGTGTCGGGGTATCGCGATGTAGGATGGGACACTAGAGCATTCCGCTGAGCAGTGTTGTTAGCACGTGTGGTTAGGTTGTCCCAGGTTCAAATCTTGCATTCGTAAATTTTTTTTGTCAATTTTACCGCATGTTGATCTTCTTGTCCAACCTATATCCGTACCAATCTATACGCGCTAAGGATTGATTGGGGCATGTTTTTTGTCCCTCTGGGAGACGATTTTCTCTCTCTGTTGAGATGCGAGAGAATCGAGCATCCTGACCACACATTTTACACAGAGTGGTTTTCCACTGGATTACTCTCATCATTGCTTGACAATGAAGCGTGAGCTGCGACACCCGGTAGCGGCCCTCAGACTCTCCCACGTTTTAGTTACCCATATAAAATCATTTTCACGAGAATAGTAGCGTACATCACAAAATTATCACACTTCAGGTAAAATAAGATCGGAGGTAGCAGGCCGGAAACCCTGCCCCCGTACCAACTTCTCGCTGGGCCGGCGAGCCGTTCTGTACATTTAAATAGGGAAAAATAAAATTATTAAAATAATCTTCTTGAAATTATAAAAAGAAAAGCTGAAAGAATAAACTGCATACCTACTTCCTACTCCTCTATTCATTCGGGATCAATATTCATGCTTAATTTATTGAAATATCGTTTGAGAGGGAAATCTCACATTTCCCGAACATGAAGATTAAAGACGGGACATGAATACATCACGTCATGAACACTTTGCTAATTCGGAAGTCAAACAGAAATTGTTTTCTGAGAGGTTCCACGTTCCATCACTTTCAAGCGTTTCAGCCTGCCATAATTTTTTTTTTAATCCGTTTGGAAATACAGATGTGACTTCCACTGCGAGAGCTATTTGCAGAATCTGGATGCTGTTGAAGTACCTAGTATCTAGAAATGGAAATACATACTCGAGTTCCAGATCGATTTAACGCTGAAAGCTTGCTGTACAACTGCTTATCATCCTGGAAACTTTTGATAGCAATAAGTTTCCATTGATAATGAACGCAGCCATAAAAATTGAATCTTTTTTTCGGTTTTACATATTTATGTCAGTCGTTGTTTTCAGCAGTAAAAATTTTGAAAAACAAGTACAGATCTCGCTTCCTTGATATCAACGTTAGCGAATGTGTGCGACCTGCGGCCACAAACTATGAACCCGATTCAAAAAAATTACAAGCGGAATCCAGTGCTATGGGGTCTGATCGGCTTATGTTCATTTTCATTTTTATCGTTACATACAGTGTTGGGTTTTAATAATAATTACATAATTTTTTGTGAGCGCCCTTTTCTTTTATGTTTAGCCCTCTCCAGTCAAACAATAATTTATTCCAATATAAACGTTAAAATGATTCCTATAATATTAAAATTATTGAGATAATTAGAGGAAGGGGGGAGGGGTGCGTTTTTAAGCAGGCCTATAGAAAACCAGCCAAAGCCTGTTGAAAGAAAATAATTTGGATGTTTTCGTGGCTAGTTTCGGATCAACATTAAGTAGGTTTAGCTCCTCGATTTTCCAAGATTTCTAGTTATTTAAGTGGGTTTGCAGCTGATGCCATTCTGAATCCAGCGGTATCTCCAACTCAATTTTTGCTTCTTCACTACCGAAGGTAGGAAAGCCTTGGATTCGTGAATGAGTAAAAAAAAATTTTTTGTCCTCCAAAATGAAAATTTCCACTACCATTTTGCGTTTCAGACATCGAGGAACATTTTTGGTCCAGTAATTCCTTGTAACGCCGTAACTACCCGAAATAATGGTCTAAATGGGCTGGAATTTGGAGAGTAGGTGCGGGTTGGGTCGCAGATAGTCCCATACCAAAAATCATTGAAAAATTACTGTAACTTTAGTCTGCGCATGCGCGGACATGAAATGTTGACCATTTCCTTGTAACGTTTCTAACTACGCGAAAAATAGTGTAGAGAGCTGACATTTTGAGGGTACACGCGGGTTGGATTGCAGATATTCCCTTATCAAAATCATCGACATCATACCGTAACTTTCGTCTGCGCATGCGCAAACGTGGAATACTTGAAACGCCCATAACTACCTTTAATATCGTTGAAATGAGTTCAAACTTGGAGGGTGTATCAGGAATAGTACTTCAATAGTTCCCTGTGAATGTAACTTGAATCGCACTGTAACTTTCGTCTGGGGATACGGGAACAAGAAATGTTGAAATGTTTGATCCTGTTACGCATGTTGGGTAATTTATTTATTACTATTATATTTATGGGTATTCAATTATTTTGACTCATATTTTTCTTACCAATTGATTGATTTACAATACGTGAGGAAGCTATACTGCCCACCCAACTTGGCAGACGTTTTTAATTAGCACTCATTTATGAGGTATTGCTCGCTACTCACATAAGCGAACAGAAAAACGTATGGCCTCAAAAACAGAACACTTGTCAGTGTGATCAATGACCGACCTTTCCGATCCAAATCCATTGTCCGACTATCCAAGGAAGCAGGTGTTTGGGGATCTATCGATTTCCTTCGTTCATCGCAATCGGGGAGCTGGGACGTGTCCCAAGATCCCGTAGGAGCCGTCTTTTTGAAATGGGACCCGATAGATAACTCATCTATTGGAAATGAGATCTGAAAGATAACTCGCCGACCAGTCGGCTTGTCCCTTAGGGGACTATGGACATCTCGGACATTGAATGAGGTCTCTCCCGAGGAATCGATTCCTTTAAAAGATGAGACCGGATATGAGAAGTCTGCTCCACTAACTCTCTACCGCTGCCAACCTACTATCGTCTCCGATCTCCGAAGCATTTTCAATTATTTGTATACACCTTCCCTAACTCTACAGTTCAGTTGACAACCTCTATAAAGTGAAAGTGAAGTGTTCCTCTCCATTTTTAGGTATAGGTGGACTAGCTGCGGAAAAACGCCCAACCTATCATTGACAAATAAGAAGCTCCGGCAATGGCAAGCAATGGCTGGTCAATGGAAAATGTATGTTGGTATCTTCGAGATTCATAGTGAACTAGGTACCACCTACTGCCTCAACGTTGGCGAGGGAAATGTTAGGTAATCCAGTCAGGGTTTAAGTTTTCTCTTCAAATAGCTGAAAACACTGAGATTGCAACTTATCTCGAAAACCAGAAAATGATAGAGCTGAGGGAGAGATTGGGGTGTTCTCAATTCGTCCCACTGCGCTTCTCATTCTTTCCATGTCCGTCCACTGTGTTTTAATTGTGAGGAAGGAGAAGTAAATGTACTATGATTACACAAATTATACTATAAGGCTGCTCAAATTATAGCATAAGGTAGTGCCTAATCCTAGTGGAATTTTATCATTCAAATAATGTAGTGGAAAGTGTGCCTATGTTTGGAAGGTGGATAGGTATTGGTGTTAATACCGAGATCTGTATGCCGAGGCTGACGTGGGTTCTCTACCGAGTCAAGACGCCCTGAATATTTTACAGGCTCTCAGCAACGAGCTCCTTCTACCAGTTCACAATCCCAATTCCGGATTAATTCAACTCCATTTCCCCCACTCCTGAAAGGCCTTGGGCTAATTCCCATCGGTGTAAATGATGCACAGGGACAGGAAGCCAACCGGAGAGAAAGCTAATTATCAGCGCTTTTTCCCTTGTTCAACGGACTTTTCTCCACCTCTTGTTGAAAAAGTCGGATCACTTTACTAATGGGCCGAAAGACCTACCATTAGGAACAGCTTACGAATGTTCATTTAAAGAAAGGGAGGTAGGGGGGGGGGGTCTCCTTGAACCTTGAATGTTGGCAGTTGACAAATTTCGTAGATAAACCAAAGATGAATAATCAGTTTTGCTCATAATCACTATTAATTTGCTCTCTGATGTGGGAGAGGGATCCAGTCGATCTGTGGACCCACACTTGCAGCAGTGTTGCGCGTTGCCTGGCTTCTCTGAATGACTGAACTAATACGGTGTGCCGATTCAAAAGACCAAACAGAGAATTAGGTTGACCGGAAAGTTAACAGTTAAGTAGGGAGTATCTATTTGGTAAAACAAATATGAATGATATCGACTAAATTGGTGATTTACCACGTTCTGGTACGCAGTCGCGTCAAAGGTGAGTGGTGGAGGCCTGGAGTGGAGCACCAAAGATATAATTTCTGCCCTGGACAGCTGAACTGAAGGTCGCTATGTATACCAACTATTAGGGAGCTTAATTTGTTTTTCATCAACTTGCAAGCCCCTCAGGACTACAAATACAGACTCGAATCCATGGACAGGGGTTCAGACAGGAACGACAGTACTGATTTGTGCTGAGAGTCGGAAATAAGAACTGTGAGCTATCTAAGGGGGGGGGGGGGGGGTGTTCTGGAGAAAAGTTATAAATCAATGAATCTATTAGTGTATTTACAATCAGTTTGAAGATGCTAAACAGTAAGAAAAGTTTAAATCAGTTGAAACTAAACCAAGCCAGTTAGGAAATTCGAATTCGGTAAGTGAATGCCAGCAAGTCGATAAATTTGAGTTCCTTTTGGGTAAATCAGACATCTGGCATACTAGAAATCCTAGTGGAAAAGCTGAATTATGTTTACAATCCAGTCGGGTAATATCAGGGTAGTCAGTCTAAAATTTTGAAATTAGTCGTTGAATCTTAATACAGTTGGCAAATTTGAGTTCATTTGGGAAACTCAACTCACACGTACTTTTACACTAAACTGGTCAACTTAAGAGCAAGCTTTCTTCGATTCCGATGTATGATGTTATTTATCTATATAATAAGTAACGAAATAGCCGCTAGATGTTTGAAGATTACGTAGACAGAGTATTATAGAAGTGATTATGTGAGCACACAAAGCTATTATTGGCTGACCTCTATTGCGTATTTTTAGACGAAGCCAATATTTGATTCACATCAGTTAAGATTTTCCTAGTTTCTTTATTTCGTTGTATTTGTTGTTACACGTCCATTTGTCCATGGGCTAGTTGAATGTTTGATTTCCCTTGCTTAAAATAACCATACAATCGGATGGGGGGGGGGGGGGGATTTTTAAATCTGGGCTCTGGGGGAAACTAGGATACAGAAATTACGAAATTCAGTTTATTAATACATTACACGAGTTTTATTTGAAAATTATTGGACGAAAGGGGCAAATCAGGATTGAGAACTAGTTACATTTACGATGATGCGGCAGGTTTCGCCGCAACTGCAGACTCATCTTGTCAAGATTCTGCAAATTATTCGTTTGATTCTCTTCACCGGGCAGGTACCGGGGGAGAACGTTGAAATTCGTTCATACACAGGCAAACGGAGGGCATAAATTACCCGCAATCAACTACAAATCTCGTCTTCCTCACGTTTCTCGGGAACTGCGATTACATGTCCTTGAAAATAATACGAGTATTCGCCGCCGCATGAACCATTCCGAAGGAATAAAGGGTTAGGTATTTAACAGAGACATCCTGTTCGCTTTCTGGCAGTATGTCGTGGCGCAACTTCGTGTTTGTGCTGTCCGCAGTGCGTGCTTTCGATTTTCTTTCGTATCGTCCAACTTGGAAATTCCCTAACACCGAAGGGGATCAGTGGTTCTTTCAAAAATTGGATCATTTCGATCCATCCAACACCGAAACCTGGAAACAGAGGTATCGAGTCGATCGGACTTGGTTTGACGAATCGAAAAACAGCCCGGTTTTCTTGATAATCGGCGGCGAGGCGTCGATCGAGTCAGGGAATGAAACTCTGAGAACTCACGGTGGGCCTTTGTCTCTCTACGCCAAGACTTTCGGAGCATTATGTTTTATTTTGGAACACCGCTACTACGGCGAAAGTCAACCTGCTCCTGATCTGTCTGTGGAGAATCTTCGTTTTCTGAGCAGCCAACAAGCGTTAGCTGACATCGCGCAATTCATCCAGGGCATTAGTAATCTGTACAAGTTCCATCCGACTAATAAATGGATCGTGTTTGGTGGCAGCTACGCAGGCTCCCTAGCCGCTTGGAGTCGGCTGAAATTCCCCCATCTCGTACACGCTGCTGTGGCTTCATCTGCACCTTTACAGGCCGTTGTGGACTTCAAAGACTATTACGACTCAGTCCAACAAGTGCTCGCTTCTTCTAGAAAATCCTGCGCTGAAAACGTCCATCAAGGGGCATTGCATATTGCTGATCTTCTTACAGATCCCAGAAATGCCGCAGTTATAAGTGATAAATTCGAACTTTGTGAACCGTTGGACTCTGTGGACGAAAAAGAGTTGTTCAGTTTAAATGTTGTAATCATGCAGCTATCACTTCTCGTGCAGTACTACAATAAATTTTCGACAAATGTGGACGACGTTTGTGATATCATGGTGGACGAGGATTATGGAAGTTTGATAGATCGTTATGCTGCTGTCAATAGCCTTGTAAGCAAGTATCTAGGCCTTAACTCCCTGGAAGCTAATAAGCCGTGCCTTAAAAATTTGGGCTACTTCCAAACGGTTGAAAGTTTAAAAAACGAATCTTATTCCGCCATAGGGAGGCAGTGGTTTTATCAAACTTGCACCGAGTTCGGGTTCTGCAAGACGTCTAGTTCTCGAGATGAATTGTTCGGGCCGTTTTTAAAGCTGGAATCCTACGTCGGTTTGTGTGGAGATGTGTTTGGCGAAGACTTCAACATGACTAGACTTGAGGAAGGTGTGCAGAATACAAACACGGAGTACGGCGGGGTCAACATCTCAGTGACCAGGGTCGCCTTCGTTCACGGATCTATGGACCCGTGGAGGGTTCTGGGGATCAGGGAGTCTCCCGGTCCAGAGATGCCAGTCATCGTCATTCAAGGAGCATCGCACTGCAACGACATGCTGAGTCCGGAGAAATTCGATCAGCCCAACCTTAAGGCCGCCAGGCGTCAAATCACTGACATATTGGCGAAGTGGATTTCTGAATAGTTTTGAGTAATTGATTCGCAGAACTGCGAACATTTTGATCTTCCGGATGCGATCCTATACTGAACCACTCAAACCCACATTTCTGGATGACTTGCTTTTTACCTAAGTATCCTACAATATTCATTTATATTCCTAGAAATTATATTACAATATTGATCCATATTCCTAGAAATTATATTACAATATTGATCTATATTCCTAGAGAAAACAATGTAAAGGCAATAGAACAGTTCAACTTAAATCGGTCAGAATTTTTTTTTCAATGTACATAATGTAATTGAAATTGTAAATAAAGAACTGATTCGCGTGTTTTCGTGCTCCTTAATTTTTGAGCCGACATTCTGCAGATAGCTATCAACAACATCCCCTTCCACTTGCACCACCAAATCTTGATAGGGGTTTGTAGTAAACGTTGATCTGTGCTAACAGAAATTAAGTTTCGTGACTTTTCTATCATTCAGGGGTCAGGTTGCACACCAGGGTCATAGAAGTCCTAAGTTTTGTGTTTTCTATGCTCTTGGCTAATTTTGTGTGATGTGGTAGCTCCAAGAAAATCTGAACTTGACTCAAGGAGGACTTGAATATCAGAAAGTCAGCTGTGATCGATGACTTATGACATTTGAAATTTGTTTTACTCAATTTTTCTCATACGAATTACGGTGTAGACAACGTCAGATTCATAGATTGTTTCATGACAGTCATTTTATTTTTCATGGCTCTATTCAAGCTTCGTTAGATGAGGACGTGTTGAATGTTTTGTTCACGTTTTAGGCTTAGGTTTGAATCCCACGTCAGATTTTTACAGACCGTCATTCATGTAAGGACATTCATTTCACCCTCCATAACTCAACTGAAGCGCCGCTGGTTGATAAGGAGGCGCCGTTATACCTTATTTCTCATGCGAGAGGAGCAGCTATTAAATGATGATAGCTTTCGACAACGACCTGAGATACTTCCGGAACTCCGCAGCCCCCGTCTTAACCATCGATAAACGGTATCGGGAACTCCACATAGGCGCCTGAGACACCATCGCATCAGTCACACACCTCCAGACGCCTGATAGTAGGTAGGTATATGTACCTTCCTACTCAACAACTGAGGGATGAACTGTTATGAAGGACTATCACTTTCAAGTTCCTCCTTCCATCACGAGGAGACCTTGCCGAGTCGATAAGAAATGATTCGGGCAAAAAGAACATGATTTCTCCATCACTGTAATCTCCTATCTTCTCATTAAGCTCCTCTATGTGTCTTTCAACCTTCTATGAAATGGGGTTTGGCAATAATCAAAGAACTCAGTATTGCCAGATCAACAATGACGATTTTTGTAAATAGCCATCTAAATTCCGTGGAACGAGAAATTCCTGTTGATCAGCAAAATCGTTGATCTTTTCTCCCAAAAAAGCGCTACAGATTCTATTTTCGAAATTTCCAGCGCTCAAAACGACTCACATTATTGGTATGAGTATATAGCCCCAGTTTACAGGTGAATATTACCTATGTAAACTAGATACTCCTACCATCCATAGATCGGAAATGCTGTCATTTGGCCACATATGACAACTCATTCCACTCCATTACTAATTCATAAATCTTACTCTTCAACAAACTATAAACTTTTCACCAAATTCCCTAAAAACTAAACTGTCAACATAAACAATAAAATCTCAAAGTTGATCACTCAACACCACAAAGTTGTGTCAGGTTGTTGCTGTTAACTGCTTTGTTGTAGTGAGCGGTTCTTGAGAAATGTACAGTAGCCCGAAAAGTGCTCGCGAGAATGGGCAAGGAAAACTGCATTAAAATCTTCTAAAAACCTTTAGAATCAGCATGGCGGGCTACGTTATCAACATACAGTACCTATCGAGGTTATCGGGAAGTAAAACTTCATCGGTAGCAACTGTTATTTGTTACGGTGCGCTCCGGTTCTATTCCGATTATGGGGCGCTTTGATATGCAGGAGACGGCATTGCCCTGGTTCGTAGAGTCAGGGAACAACGGTTGATGGTATTGACGGACCTGCCTCAGCTCCTCCATTCAACACTTTCCTTGCGCTCTCGTGTTCTCGAGTTTCAGGGTTTGAATGGTAAATGGCCCTCAACAAACAAACGGCGAGCTCTATTCAAATCCGCAATTTACTCGTATGAAGACACACCCGTGCTACCCACTGGTTCCTGTAGGATTACAGAATGATCCCTATCCATCCAAGATTATGTTGGAAGCCAACCAGAAGTTCTAAAATTGAATCATCCATTACCTATCATGATCATACTTACATAAGTAACAGAAGATAGGCCTCCCACCGAAAAAGAAATTTGGAAGTTAACCCTGTATAAAACAGAAAAACTAGCGCCACTGGCACCCGTAGTAAGAATATGTTTGTGCCACAAATTCTGTATTTTCTGGATTTCGGGTTTCTCAATTGTTTTGTTGAACATGATAACATACTCTGTCGAGTTGTATTTTGGTATAGTTTTTTCTGGGCATACGTGGGGCTCCCTGTCCGCAGACCCACTAGTTTATATTAAGTGGTATTATTTTGTAAGCACTGGAAGTGAGCATTACCGCACCAAAATGCCCTCACCGTGACTACGTTTCGGGACTTGAATCACAAGAATGTGAACAAATTTCGCAAAAAACTCTACTGACGGGTTAGGTATGTGACTTGCATGTTATAAAATTATGAGGATTTACTCGTTGAGCCACCAGGATTTACTTATGTTCTACTGTACTTGGTTACTAAAAAAGCACCAGGAACGGCACCAGACTTGAAATTCCACCATTCAGACACCTACAAGTGGGATTATGCAACCTGGCCTCTTCTCGTCAGCGGATTGGTGGTATAGGCGGAACAAGTGGTAAGTACATAGTTGTTTGGTGATGCAGGCAGGCGCAATGTGAGTAACCGTCAGCGTTTGTGTAACTTAAAAGCCAACATAAACATGGTGCATGCAAACTTTCTAATGCTCCAGATCACGTAGACAGACACTTACACTTTTTTGAGGTTGGCCACCGCCTGATACTGTTTTGAAAACATTCGGAACGAAGTAACTTTCTTTCAAACCGGAACCGCACAAGGGGACGAGTTCTGCGGTGGGCAGATACGGCATAGTCGGTCGGTCCACTTGTTCCTCGTTGTTCCACTTCTTTCGTCCTGGAAGAGGTCAAGTGGGTTCTCGTCTTCAATGAAAAGAAAGATGATTCGCCCGATACCGCAGGAAGCTGCCGCTGCTCCGCCCAGAGGGAAAGTTACGCCCCTTGACGTCTCTCTTCCTACCTTTTACGAATTTCATCTTCGACGGATCTGAGTAATCCGAATGAGCTAGTGCTAACAAGACCTTGACTTTGACAATAACCCTCGAGGCATCTGGGCAGACGCTGGATTTTGCTTCCAAGTCTACGGACGAAGGAAGTCTTGTTATCTCTTTAGGCAGGAAAAACAGAGATGACCTCCAAAATCAAAATATATTCATTTGGCCTGTCTGAAAAAATTTCAATTTATTGCATATTATCCACTTAGGGATGGGAGGGGGATATTTAGTGGCGCTTAGCTAAGAAGCATCGCCCAGTGCCGGCACCCACTTCTGGGCGAACAGTCCATTGAACAAATTTGGTTTCGTGTCCGTCTGTTTGCCCGTAACTCCATGCAAGACACACAAGTGTGCCTTATACGAGACAAGAGTCGTAATGAGCTGAAATTCGGATGGTAGGTACAGGTCAGGCCATAGAAAATCGGATTGTATCTTGGGTCTGCGGTGGCTCAACCGAGAAACCTTTGCCACACGCATAGCTCCGGTTCTACTAAACCGATTGTGATGAAAATTCACAAGGGGTTTCGCAAAGGTCACCCTCGTATTTATTTCGTGGAGTTATTGCTATAATTTCAACATAGACATCTGTTGACTCCACGAAAAACTTGTTTAAATAATTAAGTAAGTTTTTTGTGGCATCGCTACTCCAAAAATCCATGCATAATAATAATATAATGCAGACACACAGACAAGTCTATTATTCTCCACAACAATCCCTGAGGGAACTTCGTGACTAAATTGATTGATCGATTGTATAATAATATAATGCATGGAATTTTGGAGTAGCAATGCCGTCAAAATACATAATAAATTATTACAACCGTGCAATGGTTGCGCAGAATTGAACTGAATGACGGTCAACTGACCAAATCCCGACTAACATTAATAATGGTGTAGGATTCTAGTCGTTCTTAAAATCTTTTATGCTTCGTTACATATTAGAAACCCCACTGTGCCAATTTTGACCTCAGAATTTGAACAAGTTTTTCCATAAAATGGATGGAACAGTTACGTAATGAGATTACGTATTTTTCCATTTTTTATTAATTTTTTGTTTAATTCTTGTTAAGTATTTTGCCATAACAGATGGAATGCTGACGTATTTGGGGTGCTGAGCCGCCCCCCTCCCCCCCGCCCCCCCGGGTTGGTGGCGTCACGGTACCTAAATCACATTATATTATTATATATTTTTTTCGAAAAACCTCAACCAATTCTGGTTGAGATCTAAATATCAATATCGATTGAAATAAACTGGGTGTTTCTGAAAAAAAATTTTCTTCAATCTGTCGAGATCGTGAATTTGATGGGAAAATGTGTTCATAATGTAGATCTTGTACAAACACATGCAGGACTTGCAGCGATTGGCAGGGCTGAGAAGAACCGA
This sequence comes from Leptopterna dolabrata, assembly GCA_954871275.1. NCBI lineage: Eukaryota > Metazoa > Arthropoda > Insecta > Hemiptera > Miridae > Leptopterna > Leptopterna dolabrata. The sequence goes on along the minus strand of OX940982.1, from coordinate 32,446,720 downwards.
GTTACCTAAAGGTTGCATAAGTTTATTACATTATTTATATTACATCCAATTTATATTTATATTACATCCAATTTATATTACATCCAAAGTCAAATCCAGAATTTTCCGAACTAATTTTAGAATTTTCCAAACCAATCTCAGAATTCTTCATTAAAAATTCAGAATTTTGCATTTCAATTTCAGCATTTTCCATTTTAAATTCATAATTTTACATTTCAAATTCAGAACTTTTTCAATATTCATGTTATGAAGTTTAGTACCAACTTTCATAGGTGCCACGGGGTAAGAATGGAACTGGGATTCGATTAAAAAAGTCTCACAAATTTCATTATTCAATACCTAATCATAATTATTACTTGTGTTTTTCGCTTTTTACTCTATTATTATTATTATTATTATTATTTTAGTTTTTTTATCAAAACTTTTTCAGGATTCATTTAGTTCATCCACTATTACTATTCAACAATTTTTAGAAATTCTACTTTTTTAGAAACTGTTAACTTTTGAACGGCTATTAAGGTCCTCAGGTGGTACTTTTAAAACACAGAAGTATACAAATCTTACATGAAATTTAACGCTGATTCCGAAAATGAGGTCAAGAGTTGAGATAAATTGAGTTAAAATGGAGAAATTTAGGTTCCTATGACAAAAAACGTGGCTTTTTCGGCAAAACCTTTAAAACATATCTTTGGAACGGACTGAACTAGCGAGGTGCGGTTGACGGCGTTCAAGTACATTTTTGTTCTAGTTCCACCCCCTAGGACTGTCATCTACTTGCAAGACATCCTGTATATATAAACAGTTTATGTTAAGAGAATGATATCGACGTTCCCGAAATTGTTTGCAAAACTATTTAAGAGTAGAATCAAAACTAAGTCAATTATTTGCACACACACAATAAACCCATTATTGCCTACCTTATTCGTGACGTGGTAGTGATTTTAAAATTATGCTTTTCAAAATGATCCGTATTGGGTGTTAAATTTTAACTTTATCTTCTTGTATCTGAGTTTGTGAGAAAAGGTGACTTTGGTAGGAAACGTTGCCAGTCTGAAATCTGTCGGACGCTGTCGCCCCACTTGGATGTTTGGATTCGACTCTTCAAAACACAACAGATGACGTTGCCTCGTTGATACAGGGACTTGCCGGTAAAAACCCGAGTTATGTCACAGCTCCAGTTGGAACGGGAAGGTCGACTCCCCGGCCCACAGGGCTCACTTTAAACACAGCGCCTAACAAAACTGAGAACAAGTTGGGGAGGCGAAAGAAGACGTCGGTCCCTGACAAAGGAGAGAGCTTGACATTCACCCGGAGGCAAACAAGGACCGGGAATGAAGAACAAACACAATTAATCGACAAAAACAAACAGCTGAAACTGAGGGCTTGGCAACGGGAACTCCAACCCACGCTGTTGTCAATGGTCGTTTTGCTGTTTCATCAATGCTTCATGGATACACGAGAACGCCCACAAAAGAAAGGTACGGTTTGCCAAATTTTAGGGATCGATCCTGCATGCAACTCGTTCCCAACAAAAAACTCTTCATGTGATCATCTGGCACCACCTTAGCTTTCCGAATTTCGGCCATTTAAGATTTTATTGTCGTGTTCGATCTCTTTCCCACTAAACCAGTACCTAGGTACCTACCTACCTAATCACTCAAATTACAAACACTAAAATTGAAATTAATGACACCAGTGCAAAGAGCGACTTTCATACAAGTTTGCGATGATTTAGGTTGATTCAAATTCGAGCGAAATCGGGCAATTTATTAGTAAGGAACTGAGTACCTCGGATTTCGCTTTTGCGCCTCAGCAGTGGCCATACCAATGATCCGATCGTTATAACATTCGTAGAGGACCATCTGGAAGCTACACTTCAACTACCAACCGAATTTGAGACAAAATCGAGCCACTGATGGGGGAAATGAACAGCCAACATTTCTGTACGTACGTCCATTAGAATAATAAACCCATGTGACGAGGACTTTGCAGCGTTTTATTCTATGATGTTTAGAAGTTTCGTGTACTAGTGACGTCACACCAGGCAAGGTGGTAGGGGTGTAATGACGTCACAAGTGCACGAAACTTCTAAAAATTATAAAATAAAATTCCAGTCATGCAACATGGCTTAAGGACCGAATTTTCAAAGAAACAGCTAGGGAAATCGAGAATTTAAATTTATTAATGGACGTCTGCCAGAGCATTCATTACGGCCTGACTGGGCACTTGTTGAGACCAGAGTGGTCAAAAAATAATTTTTGGGTGTTTTAAAAAAAAAAAAAAATTGGTTTGATCGGTGGATGATATGTGAACGGGCTGAAACTACTCGTAATCGATTCAGTGACAAAAAAAAAAAACATGGTAAGCGACACCTCACATGCCTACATAACAAAATTAGATTTTTTTTGGATTTCGGGTTACAATTCTGTAAATTTTGTATGCTGGGTGCGCCTAATCGGACTGGGACTAGTAGTAATCGATTCAGTGTCAAAAAACATGACTGACCCCGCATGCCTATGTTGAAAAAATCCTTTTTGTTTTGATTTTTTGGACCAAAAATTTGTAAATTTGGACCACTGTGCACTGTGCGATGGGGCTCGATAACGAACTCATCATTAATCTTGAGGAGACGGATTTTTCTGCGCAAGAACTAATTTTTTATTCTGAAAATTAAGGGACTTATCGTACGGAATGATATATGTATAATTTAGAGATCTAGTGAAAATGTATAATTTAGATCTCTGATGCATGAAACGGATTTTGGAGGGGTTTCCGGTTCACTTCTGAAATTTTGGAAAACATTTTCTTTGAAAATTCTCAAAACTTCTTATAATAAGAACGTGCGGTTGGCGTCAAAACTCTCAAGATGGCATGTACTTTCATTAAAAAAAAAAAAATAAATAAATAAAGGTTCTAGTCATTCAGCATGGCTTTAAGAGCGAATTTTTAAAGAAATATTCAACTCAAATGGTATTAGTCTGTCTTTACTCACCACTCAATACCACTTCAGTGATTTTATATGAATTGGTTACGATTTTAGCAGTTTTTTACCGAAAATTGCCCATCTTTGAACTCGCCCTTTTGTTTGGCAATACGAACATTTTAGCGAAATTTGAAATTTGGTAAATATATATAATTATATAAAAATACATATATATCAGTATTTAAGTTAAAATGTAGGGATGAATTCAGGTTGCTCTAAAACGGATTTGCCTATAACAAATTTTCAAAAATTCATGTTAAGAAAATTTAGGACCCATTGCAGTAGCTTCATTTTTTATTTGAAAATTCGCTAATAAGCCGAATGCATGGGGAATCCCCATTGATCGGATTTCGCGTTCGCGCATGCCCGTTGGCCATATTAATGATTCGATCGTTCGGAAATTCTGAGGGACCATCTGGGGCCCAACCTGCGTGATCGCGTTATTTTTTATTTTATTTAAATATATTCATTTTTTAAAGGAAAAAAGTCGTTCAAAAGTGAGTTGCCTCATATTTTATAACTCTGAGGCAATAAACACCACCCAAACTTAACTAAGCGGACTCAACAGGACAGTCACCATTCGAATCAGCCATATTGGTGCATAAGAAATTCTTTCGTATTCGCTTAGTCTATTGCTTTTTTTAATGAGTTGAATGTGAATCAATATTTCGCTAAACATCCTAATTTAATTAATACAATAATTTAAAATTACAGATGATTGACTGGAATTGTAGGTAACGGATTACCAGTGTGACTGGAAGATGACTGGTTACCACTGAATAAAACACAAGTTCAAGGTTAAACAAATTACAGGCAGTTCCTGTGTTAGTGACTTAAGCCTGCATTAGGTAGTGGCTCACCTTGGACAGACTTGCCGATGGAGTAGAGAGCAGTGAGGTTGGGGTAGCGTGAAGAAGTCGTCCTCAAATACTTGGTCATCTCCTCAAAGTCGTGGTACCGCCACTCGACGCGGTTGTTGGAGAAGTCCGGAGACGGCTGGTAAGACCCGAAGTCGGACGTGATGACCCGCGACGAGATCTGATCGTCGTCGACGTCACCGGTAAACTTAACGCGACCGCCTTCCGGGGCGACGCCGCCGCGACCCTCCGCGACGCCGCTGCGGCTCTCGACACCTTCGTTGACGTCGCCGCGACCCTCGTCGGGGCTCCCGCCGGCCTCGACGTACTGACGGACCCGGTCGTCGGACACCTCGGCGCCCAGGACGCTCCCTGCCACGAGGCCCAGCAGCAGCAACCAGCCTCCCATCCTGCAACACAAGGGAATTAACAAAATCAACAAATTTTCGACATCAAAACATCAAAAACACGAATAAGAACATTTCAATTCAACCACATTTGAACAGAATTTTGAACGGCCAGATCGATTGCCCTGCTATGCTGTCGGAGGTTCGACTGCATCTTCCTTTACATTGCATCTTCCTTTACATTGCATCTTCCTTGATCAGTCAGCCATTAGTTTTCCGCTTACATTTTCAACATTGATAATTACAAGTATGTACCTCTACTGAGATATCTTCACTATGTAAAATGGGCTTGCACGTGTTTATATAAAATAAATTTTAAACATTTCAACAAAGACATCACATCATGATTTACCGAGTAGATTTATTTACGAAATATTTTACAGATTCTAGTTTTCCGCCCAAGACTATCATTTAGTTTTGCGGGTGGAGCACGAAAATCGAGCACGAAAAATCCCCCCCGCCCCTCAAAATATGGGTGGTGGTTTCCGTTTCAAGGTATGTAGAATCCGAAAATGCAATAAAAATGCTGCAAATTATTACACAACGGTTTATTATTAACCTGTATAGATGCCCCTTCTGCGTAGACCAATGTTTTCTGTGGCCAATTCACTCGAGCTCCCCCCCAGGAAAGCCCTAAATCGAGTACTGAAGCCGGCCTTGGAATTAAAGTTTCCTACAAATGCGTGGGATTCAATCATTCAATCATTAATTATTTGTAGTTATTCATGAGTCATAAGGCACCAATAAACCGTTGTTTAATAAGTTACCACGATACTCGAAGTGCACGAATCCTTGCCCAACCACCCTGCAGGTTGAATGCGGCCCGAAATTCAGTTGGCTGGTGGTGCCAAAAATTTTGTAATGCCCTCCCTGAAGAGGTTCAAGATATCAGCAATACCAATTTTAAATAATATTTTAATGCCTGTAAGAGAATCCTTGTGAAATCGGCACCCTATGACTTTGATGAATCCTATTTTAATTTTATGATGGGCACTGACTGTCAGTTATTGACTAATATATTTATATAAGAAGAGTTTTGGTTTTTATTTTCAACAATGAACCATTGGAATCGAGCAAGAAAAAAAAGTTCTAACCCCCCTCAAAATTTGATGGTTTACGTTTCAAGGTATGTAGAATACGAAAATGCAATAAAAATATTTCTGTCTGTCCGCCGTACGCCGTACTGGCCACTTTTCTTAGTTACCATGAACAAAAATTGATGAAATTCGGGTTATAGGTTCCGTTCGGGGTCTAGTTGGTCCTCGAAGCTCGGCGTTACTGTCAGTCATCTCTAAGGGGTTCAAAATAGGGGTTGAAATTTTCAGTACGCCGTATCTCGAAAACTTTCGATAAAAGGGTATGGTTTTTTTAACGTTTTTAAATTGATCTTGAACTAGAGAATTTTTTGAGACCACCCGGACCATTGTACGACCAGCCGTTCGTTTGTACCGAAAAGCTTCGTCAACACGATCGTGAATCAAACGGTATAAATTCGGCCGGGATATCATCACTACGGAGCACTTGATTATTATCACGGATGGCTGTATGAAGTCGAATTGGTTGTTCTGCGATATTATTTCATTTGATAAGTGATGGACTATTGGGTTTTGCTGGTAGGTACTTGTGAAACTTGAACAACCGTTGAAGTATTATTGATGGGCAAGTTATTACACAACGGTTCACTATATGTATTGACCACAGAAAACAGTGATCTACGCAGAAGGGGCATCAATTTCACTCCACATCAACAATTCACCTTTAGAACTTCATTATTTGCGTTTCTTTTTGCCGTTTTAGTTACTGTTTGTCATCGGCTGTATTATTTTAGCAACATTTAACTCGTGATTTAGGTACGTAGCTAGTAACGAGTAAGGGGTTAGGTACTAACCTACGGAGGATCTGCGATCCACATAATATGTACAGAGTAGTACATATTATATTTATATAGACGGGCTATCTATACAGAGAGCTGTGATCTGTAACAGAAGGGTATTCTGTACAAAATAATAAACCGTTGTGCAGGGATTTGCAGCGTTTTTAAAAAATAATTTAAATAATTTATTGCCTTGAATTTTAATATTTTTATCAATTAGTTTTAGGTTTAATATGGCAGCAGAGGAAATTTATACTAGTACTCTAGCTTGCGTCTAGTTTATGTATTGATATTAGATACGGGGTATGAATGGTTTTCGATAGTGCAAGTAATTTACTAGAATGTATGTTGTGTGAATGTGCTTAGTCTAAGGTTGTGGGGCCGGTGCACTGGCCGGCCTGGGGGCGGCCCCCTCGGTTTGTTCTTTGGAATGGCACGTAGACAACTGCGTCATTCATTTGGGCTGCCTGCCCAGCAATGGGCAGGTGGCCCTGGGAGCCGCCGAGGTGGGTGGGCCCGGGCCGGTCGGGGCATTCAGGCCCCGACCAGCAACCTTGGGGCTGCTGCACCTTTCAGGGCTGCTGCAGCCCCTTTCATTTTCACTCTCCCCAGTACCCTAATCTAACGGTAAATATTGTGACGCCTACCTTAAATGTAGAAAAATTTTTGACCATTGTCATACAATTTGTTTTGTGACGGCAAATAAAAAATCTCTCTCTCTCCCTTACCTGTATAGGAGCCCTTTCTACGTAGATAGTATAATGAACCGTTGTGTAATAATTTACTGTTGTGTAATAATTTACCGTTGTGTAACAATTTTCCATTAATAATACTTGCGGTTGTTCAAGTTGCAAAAGTTCCTATCAACAAAATCCAGCCCCTTCTACGTAGATGGTATAACGAACCGTTGAGTAATAACTTACCGTTGTGTAATAATTTGCCATTGTGTAATAATTTACCCATCAATAATACTTCAACGTTTGTTCAAGTTGCAAACCTATCAGCAAACCCTACCTATCAACAAAATCCAAAAGATCCATCATTGTTCAAATGAAATAATACCACTGAACAACCAACTCGACTTCATACAGCCACCCTTGATTATAATCAGGTGCTCCCTAGCGTTGATATCTGGGCCGGATTTATACCGTTTGATTCACGATCATGTTGACGAAGCTTTCCGGTACAAACGAATGGCTGGTCGTACAATGGTCCGGGTGGTCTCAAAAAATTCTTTAGTTGAAGATAAATTTAAAAACGTTAAAAAAACCATACCCTTTTATAGAAAGTTTTCGAGCTACGGCGTTCTGCAAATTTCAACCCCTATTTTGAACCCCTTAGAGATGACTGACAGTAACGCTGAGCTTCGAGGAGCAACTAGTAGACGCCGTTATCTCGAATTTTGTTACGGTTCTAAGTAGTTCTGGAACTTGGGAGTTTTTTAAGACCACCCGGAGCATTGTACGTCCAGCCGTTCGTTCACAGTAAGGCCCAGAAGTTTGCACCGACAGGCTTCTTCAACAGGAGGGTGAATCAAATTGTATACATATGCAGCCCAGATATCATCGCTAAGGACGCAGCATCGCAGCAACAATTGGGAATCGGCCCGAAATAATCATTGCTAGGAGCACTTGATTATAATCACGGATGGCTGTATGATATCGAGTTGGTTGTTGTGTGATATTATTTCATTTGAAAAATGATGGCTCTTTTGGATTTTGTTGATAGGTACTTTTGTAACTTGAATAAACGTTGAAGCATTATTGGGTAAATTATTGCACAACGGTTTATTGTACTATCTACGCAGAAGGGGCATCTACACAGGTAAATTATTACATAACTTTATTATTTATCTTATGCTTCATGAATAACTACAAAAAACTATGAATGATGGAAGATTGAATTATTGAATCCCGCGCATTCGCATGAAACTTTAATTCCCGGGCCGGCTCCAGTACTCGATTTAGGGCTTTCTAGGGGGAGCTCGAGGGTACTGACCACAGAAAACAGTGATCTACGCAGAAGGAGCATCTATACAGGTAAATAATAAACCATTGTGTAATTCTGTTAAGTCTAATATTATGATTTCAAAAATATCCTTCTTTTTCAATACATCTTAAAAATTTTTAAATTTATTTTCTTAGGTTAAGTACGTAATTATAATATTATATCATATTTTATAACTTAGGTTGTGTGAGTATTAACTACTGCAACAATTATTTTTTATACATATATACTATTCTTGGTTAATATTATGACCACCACATACGGACCTTTTAACAACTATACACAGGAGTGGAGGTCCACAGTGGTGGTCCTCTTATGTGGTCACAACACGTAAGAGGAAAGACAGGAGTGTAGAAAAGTGTGGTGTGACCACAGGAGTGGACCACAGGAGGTCCCAGGTGTTTAGTGATCACAAGAGTAGATTGACCACTGGAGTGTACAAACCACAAGAGTAGATTTACCGCAGAGTCCACAACTGTGGAGGAACCACAGGAGTGGAGTGACAGTAGTGTATGGACGACATGAGTGGAGTGACAGAAGTGGAGAGTGCACGGGCGTGGAGTGACCACAGCAGTGGTGTGACAACAGCAGTGGAGTGGCAAGAGTGTTGTGACCACAGGAGTGGAGGAATACATGGTGTTTAGTGACCGCAGAAGTAGATCGACCACAGGAGTTTACTGATCACAGGAGTGTAGTGATCACAGGAGTGTAGTGACCACAGGAGTGGAGTGACAGGAGTATAGGGACAAGAGAGGTGACCACAGAGGTAGTGGAGTGACCACAGGAGTAGTGTGGCCACAGAAGTGTAGTGGCCACAAGAGTTGAGAGTCCACATGATTGGTGTGACAACAGGACTGCAGTGACCACAAGAGTGTAGAGAGTTCACAGGATTGGTGTGACGACTAGAGTGTAGTGGCCAGAAGGGTGTGGAGAGTTAACGGGAGCGGTGTGACTACAGCAGTATAGTTGCCACAAGCGTGGCAACCGTGTCCATAGGAGTAGAGTGACCACAACTGTGGACGAACCAAAGGAGTGTAGGAACCTATAAGTGGAGTAACAGGCGTGGAGAGTTCACTGGAGTGGAGTGACCGTAGGAGTGTAGTGGCCACAAGCATGTGGGGAATTCACAGGAGTGGTGTGATCACAGGAGTTTTGTGGCCACTAGACTGGAGAGTCCACAGGAGTTGGTGTGACCACAGAAGTGTAGTGGCCACAACTGTGGAGGAAACAGAGGAGTGGAGTGACAGGAGTCTGGGACGTCATAAGTGGGGTTAACACTGGAGTAGTGTGGCCACAGAAGTGTAGTTACCACAAGAGTGGAGAGTCCATAGGAGTGGTAACAGAAGGAGTTTAGTGATCACAGAATTGTACTGACCACAACTGTCGAACTGTCGAGGAACCACAGGAGTGGAGTGGTAGTAGTGTAGGAACCGATAAGTGGAGTGACAGGCTTGGAGAGTCCACTGAAGTGTAGTGGCCACAAGAGTGGAGAGTCCACAGGATTCGTGTGACCGCACGTGTGTAGTGGCCACAAGAGTGAAGAGTTCACAGGAGTGGTGTGATTATAGGACTTTAGTGGCCACAAGAGTGGGGAGCTCACAGGATTGGTGTGACCACAGGAGTGTAGTGGCCACAAGAGTGGAGAGTTCACAGGAGTGGTGTGATTACAGGACTTTAGTGGCCACAAGAGTGGAGAGTTCACAGGATTCGTGTGACTGCAAGTGTGTAGTGGCCACAAGAGTGTGGAGAGTTCACAGGATTGGGGTTACCACAGGTGTGTAGTGGCCACAAGAGTGTGGAGAGTTCACAAGAGTGGTGTTACCACAGGAGTGTAGTGGCCACAAGAGTGGAGAGTTCACAGGATTGGTGTTACCACAGGTGTGTAGTGGCCACAAGAGTGTGGAGAGTTCACAGGATTGGTGTTACCACAGGTGTGTAGTGGCCACAAGAGTGTGGAGAGTTCACAGGAGTGGAGTGACAGGAGTGAGGACTCAGCAGCTTTCTATTGGTCTGCCTTGAACTTGAAAGTTGCCCTGTTGAGTTGAGCTTCGACAGCCACCGTCCGAAGGACACGAAATGGGTTAATGACACCGCCCCCCCCCCCCCCCCCTCTCTTCCGCCACGTCTTCGGACCACATTTCCAGTCCGTCAAGTTTTACTCTCAGTTGAATGTGCTTTTTTTTTCTTCACATTCCAAGGGCAAACGCATCGCTAATCTGAACCAACACTCGTCCCCTGCTCCCCAGCCGGCCAACGCAGCGGAGGCCTTGTCATCACTTTTCTCCTCCAACATACATATTCCCACTCACGTTTTCCATTTTATGCATTTCCTCGCACATTTAATTCGGCTTAATGAAATTTTCGCAACACAACAACTGCACGAAATGAAGGTCGTAAAACTGGAAGGAGGATGTGGGTTGGGCCCCAGATGCTCTTAGGAATTTCATCGAAACCGGATGGGAAACCTCTGCAGTCGATCGTTAGTGATTCAACAGTGGAAGAATTTCTATGGGATTCCGATCAAATTCTCGGGCTGTAATGAGACAGCGTGGAATTTGATTTTAATGTCAATTTCGTGTCAAAGGCCACAAACAACGTTTGATTAGCAATTTCAAAGACATAAAATACGCTATTGCAATGGATCCAAAATCTGAAGTACTTGAATTTTTGAAAAATTTTTGATTCTTTTCCGTTTCAGAACATCCTGAATCCATTCTTGGAGTATAACGATCTTCATAAATACATAAGTGTGTGTCACTAAAAGATCACTAAAAACAGCTATTTACTGACCACAATGCCATAGGATGGTATAACGGAAATTTGGTTATGCTACCTGACTGCAACATCCAACTTACGTGGTTTTTCGAATGGAGAAACTGATCTGCAGGTAATTTTCAATTAAAAGTGAAGAAATTAAGAGCATTTTTGACTTACCTAGAAAACTTTTCACCGCAAAACAGCGTTTTTTGCACCTTGAAACACATTAATCCTTCCCGGCAGACAGAATTTCAGTCTACAGCTGTACGCATGTATTTTATTAGCATATTTTATAATTTTTTGGTATATATTACAATAAACATGTTTTTTCATGTATTCACTGATTCACATTAATCCTGCTACAATCGATGTTCCTTCAATTTCCTTTCGGATTTGCGTTTAATGCGTATTGTCAAACTTAAGGCCGCTTTTAACGGATTTCGCGAGCTAATCGAGGCTGAAGAGGACACAATTTGTTTTTTTGAAATTTCGCCTTTTTTGCCTAAAATCTTTGAAGAGTCAATACTCAATTTACGATTGTTTTCGACATTTAAAACTCAATTTTTCACGTGAGGTTCTCTAGTTTTTGGGAAAAATTAGAAAAGTAGTGTGAGTCGTCAAGTTGAAGTTGAACTAGCCAATAAAAACTTGTTTTCCAATACCTGGGATTAATTTTTGAGTTCAGATTCGGTTTCTACGTTTAAAAAAAATGAAGTGAGGGTCCACCTTTGAGGAAAAAAAAAATCCTTTCTACACATAATAAAGGAGTATCTCCAAGACGCCCTGCACAAATAAGATTAATTAATTTTTAAGCTGACCTTGTTTAACTTCGAGGTGTTACCGAATTTCAAGTCTTCCTCAGTCGAAGGTAGATTTTTGCCTTCAGTTAATGGTTTCAAATTAGATTGATGAATAACCCCAGCAGAACTTTCAAGAGAGTAAGAGTGTCGGGCAGGTGGTGACCGTACGAGAAATAGTGATCGTGGCAAAAGGTGTTCCTCTTTCAACTGCTCCTTTTATGTTGACATTTAAGATTAAAAAACACGTAAAACATGAGTGCGAATCAGTCACTCGCGCGGGTAAAACGGATGTGTTCGACATCAACGTATCAAATGACTAAGGGTAAGTACCAACTTGCAGAAGCTCCAAACAATGTACGTGATGAGTTTAGTGTCAGAGAACGAGCTACACCTCACGTGGATCTAAAAGGCGATGGAAATCTCCGAACGTTGACAAAGGAGAGAAGAACTGCGATTTCCAAGGTAAACTGACAGCTAATTTGAACAAAAGTGCGCCTTCTTATCATCTCAGCAAACACTAGCGAGGCCCAAGGTTCATAAGCGCTGTCAGTTATGAATGGACGGGTGACGAACACAACACATGGGCACTTACCTCATTCAGAGGGCCTGATGACGTTTTCAAGCTTTTGGGAAATCACTGGGAAGCCCTACACAAATGCTAAGCCACTTATACCTATACATATACTAAACCCTAGCGTTAAAAAATAACAAAAACTCGGCGCTGCGCGCCTCGCCAGGGGGCAAGCCCCCTGGACCCCCGGATGCTTACTGCTTAGAGCCTACGGCTAAAATTCAAGAAACATGGAACATGCTTTAGCCGCGTTCCGAGTTTTTTCAAACTAAAGATTGAAACATATTCATTTTGCTGAAAATGTTAACTTTAGAGTAGATAGAAACTTGTGAACGGATGATAAATAAATACTTTTTTTTTTATTTTTGTCGCGGGTCAGGTTCTCGCAGAACTAGGTTTATAGCGCTAATAGAGAGTTCCTAAAGACTAAAGTCGGGAAGATGTGTTCGGATTTATCTCAACTGCGCATGCGCGTCGCCCAAGTTCAAACTTATTTCCTTAAGTTCGACTTATTCGGCCTTATACATAAGGCGCGTTATCTCCCAGGGCACAAACTTTAGGAATCGTCTTTAACCTTACTCAGGGGTAACAGTGCACAGCTTTTTGCCGCGTTTTGTCGTTTTTTTTTTTACGCGTCATGTGTCGTCGGTCCTCGCCATCGCCAGCGTCTTTCAAAGTTACTCCAAGCGTCTTTCAAAGAATTTGCTAGATTGTTGCGATATCAACTTAGGATAAAAAAGACCAGTCGACGCATCGCACGAGGATTTTGATGTTCAAAATACACCTCAAAAGCACTTTATCGTCATCCGACAACAGTCCTTGTCCGTTGAGGTAGAGGCGAAAAAGATTTTCAAGCTCTTCCATGATGAACTTGAAATAAAATAGAATAAACTAAAAATGAAATGGAAACGGAACGACCAGGAAAGAAAGGCAGCTGAAGCTGAATGGATTTCGCGTTGTGCAAAGTTAAGTGACGTTACTTTTTAATTCACTCCTACCCCCACCACTTCTGTCAAACCGGACTTATTGGTTAGCATCCAAAGTTAGCATCTTAGCTGCTCGCCTTAGATGTGGCCAAAAGATATGGCCGTTCCCTAATGAACGTATCTCTTAGGAACTCTCTATTGATGACTCACCACTACGTATCTATAACCAAGTGACTACCAAACAAGCGTCATTGTTTACTATCCATTTATAACATTCATTTATATAGTTATAGTGTGAAACTAGGAAATAAATACCAAGAACAAATACGAAATAAATTCGTGATAAATCAAGAGCTTTCCAACGAATGGAAAACGATTTTTGTCCGATGAAAATGAAAGAAGTTTCATTGCCCTAGCAACTACTCGGTTGTACGTGAAAATCATCGTTAAAATTTCGTTCCACTTCCGCGTTACCCATCCCGCGTAACGTTTTTCGGCTAGTTAGTCCAAGGCTAAAGCATGTTCCATGCTAAAATTTGCACGGTGCATTAAAATTACATCTACGAGTATTAGCATGGAACATGATTTTTCAATGACTAACTTGCTCAAAAACGTTACGAGAGTGACGCACAAAAAGTTTTCTGCTCCTCGTACGTCCAAGTTTCTTACTTCGTCAACCAAAGATACCGTAATTTGAAGTGAAGCCTTTTTGGAATCAGTTGCGTCAAAAATTTGAGCTCTACGAGCAGATGACCAGAAAATTAAGCTCTACGATTAGCTGGAAAGAAAGTTGAGCTCCCAGGTAACAGTTCTCATCAAGTCGACTTTTAAAAGCCAAGTTTTTAGCGACCTGTGGCGCCGCTGACGGCTTCTGTGCACTTCCATGGTGGGTAGGATAAATAGAGATCTTGTTTGCAGTAGGACTGTACTGGCCTTGGAATAATATTGCCATGCAGTAATTTCGAAGAACAACGACCGTGACTTCCCATTGCCCTGAAGTGGGAAACGGTTCTGGAGTAGACACAATTATTAATGATATCATTCAAGCCAATAGTGTCCACCAGCTCTCTTTCGTTCAGGTTTTTCGTTCCATTGCAATCGAAATTGACAAAATCATATGCGACAGTGTGTGAGGAGAGTGACGGTGGACCCTCGGGATTCCCCCTTCCAGACTAGCGATATTATCACCAGTTAAGAAGGGATATCAATTAGGCTTCAGCCAAACGACCCCATCTTCACCGGAAAAACAAACGAAGAACTGCCACCGTCACAAAGATGAAGCTCGAAAATTGCATGTTTGCACTGCTTTGGAGACAACCACACAAGAGCCTCGTATCGAAAAACGCTGCAAAGTCCTTGTCACATGGGTTTATTATTCTATTGGAATTCTAGAGATTCTTGTTGGCTGTTAAATTTATTGTTTCTTTCATGTGGAATGATTGAAATAGCTATTTCTGATGATTTCCACCAATTTTGGCCCCCAAAACATAAAATAGTTACGCTTTCTTTTTTCAGATCATCTTTGATCATTGGTAGTGCCATTTAATGGTCTTGATTCACCTGTTTATACTTTTTCTAATGTTATTATACACATTGATGGTGATTTCAGACAGTTTTCCAGGTTTTTGACTCATAAAAAACCAATTTTGGGAGCTGAACCTTTGGTAAAACATCAATTTCCGCGTCTTTGGTCAAAATCGACTTCATATTCGGTCTTCTCGTCCCCAAAAACATGGAAAAAGATACCTCAAAAGCTCATGTTACTAACATGTTGCTAAAACGCAAAAAGTACCTATTTTTACACACATTTTCACTCATAACACCCCTGGGTATATTCCGATCGGACTGAAAAGTGTCGGGACACAACTAGGGCCCAAATGGATGCATGTGTGCGAAAGAACGAGTTTTTTAGACCGAAAATGAAGCCGGTACACGTGATACGGCGTACGGACATTGCATTTCTGGAATCTACGCACCTTGAAACGGAAAAGAAAAAATTTTGAGGGGGTGTTATACAAAGTTTTTGCTGAGCGAATACATAGGTGTATTATTCACAGAATAATAAACCAAAAAGAATATGCAGAGGTAGCCAACGGGTCCAACAGGGGAGTTCTGCACGTCATATGAGTTAGCAGATGGAAGCAACTTACTGCTTTCAAAAGATCCATCCGTCAACATCAGGGGATCCAACCAACCAAGCCACTCTCACGTTCATGACTCGTCATTCAAAACTCAAAACCACGATTACCACTGAACATAACAGTACTCGTACTATTACGAGCAGGTCCCGATTTACAAACGGGATATTTTTAGTTTCACACTTTATATTAGGTACCTATTATTTCTATATTTTGATTTGTACCTACTACACTTGATATATTTCTAAGGGTGTTTTAGTGTAAAATATATAAAAGTACCCATAACTTCTATGTCTGATTTAGAAAACCTTTGCATAAAACAAACTAGTTTGTTTGGCATCATTTTCTATTTATTTATTTATTTTGTGGTTTACATTAGGTACCTACTGGTTACAAAAAAAAAAAGTTACCATTAATACTACCAAGAACAGAGTCAAGGGGAAATGTTAATTGATATCAAGTATTGCAGTGCGCTTAAAAATATCAGGCCTAAAACCAAATACTTTTGAAATAGATTTAAAACTCATTTAACGGTACCTATACAAATATGCAGTATAATTTATACAAATATAGAATCTGCCAGGGCGCAAGCTACATGAAATTGAGGCCTGATTATGAGTATACAGCTGAATCGTGATAAGTGTTAATTCTCATTAACCTAATAAGTGTCCGGAATGAGGAACTTAACGAATACTTGATCTCATCACCAATCCATAGAGAATCCATTTGCAAGTGCTGTTAATTGTTCAATGGCTCGGGGAAACCCCTGTCTGTTGATTGGTTTGAGAAAAAGGCTGTTGACAAATTTAGGAGGATCTCACAGGTCACCGCCTACTTGCTTTCTTTTCCGCTCGACGGCTGTCACCAAAAGTGATTCATCAGAGGCTTCCAACGAATCATTAGTTTGAGAAAGTCGTTTCGTTTCATCGGAAGCGACGGAAACAACTGCAATGGTGAACTAGATCGAGCTAAACATCTCCTGTGGGACAGCCCCAGTTTAGAGAGAAGCTTGAGCAGTTATCCTGCAGTCTCCGACGAAGGATACCAAATTTCTTGCGCTTGACGGTTCCTTGAATCTGCTATGTGGTGACGTAGACGTTCAGAAATTCCTTTCAATAGGCTCTTTATTGCCGAACGTCAGTGAGGCTCTTACTTTAGAGTTGAGCGATATTGGCAGGTGACTATACAATTGTGGGTATTTTGACTTGCAATTTTTACAGTACCTATACCTACTCCTCAGGCCTCCAGAACTGGTTGTACCGTTTTTGGTGCCACAACAGCGCCACGCTGGCACCAGTGGTGCCATCTGTCAGAAAAATGCGTGTTTGGCATAGTTTTTAATGTTTTCCAGCACGCTGAATCGAACAGAATAACTTTCAAAGAGAGCTATCCTTACAGCGATTGATAAATATTTAACCATAAAACATCACGGAAAATACCTATTATTGAGCGTAGTAAATAGGCAGAATTTGAGCCTATTCTCAAAATTTCGTTAGGTACCCGGTCACCGGACCCAGTAGATACGTAGTAAATTTTTTGAGCCAGACTCGTGGTTTTACACTTGGGGTTCATTTCCTCGTAATCAATCAATCGCGGATTAATATGAAGCGAATTAAAGAAGAAATTAAACTAAACAGTACACGTAGAATTTTTTTTCGGTTCTTGACATGAATACCTCGCACCTTATAGATACATATACCCGACACTTTGATTGAATAATGTATTTTTGAACAATTTTGTTCCTTACATGGGAGTCACAAAATAAATATTTTTTCAATATCGGTACAAGTCATAAGCAACTTTCAACATAATCATTGTATCAATTCAAAATAAAATACTTCTAGGTAAAAAATAATGATTGCCTTGTTATTGTGTTGTAATTTTTGTTTTTGACATAAATCCCTTGCACCTTATACCTACATAATATACCCGACACTTTAAGCTCGAACAAAGCTCCATGTGATGAAAAGTTCCAGTCATGCAGCACGGCTATAAGAGCGACATTTCAAAGAAATATTCGTGCTACTGTGTAAAAAGAGCGAGGAACTATACCAATTTTCGTAATTATATAATTTTTTCGTGATTTTAGCCATTTTGACCCTTGTAAAGTCAAATTTGACCCAATATTTTTAGAGCAAAATATTTTCATCATCGAAATAGTCCCTACGTTGTGAATCACCGTCCCACATAGCGTCAGGTGAATTAATATTGATTTTAGCCCTTAATAAAAATTTTTGAACCCCTCCCACCCAAATCCAAATTTGACCCCTATTCTTTAAGAAAAACCATTGAAACGGTATTTTTCTGTCTTTATTCATCTTCAATACCACTTCCAGTGATTTTATATCAGTTGTTCCCGATTTTAGCCGTTTTTACCGATTTTTGGCCCCCCTAAAAACTCAAATTAGACCGCCTTAGAATTTTTGAAAATTGCTCATCTTCGAAGTCGTCGTTTTGTTTGGCAATACGAATGCTTTGGAGAAAATGGTAATTTTATCTTATACCCAAGGACAGATGATATCGTCTGGAGTGACACATAAATAAAGAAATATACATATAGTTACATATATACATCGGGATGACTCCAGGATGTTGTGGAACGGATTTTCCCATAAAAAGATCTCAAAAATTCATGTTCTGAACATCTTGGACCCATTGCAATAGCTGCATTCTCTTTAAAAATTTGCTAAAATTATTCTCGAGGGCGCAAATTGTGACAATTTAATCTCACGCCACAGCTTCTGCACGATGTCAAGTGACATTTAATTCATTGTTGTCAGAATCTATGATGAGGTCCTAATGAGAAACTTAGAGCGTCAAAACACCGCAAGTGTAATGGAAAGTTCAGTGTGAGGGAAAACAAAAAGGGAAAAATGGACGGGGCAGCTCCTTTGTGCGGCACTTTCACCCGCAGCGAGACCCGCCGCGTCCCAATTCCTCGCGCCCCTGAAACCGACGGAAGAGGCTCCCAAACTGGATCTTCTGTCTTCACCGAAGAAATGCCATCTTTCTCGAGGAAAAAAAAAATAGGAAGTGGAAAAAACAGGAATGGAAAAAATAGGAATAGTGTGGCATTTCCGGGATTTTTGGGCCCGAAATTTGTCTAAATTGTGGCAAAACCAGAAGAAAGTGTTGGAAAATGGTCGGTGTAGTATCAGTATGTGAATGGACAAATGCGAGGAGCGGGAATGTATGGGTGAGTCTGTTCCACAAATATAGAATGGTCCAGGGATGAATGGAACTTTGTGCATTCTAACTTCGTCAATTGTGGCAAAACCAGAAAGTGTTGGGAGTAGTCGCTGTGGAGGGACAAATAATGGGCGAAGGAGGCCTTGAAGGTGGAACTGATTGTACAGAGCGTTGCTTTGAGATGGCAGATGATGTTGTAATAGTAACGATCGTTAGGTTGGACTCGCCGATGATTTGGAGTCGTCATGATGACCGACACAGTGATGATGACTCGAACGAGTCGAGGATTTTACTTTTGTAACGCGGAAATGTACATTGCGCCTGATTGCCGTTCCTGGAGGACATGTTGAGGGAATCCGAAATATCTTATTATAGATTCCAATAAGAGTGTTCGAGGTATAAAAGTGAAACGTACGTGTTTAGTCGGGTGTTGAGCTGGGAAGCGTCAGAAGTAGACTAAAGAGGCGAGTAGGGAGGTCGGGATAACGGGCTGCTTCAACGGGGCCACCACTCCTACCCGGTCTCTACCCGTCAGGGAACTTGCCTTTCCATCCCCGGGCCCTGAACGTACGATGGGAATTCGTACGATGGTGTATGAATGTGTACTTTACAGTACTGTAAGATCGTACCCCGGGGCCGGTCTCTAACCGTCAGGCCTTTCCATCCCTGGGCCATTCGAACAGTACCTATAATGTACGGTGGAATGTGTACGATATTATGAGTACTACCTGTGCAGTACGTGTACGATGGTATGTGTACCATCCTACTCGATCTCTACCCGTCAGGGAACTTGCCCTTCATCCCCGGTCCCTGAACGTACGATCGGAATTCGTACTATGCTATGTGAATGTGTACTTGCAGAATGTGTACGACCCTACCAGATCGGAAGCTGATACGATGGGTATGTATAATATAGCAGTATGTGTATGATGCGAGTATGTTTACCATGCAACATGTGTACTATCTTACTCGGTCCCTAACCGTCAAGGAACTTTCCTTTCCGTCCCTGGCCTTATTGATTTATTGATTTTATAGTACGGCTAAGCCAATTTACAATAGTCGAACAAAGGAGTTGTAAACTCAGGAAAAAATAAATGAATAATTAAATTATAAGAAAAAGTCAACCAAACTTCACTGGCATTGGTGAGCTGAAAAATGGCGCCTGAGGGAAGACGATGGATCGGCAAAGAAGTCGAATGACGAATTCTGGAGGAAGGCATTGACTACAAGTGGCATCCGGTAAAGGGGGCTCTGGAGCATGTAGTTGTGCGCAGCAAAGGGGACGTGGAACAGTGGTGTATGGCGGGTAATGTAGCCCGGCACGTCGAGATTAATCCTGGCAAGCAGAGCAGGACAGTCCAGCACGCCATTCGCCAGCTTGTGGTAGAAGGTCACACCTGGCAGCAGTCTACGGTTCTCCAGACTAGGGAGGCCATAATCCGCCGACAGCCGCGCGTAATCCACACTATCGGCCGGCATCCCCAACTTGAAGGCGACATAACGAAGGAGTTTGCGGTGGACCCTCTCCAGCCTGTCCTTGGTCACCCCATAGAACGGGGACCATACTGGGCTAACATATTCCATGATTGGGCGGACCAAAGATTTATACAGTAGTACTATAGCCTCGACAGAGGTAAAGTCCCGAGTGCACCTCTTCAGGAAACCCAACATTCTTAATGCCCTTGCCGCCACAACATCCACATGGTGGTTAAACGAAAGCCTCCGGTCCAGAAGCACACCCAAGTCCCGCGTCAGCTCCAGCCTAGCAAGCCCTTATCCGTACGATGGGTTCCTGCAGTATGATTACGTGCAATATGCAGTTACTTGACCCCCCCCCCCCCTTTTGGTAAAAATATTGCATTGTGATAATTGAAATACTCTTTTTCCCTCTTGAGCCACCTTCAACGAATTTATGTAAATTTGTAACGATTTTTAACTCCCAAAAATCCAAATTTTACCCCATCTGTTTGGGATAAAATAGGTACATAGGTATTTTTGATTACCTACCTATTGGAGCAGTATTTTTGTACCGATTCACCGTCTTATTTACTGGTGGTTTAATATATATTTTTGGTGAATTCAGCTATTTTTAATGATTTTTGACCCCTAAACACTCTAGTATGACCCCCTTAGAATTTCTAAACACTGCTCATCTTCGAAGTCATACTTTCATTTGCCAATACAAACATTTTGGCGAAGTTAGCAATTTTTTCACGTAGCCCAAGTCCTATGCTGTTTGCAAGGACGCATTATTATATAGCTACACTTATATAAATATATACACACATCAGCCGCAAGATATGGATTCAGAATATTCTAAAACGGATTTGGCTTTTAAAATTGTTTATAAATAGTCATGAAACTAAAATTTTGAAGTGATTGCAATAAAAATATAATTTTATGGGAATCCTGTATCGGAACATTTCATTTGAACACACCAAACATTTCGAATTCTTCGCTTTCAACTGTACCTAACGACAAGATTTTTTTATACAATGCTTCCTAGAGACGTGACGCCGGAATTTCACATACTCGGCTTTGGAGCAGTATACTAACCACTGATCGGTGCGATGCACAGAAATACTTTGAGAACCACAGGGATTATGAGTTAAACAAGTTTAACATGAATAGCCTTTCCCTCCATTTTCAAGACAGAGATCAGCCTGTCTTTAAGTGGGTACTTACTCCTGCTTTTACGCTCCAGCCGGTACTCAGTTAATAATAAATAAAGTCGGAGCGGCAATGAAATGGAGGTGCTTCACAAGTGGCCCTTGGATAACTGGATTTATTGCTGAAGCTGAAAAGCCTCGCGATGTTTGAAACATCATTCAAGGGGACTCGAACGCTTTACAATGAGGAGAACAGCCCTCGTAAACGTTGCAACTCGCTTAGGTCATCTCGCTCTTCATGTGGAGCGCGCCATCAAACCAATGGGCAATTTCACCGGTTTTCTTTTATTTTATGAAAGAGCGCGAAATGACGTCATAGGTAAAGGTCCCTCAACACCGAATCCGCCTGGGGGGGGGGGGGGGTACCCTCAGCACCATGCACTTATGACGTCATTTCGTTTTCTTTCTATCCGTTTTCTGCCCAAGCTATACGGAGTTTTGAGATGAAAATTGGCAGTGGGTGGGTTTAAAGGGTGCTAAATCCGATTCTGAGATCAGCAATAAAACGCTGCAAAGTCACATGGGTTTATTATTCTACTGGACATTTATTGTTGCTTTCATGTAAAGTACTTAAAATAGCTATTTCTGGTGGTTTCCACCAATTTTGACCCCCAAAACTTGAATTAAGAAGTACCTACGCTCCTTTTTTTTCCAAATTATCTTTGATCATTGGCAGTGCCATTTAATCGTCTTGATCCACGTGTTGACACTTTTTTCAGTGTTATTATACAAATTGATGGTGATTTCAGACGATTTCACAGGTTTTTGACTCATAAAACATCAATTTTGGGAGATGAACATCTGGTAGAACCTCAATTTTCCACTCCTTGGTCAAAATCGACTTCATTTTCGGTCTTCTCGTCCTCAAAAATATGGAAAACGACACCCCAAAAGCTCATTTTACTAACATGTTACTAAAACACAAAAAGTACCTATTTTTATACACATTTTCACTCATAACACCCCTGGGTATATTCCGATCGGGCTGAAAAGTTTCGGGACACAACTAGGGCCCAAATGGAGCACGTGTGCGAAAGAACGAATTTTTTAGACCGAAAATGAGGCCGGTACACGTGATACGGCGGACGGACATTGCATTTTTGGAATCTACGCACCTTGAAACGTAAAAGAAAAAATTTTGAGGGGGTGTTATGAAAATTTTTTGCTGAGCGAATACATAGGTTATTCACAGAATAATAAACCAATATTATTCACAGAATAATAAACCAAAAAATTCCTACCCATGAAAATTGCCCATTGACGTCTCTCTATGGGCTCTATGTATTTTCCATTTCACAAATGTGCACTTTCCTTGAATGAACTTTTCGTTATCATTTGAACAACTCTTGCGGGTTTGGTTCATTTGATTCGAATACCTTCGAGTTCCTCTTAGTACTCGACCAAGTGGCTGGCCTTACCTCACATCATTTGTATGGCCACTACTAAACCAGCTGGCGTATCAAACATTTTTTCTACAGTTCGACCTATTACAAGTAGGTAGGGAAAACGACAAAGGCCAATAGGTGCCCATCAAATCTGGGCGAAATGGGTGTGTTATGACTACCACACTCGAGTAAGAGTTGTAAGAGTGTAAGAGTTGCTGTCACAGCTATAACCTTGACCACTGTTACCTGAATATATTATAATAAATCATGTAATTTTTTTTATTGATTAATATCCCATAATACAGTAGGACTTAGGACAATAGGATTTACAATTAATTTCTTTTTCTTCTTGCGAAAAAGAGGCATTACAATGTTAATGAAAACATTGAATAATTAATTCTAGTTATAAGAAAAAGCTGTGTCTGAAAGGAGCTGCTAACTACCTTTTAAAGAGAGTAAATCCTGTTTTTACTCTTGCAATTTATTATACTAGGGGTCCGCTGGCCAGGTGCCTCGCGCTATTTTTAAAATAACTTCTGTCTATTTACCACGCTCAATAATAGCCATTTTCGTTACGTTTTATGGCTAAATTTATCAATCACTGTAAGGATGATTAACAGAGCTTTGAAAGTTATTCCATTCGATTCAACGAGCTGGAAAACATGAAAAACTATATCTAACAAGCACAAATTTTTCTGACAGATGGCACATGGTGCCGGCGTGGCGCCGTTTCCTGGCACCATGGTGGCATCAACAACGATACAGAAATTCTGAGGCCTAAACACATCTTTCTGGCAGATAGAACCACCGGTACAAGCGTCGCGCCTCTTCCTGGCGTCTCGAGACACCAAAAACTATACAGCAAATTCTGGGGGGCCCAAGGAATATACTGTCAACATTTCAAGCCAAAATACCCAAAAATGCGGGTAGTAGCGCGGTACACATACCTACTCAACCACAAAAATGTCGCTCGAGTCTACCGTTCGACTATGTAGGTACTATCAAAGAGTAAGTTCTTTCATGGGATTTAAAATTTGCGCATGCGCAGAGCCTATTATAATTATATAGTTCGCGTTGCTGTGAAATCCGTCGGTGTCGACCCGAGACCTTACCTGTCTGATCCGTAATTTCATTCGAATGTCGATGGAAACCGGGAATTTGCAAGGTTCTCGTTTATAGGGAGGCATTGGGGACTCCAACTTTGTATTCTCCCGAAATACTCGTCCCGAAGAAGCGGGTTTATGAGTGTTACAAAGCTATATTTTTTGTTTGCGCATGGGCAGACGGCGTTATAATTCTGATCGATATGAAATTCACAGGGGGCCATCGAAGAGCCAACCAGAACCAACCCGGATGGTTCCTGAAATATCGAAATCCGTCATTAGAACAGGGGCGCCATTTCACCAAACTGTTGGGGGGGGGGGGGGGGGGGGCAAACACCAGGGGGTATGGGGGGTATGATATATCTACTAAGGAAAGGGGGTCCAGGGTTTTTTCCCCCGCAAATTTGTTTAAATTAATATTACATTTAGATGTAGGCTAATTTTATGCTTCCTTTTACATATTTAAAGTTTCAATAAAAGAATAAATACAAACAAAATCAAAGTACCCTTTTTCAATTCATTAAATTAGCATTGCTACATTCCAATAATATTCATTCAAAATATTCCTTTTTAAAAGAAGGTTATGATATTCTAGATAACTCCAGTAGTCATTTTCATTATTTATCAATTCCTTGGGGGGGGGGGGGGGGGCCTAGGCCCCCCCCTGCCCCCCTTAAATGGCGCCCCTGCATTAGAACCGCAGAAACCGGAGTGTTGAGAATTTCGTGTTCGCTCATTCGCAAATAACGAAAACTTGCAATGTCTGCAGAGTGGTTTCATCTCTTTTTTTTGTCCTTTGTTTTTTCGTTCTACTTCAATTACTCGGTCAGTGAATCAATATAGACTACACAGGCAACAGCAACCCCCTCTCTAGCACAGGGTTAACCTAAATGAGAGGGGTCGCGGTATTCTGCCATTCTTCTAGGATGGAATTATTTTTTAATTGAGAATAGTTAATAATATTGAAAAAGAGATGTAATATTTTGATTTCATTGTAAATAAAGCGATTTACAACGGTTTATTACTTTGTACAGAATACCCTTCTGTTACAGATCACAGCTCTCTGTATAGATAACCCGTCTATATAATATAATAGTACTACTCTGTACATATTTTGTGGATCGCAGACCCTCCGTAGGTTAGTACCGAACCCCGTACTCGTTACTAGGTACCTACCTAAATCACGAGTTATATGTTGCTAAAATAATACAGCCGATGACAAACAGTAACTAAAACGGCAAAAAGAAACGCAAATAATGAAGTTCTAAAGGAAAATTGTTGATGTGGTGTGAAATAGATGCCCCTTCTGCGTAGATCTCTGTTTTCTGTTGTCAATACCTATAATGAACAGTTGAGTAATAGTAATAACTTGCCCATCAATAATACTTCAACGGTTGTTCAAGTTACAAAAGTACCGATCAACAAAATCCAGCCCCTTCTCGGTATATGAACCGTTGTGTAATAATTTACCGTTGAGTAATAATTATGTGAATCGCAGACCCTCCGTAGCTTTTTGGTGCACACGAACGGCTGGACGTACAATTCTCCGGGTGGCCTCAAACAATTGTTTAGCTCAAGACAAAATTTAATAACGTAAAAAAAAACCATACCCGTCTATCGAAAGTTTTTAAGATACGGCGTTCTGAAAATTTTGACTGACAGTAACGTCGAGCTTCGAGGACCAACTAGACCCCGAACGGAACCTATAACCCGAATTTCATCAATTTTGTTTCATGGTAACTAAGAAAAGTGGCCAGTACGGCAAACGGCGGACCGACAGAAATATTTTTATTGCATTTTCGGATTCTACATACCTTGAAACGTAAACCATCAAATTTTGAGGGGGGGGGGGGTTTAGAATTTTTTCTTTCTTGCTCGATTCCAATGTTTCATTATTGAAAATAATAAACAAAAAAGGAACCTCATGAACTCATGAAATTTCCCATTGCGCCATAACGAGTTGCGTCATGAGTCATGAAGGAAAAGAATTCATCACACCGAAGCAATTTCATACCTAAATAGAAACCATGAGAGTCACCCAGAAAACTGAAACAACTGCTTAGAACAAAGATCCGGGGAAAAAAGCGTCTGGAGAACTCGAGAAAAGAAGAACAGGAGGGAAGGAAAAGCAGTGATGGAGTAGGCGACTCGTGTGGAGCTCCCATTGTTTCAAGCGGAGTAATTTTCGCGTCAGCTGGAAAATACTCCGCTTGAAACTCCTGCTCAGCTACTGCACGGTATCGACCGCTACTCCCCGGATCAGGCTCTCAGCCAAAGGTTTGTCAATTGGCAATTTTTTCGGGTCACCGCAATTACCATCCAACGGCCAAATTATGTTCAGCAAAGTAAATTAACACTTATTTACCACGTAAAGGGGTATTTATGTCGGAAAGTCTAGGCAGAAAATGAGTGTGAAATTTGAATTTCCGAGTTCCCGCTACAAATTACGTGTATCGTCAACTCACTCTCACTTAGTGCGCTAGTCTATCACTTCAAACGATGTAAAGAACCACAATGGACAGGTAGAACCGCAAATATATAAATACACTTAAAAAACATTTCCTACAAATCAAACAGGTGGGAGGTTCATGAAAGGTCACAGAAAAGGTTCCTGTAGGTTTGCCATTTCTAATGTTGGGCTGTTGGAAGCATTGAGAACCTTCAAGCTTCGCTCCGCCTCCTTGGGGCCAATAGCCGATCAGATGTCAATAGACGTGACACGTCATTTCTTGCTGCATTTTGGTTTATTATTCCGCGAATAATAAACCTATATTTATTCGCTCAGCAAAAAAGGTTTATAACACCCCCTCAAAATTTTTTTCTTTTACGTTTCAAGGAGCTTGGATTCCAAAAATGCAATGTCCGTCCACCCTACGCCTTATCATCCATATCTACCTTTATTTTCGGTCTAAAAAATTCATTCTTTCCCACGCCTGCCCCATTTGGGCCCTAGTTGTGTCCCGAAACTTTGCAGCCCGATCGGAATATACCTACCCAAGGGTGTTATGAGTGAAAATGGGAATAAAAGTAGGTATTTTTTGTGTTTTAGTAACATGAGCTTTTGAGGTATCGTTTTCCATGTGTTTTTTTAGGACGAAAAGTCTTAATATGAAGTCGATTTTGACCAATGAGTGAAAAAATGAGGTTCTAATGAAGTTTCAGCGTTAAATTTACGTTAAATTTTGGTCTAAAATCGTCGTTCTTCCGCACACAGTTTGCATCTCCATTTGGGAACATATTTGGGTCCTAGTTGTGCTCCAGAGCCCTGCAGGCCGGTCGGAGTACACCCATGGGTGTTAAGGAAGAAAAATGGGTGTAAAAATAACGGGTTTCGAGGATTTTTTGAGGTTTTAGTGAACACGAGCTTGTGATGTATCATTTTCCATGTTTTTTATGGCGAGAATACCGAATATGAAGTTGATTTTGACCAAAGAGTGAAGCATTGAGGTTGTAACGAAGGTTAAGCTCCCGAAATTCATTTTTTATGAGTCAAAAACCTGGGAAATTGTATAATTACATTGTATAATAACACTAGAAGTAGTATTTAGCAGGTGAATCAAGACAATATTAATGTTCAAAGATAATCTGGAAAAGAAAAAAAGGAGCGGAGGCCTTGTTTTTGAGGGACAAAACTGGTGGAAATAATCTAAAACAACTATTTAAATTACTGCACATGAAAGAAACAATAAATGAACAGCAAAATTTCTGTAGGTATGTCCAGTAATATAATAAACCCATGTGATAAGGACTTTGCAGCGTTTTTCAGTCATAATCATTAATTTATAATTCTATTCTAATGAGTGAGGCGAACTCAAAACCTCAAAATGGGCCAAAAATCATTGGCAAAGGAAACGTTTTCTAATGAGGTCAAGGAAGCTGTGGCAGGTCGCCAGGGGGGGGCTTTGCCCTCCGCACTCAATCTGTAGCCCCCCTCACTTGGATACTCTATGAGTTGGTCGTATCTGTTCCGGGTATCTGCACCTGGCCACTGGGGTTCAGCTATCTGCTCTGGGGGGTGGAGAGGGCTATCTGCACGGTCCACGGTGCCGTGGGTCGCCTTTATGGTTTATTGGCGGGGGGGGGGGGGGGGGGGGACATCCGAGTGTGTTTCACGGACCAATGCGCGCCCATAAATTCGACCCTTTACTTGCCCCCCTTCTCCCCCCACTAACCGTTCTCTTTCTCTTTGGGCGCAGCGGCGCCCTCCTCCTCTTTATACCTAGCGCCCCTCTCTCTCACGCCCTCGGTATCTCTAAGCTGTTTACCCTCCTCGTAACTTTGCTGTAAAACTAGCTTTTTGCAGGGGGCAATCAAATCCATCCAACACGCTGCACGGTTATGAAGTTCCGTGCCATATGCGTGACCGTTTGAGCGAATTATCAAAGAGGGTGACTTCAGCAGTTTTAGAAGATTGAGAGTTTTTGACTCCAAGTCTAAAATTTGACCCTTTTTTTGGAACAATATTTTTGTTATTGTTGTAGAATTAGTCTTTTTTTGTCTCGAGGGACCATTCGGCAACACATCCAGTTATTTTGTATGCGCGCACAGAAATATGATTTGACCCTCTTTTTTTTCAGAAAAAAATACTAGCTATTATTATCGAAATGGTATTTTTCTGTCATGTGTTACCATAATACACCACACTATGTAAGTTAACATCTATAAATCTAAGTTAACATCAATCGTTGGGAATTATAGCCATTTTAAGAGATGTTTGACCCCCCAAAACTCAAACTGGACCCGTATTTTGAGAACAGTATTCTTTTATCAGAGCGACAAGACCGAATATGAAGTTGATTTTGATGAAAGAGGTTCTAACAAAGGCTCAGCTCCCAAAATTCATTGTTTATGTGTCGAAAACCTAGCTACAATTCAAACTGTCTGAAATCCAAATCACCATAAATTTGTATGATAACTAAAATTATCATCAACAGGTGAATCAAGACAATTAAATGACACTATCAATGATCAAAGATAATTTGTCAAAAATAGGAGCCTAATTTTTTTTTGGGCCAAAATTAGTGGAAACCATCAAAAACAGCTATTATCAATAATTGCACATGAAAGAAACAATAAATGAACAGCCAACATTTCTGTAAGTAATATGTTATTCAGTAGAATAATAAACCCATGTGACAAGGACACAGAGAAAAACGCTGCAATGTCCTTGTCACATGGGTTTATTATTCTCGAATAAATACGGCACAATTGGGACCTCACTGAAGAGACACACAAAGATATATTTGAGGGTAGACGAATATAAGGTTGCTATTTCTGTAAAAAAATGTTTTCGATCACTGAAATTGTCACTGAATTGTCTTCATGCACCTTTTGATACTACTTCCAGTGTTACAAATACAAATTTATACAAATAAATTTATGGTGATTTCAGACAATTTCCCAGGTTTTTGTCTCACAAAAAAATGAGTTTTGGGAGCTGAACCTTCGTTACAACCTAAATTCTTCACTCTTCGGTCAAAATCGACTCCATATTCGGTCTTCTCGCCCTAAAAAACAAGGTAAATGACATCTCACGAGCCCAAGTTCACTAAAACCTCAAAAATACCTCGAAAAGCCCTATTTTTACCCCATTTTTCCCCCCACAACACCCCTGGGTGTATTCCGATCGGGCTGCCAAGCTTTGGAGCACAACTACGACCCAAATGTGTTACCAAATGGACACCCAAACTTTGCGCGGAAGAAAGACGATTTTAGACCAAAATTTAACGTAAATTTAAAGCTGAAGCTTCGTTAGAACCTCAATTTTCCACTCACTGGTCAAAATCGACTTCATATTCGGTCTTCTCGTCCTAAAAAACATGGAAAACGATACCTCAAAAGCTCATGTTACTAAAACACAAAAAAATACATTGAAATTGGGTGAAATCTTTGGTTACTACGGCTGTAACAAGGAAATTGAATCTATTTCACGCCAGCGCATGCGCAGAGCGCACCGAGGGTCCGATCATGCTGAAATTCATACTGGAACTCACTAGGCCTTGTGCAAACAACCCTTGAAAATTTGAGCGAAATTGAATCAAAATTGTGAAAGTTATGCGTGTTTGTTGAATTTAACGTTAGCGCATGCGCAGGGCGTACCGCTGGATCAATCATGTTGAAATTTGTATGGGACCTCAAGGGGCCTTATCCGCACCATCCCTCAAAATTTGAGCTGAATCAATTCAAAATCGTGGAAGTTATGGCTGTAACAAGGAAATGCGGACAGACAGACTCACAGACTCACAGACCGACAGACACGGAACCAAATTTGTTCAGTAGGCTTTGAAACGCAAGTGGAAATTTTGATTTCTGAAGACAAAAATTTTTTGGCTCACGAAAGTGAACACAAGGCTTCCGCTGCTTCGCAGACTCGGAAGCAATACCTATTTTATACCCATTTTTCAATCATAACACCCCTGTGTATATTCCGATCGGGCTGCAAAGTTTCGGGACACAGCTAGGGCCCAAATGGAGCATGTTTGCGTAAGAACGACTTTTTTTAGACCAAAAATGAAACCTGTATGCATGGTACGGCGGAGTGCGGACGGACATTGCATTTTCTGAATCTACGCACCTTGAAACGTAAAAGAAAAAATTTTGAGGGGGTGTTATAAAAACTGTTTGCTGAGCGAATACATAGGTGTATTATTCACAGAATAATAAACCAAAACGCTGCAAAGTCCTTGTCACATGGGTTTATTATTCTATTGACCATACCTATAGAAATGTTGGCTGTTCATTTATTGTTTCTTTCGTGTGAAATAATTGAAATAGGTAGCTATTTCTGATGGTTTCTACCATTTTTGGCCCCTAAAACACGAATTTGGTACGAAGTTTTCTTTTTTTTTTCAAATTATCTTTGATCATTGGTAGTGCCATTTAATCGTCTTGATCCACGTGTTAACACTTCTTCTAGTTTTATTATATAAATTCATGGTGATTTCAGACGATTTCCCAGGTTTTTGCCTCATAAAAAATCAATTTTGGCAGCTGAACCTTTGGTAGAACCTCAATTTTCCACTCTTTGGTCAAAATCGACTTCATATTCGGTCTTCTACCCCAAAAACATAGAAAAAGATACCTCAAAAGCTCATGTTACTAACATGTTACTAAAACACAAAAAGTACCTATTTTTACACACATTTTCACTCATAACATCCCTGGGTACATTCCGATCGGGCTGAAAAGTTTCGGGACACAACTAGGGCCCAAATGGAGCATGTGTGCGAAAGAACGACTTTTTTAGACCAAAAATGACGGCGTACGGCGGACGGACATTGCATTTTTGGAATCTACGCACCTTGAAACGTAAAAGAAAACATTTTGAGGGGGTGTTATAAAATTTTTTTGCTGAGCGATTACATAGGTGTATTATTCACAGAATAATAAACCAAAAGTGGTGACGGATGTTCGTCAATCCGTAGACGTTCCTTCAAAAATGGCCATCCTTGGCCGGCATTTTGACCATCCGTAGTGACTCGTGACCATCAGTTAAGGTCATGGTTTAACGGGACGTCGGCTTTGACGGAGGCGCCTGTGGTGTCCGTGAGGCGATGACGTTCCGTCGCGTTCCGTGCGCCCCAGTGAACACGACGGATGTACTACGGATGAACAATCATCCGTAAGGATCACGGAGCCACTCATCTGACGGAGTGTCGTCGTTACATAAATCAACGGTTATGACAAAGGACGGGTATGAGGAGCATCCGTTGTTTGTTCGTCGTCCGCAGTGTGTCCGTAGGATCTTGTTGTATTGCGGAGGTGTATAAAGGTGGCTTCCGTCGCTGGAACGTCTTCCGTAATCCGTCTGTGATGAAATGTTGTCATTGTGGAGGGGTGTAATTGTGGCTTCCGTCGTGGAATGCCGTCCTAGTGCGTCCGTGGTTACAGTTGTTTATTAAGGAAGGGTGTAAAATAAAAACGCTGCAAATCCCTGCACAACGGTTTATTATTTTGTATAGAATACCCTTGTGTTACAGATCACAGCTCTATGTATAGATAACCCGTCTATATAATATGATATGTACTATTCTATACATATTATGTAGATCGCAGACCCTCCGTAGGTTAGTACCTAACCCCGTACTCGTTACTAGGTACCTACCTAAATCACGAGTTAAATGTTGCTAAAATAGTTCTGCCGATGACAAACAGTACCTAACAATAAGAAACACGCGTACGGCGGACAGACAGAAATATTTTTATTGCAGTTTTGGATTCTACATACCTTGAAACGTAAACCATCAAATTTTGAGGGGGGTAAGAATTTTTTTTTTCATGCTCGATTCCAATGGTTCATTATTGAAAATAATAAACCAAAATGTGGCTTCCGTTGTGGGAACACCGTCCGTACAGTGTCCATAGAAGGCACATAGTCACAGACGGGCGTGAAGGTATCTCCCGTCAAAGGAACGCCGTCCATGGCGCCTCCGTGGTTTACCGTTGTTATAACGGAGGGGTACAAATGTGGCTCCCATCGTAGGAAGGCCGTCCGCAGTGTGTCCGTAGGAGGTCGCTGTCATTACAGAGGCGTAAAGCTGTCTTCCGTCACATAGAAACGGTAGTTCAGTAAATAAGGGTTTTTTATAGGAAAAAAATGTATAAAAAAGTTTCTCAGCAGTTCCAAATGAAAGAAGAATAAATTTCCTTCAATATTCGTGTATCAACTTTTAAGTTTGCACAATCCATAACGCCGCAGGTGCGTTTTGAAAATAGCCCGATTTTGTTTATTTTTTTCAATAATGAACCTTTGGAATCGAGCGTGAGGGAAACAAAAATTAAACCCCCCCCCCCCCCCTCAAATTTGGTAGTTTCCGTTTCAAGGTAAGTACAATCCGAAAATTGAATAAAAACGCTGCAATTTATTACACAACGGTTTTAGTACGGGGTTAGGTACTAACCTACGGAGGATCGCGAATATGTATAGAATAGTTCATAATTATTATATTATGTAAATGTAAAGGGATTTGCAGCGTTCTTATTGCATTTTCGGATTCTGCATTCCTTGAAACGGAAACCATCAAATTTTGATGGTGGGGGGTGGGGGGTTAAAAATTGTTTTTTCATGCTCGATTCCAAAGGTTCATTATTGAAAATAATAAATCAAAATTTCTGTACGTCCGCCGTACGCCGTACTGAGCACTTTTCTTAGTTACCATGAACCAAAATTGACGAAATTCGTTTATAGGTCCCATTTGGGGTCTAGTTGGTCCTCGAAGCTCGGCGTTAGTGTCAGTCATCCCTAAGGGGTGAAAAATAGGGGTTGAAGTCTCAAGGACGCCGTTTTCTCGAAGTTTTATGATTTTAAATAGTTCTCGAACTTGCGAGTTTTTTAAGACCACCCGGAGCATTGTACGTCCAGCCGTTCGTTCTCAGCAATGCCCAGAAATTTGCACCAACAAGAATTTTCAATAGCAGGGTGAATGAAATTGCATACTTTCAGCTCATATATCATCACTAGGGACGCGCTAACAATCGGGAATTGGCCCGAGATAAAATCACTGCATGCTAGGGATCACCTGATTATAATCACGTAGTATGAAGTCTAGTTGGTTGTTCTGTGATATTATTTCATTTGAAAAATGATGGGTATTATTATTGATGGGTAAATCATTACACAATGGTAAATTATTACACAACGGTTCATTATACCATCTACGTAGAAGGGGCTGGAGGTTGTTGGTAGGTACTTTTGCAACTTTTTTCACTCCACATCAACAGTTTCCCTTCATCACTTCATTATTTGCGTTTATTTTTGCCATTTTAGTTACTGTTTTTCATTGACAGAATTATTTTAGCAACAGTTAACTCGTGATTTATGTAGGTACCTAGTAACGAGTACGGGGTTAGGTACTAACCTACGGGGGATCTGCGATCTACATAATATGTATACCTAGAATAGTACATATTATATTACCTATATAGACGGGTTATCTATGCAGAGAGCTGTGACCTGTAACAGATGGGTATTCTATAGAAAATAATAAACCGTTGTGCAGAGGGATTTGCAGCGTTTTTGAATTTATGAGTGAATATATACCTATATTTATAGGGTGTTCCATTAGGTATATTACATACGTCCTTGCTGCTTCCTGTTGTTCTTTCAATTGAGTTATATTGTGATTTGAGAGTATTTTCGAATTTGCTCAAATGACCATTTGTCTGTTGTCTTTGGTCCATGTCCACTACTAGTACTCAAACTTAATGGCTTCAGACAATTTGAGTACCAGTACTGGTCGTGAAGGGTACGGTTGATGGGGAAGTGAAGGAATGACACCTCTCTCTGTTGCTTGTACGCTGACCGTAAAGCTACGGACCCCTTACGGACGAGCGACGGAGAGACGTGTACTTCCTTTACCGCTCCGTCGACCGGTTAGTGGAGCCAGGCAGTGGACGTCTCTTCGTCATCCTCAGTAGCTCGTCCGTAACGGGTTATCGGTAGATGGTTACGGACCCTTTAACGGACGATGACGGAGAGACGTGCACTGCCTCGACGTCTCCGTTAACCGGTTGACGGAGAGGAGAATGTAGTACAGGTCTCTCGATTGCTCGTTCATAAAGGGCCCTATATTTCTACGGGGGCATCCTCGACGGAAAGGCAATGGAGGGTTGTGCTTCCTTAGCCTGACCGTTAATCATCCGCCATGATTCCCTCGACCATCAGTCAAATACGTTACGGAATAATCACGGATCATTGAAGGAAGGGCACGGAAGCATTAAGGATAGTGAAGTGTGGGCTACAGATAATCC
This sequence comes from Leptopterna dolabrata, assembly GCA_954871275.1. NCBI lineage: Eukaryota > Metazoa > Arthropoda > Insecta > Hemiptera > Miridae > Leptopterna > Leptopterna dolabrata. Next base: position 32,412,306 of record OX940982.1, on the reverse strand, counting down.
ACGGAAGGATCAGCGGTAAGTCACTGAAGGTGTGAAGGAAGGGCACAATCAACGGTGGGCTACAGAACATCTTGGGAGAGCCCACGGATGGTTACGTGGGACTCAAGAGGGGTTACCGAAACTGCAAGGACAATCAGTGGAACGTTACTGATGCTCAACAGAAGAATCAACGCTAAGTCACTGAAGGTGTGAAGGAAGGGCAAAAACGGTCAAGGGTGGGCTAGAGAAAATCTAGGGAGAGTCCACGGATATTCACGGGAAAATCATGGATGGGCTACGGGGAAGGCGAAGGAGTGTTACGGGGTAGTCAAAGGTGGGGCTATGACGATCCGTGCAAAGTCAAGGTACAACCACGGGCGTGCGACGGAACGTTGAAGGATTAACAACGGAAATCACTACACTTTTACGGAGATTTTCGGGGTGCTCCCGCGAAAACGACCATCCGTTGATTTTGCCTAAATAGTACACCACGGATCGTGTTTCCGTTGACGATCCTTCAACAATGTAGAGGTTACTGTTAAATTTATAGAGTGCATCCGTGACCATATAATATTTACGGATGCACCACTTCTGAGGGTGATTCCGTGAAAGAGTGCATCTGTGAACTATCATTTAGTGCCAATCTAAGGTGAGGGGGGGGGGGGGGACAGTGGATTTCGCGGCGTTTATTCATTAAAATAGTTGTTATTTGACTTGAGCACCATTCTACACCACTTCGAGTGATCTTCTATCAGTTATTGCTGCTTTTTGAACCCCCCCCCCCTCCCACCAACAATCCAAAATTTTTTCTTTTAAATTTCAAGGTGCGTAGATTTCAAAAATGCAACGTCTGTCCGCCGTACACCGTATCATCCATATCTACTTTATTTTCGGTCTAAAAAATTATTTCTCCGCACACAGGCTCCATTCGGGCTCTAGTTGTGTCCCGAAATTTTGCAGCCCGATCGGAATACACCCAGGGGTATTATGGGTGAAAAATGGGTGTGAAAATAGGGTTTCTTGGTGTTTCAATAACATGAGCTTGTGAGGTATCCCTTTCCATGTTTTTTTAGGGCGGGGAGACCGAATATGAAGTCACTTTTGTCCAGCGAGCGAAGATTTGGGGTGCTAACAGTTTTAGCCTTAAATTGACGTTAAGTTTTTTTTCTAAAATCGTCGTTCTCCCGCATATAGGCTCCGTTTGGGTCCTAGTTGTGTCCCGAAACTTTGCAGCCCGATCGGAATACATTCAAGGATGTTACAGGTGAAAAATGGGAGTAAAAATAGGGGTTTTCGAAGGTTTTTTGAGGTTATAGTGAACATGAGCTTGTGAGGTATTGTTTTCCATGTTTTTTAGGCAGGAAGACCGAATATGAAGGTGATTTTGACCGAGTGAAGAACTGAGGTTGTAACGAAGGTGCAGCTCCCAAAATTAATTTTTTATGAGTCAAAAATCTGGAAATTTTTTTGAGATCACCATAATGAATTTGTAGATTAGTAAATCAAGACAATTAAATGGCACTATCAATGATCAAAGATAATTTGTCAAAAATAAGAGCCTAAGTCGTCTTTTTGGGGGCCAAAGGTGGAAACCATCAAACCGAATGTGGTTTGATGGTTTCCACCAATTTTGGCCCCCAAATCACGTCTTGGGCTCCTATTTTTAGCCCCATGTTTACCACCAAAAACTCAAATTGGACCCCTTATTTTGACAGCAGCGTGCTTTTATTTATTAGAATAGTCCTATTTGTCTCGAGCACCATTCTGCACCAATTGTGGGCCGAGGTCGCCTACTGCTCTTGTGCCACATCGGTACAACAGGAACTTGGCTCGGATTCCAGCTAGTCGGCTGGTTCTATTGTTAAGGGACCCGAGATACGCGCGAAATGACGCAAGAAATTTCCGGTTCCAGTAGTTTTCACCTTCGGAGCCGGAAAACACGCAGATTTCAGTGGGCCACGCGTCGTAATTATCGTCGTCGGTCGTTGACTCGGCTCACACTTTTCCCAGTTTGCGCTCCACTCGCTTTCACTGCTTCGTTTCATCTTTTCGTTTTCCTCACGAATTGAAGGTGCAGTGGAAGCCCTGCGGTTTCTTATCGTAAAATTTAAAAAAACATTCCAGTCATGCAGCATGACCATTAGCGTCTTTACAAAATTTCGTCCAGCTATTTTGGACGCCATAACGCAAATTTACTCTTTGTTTTCGAGACAAAATCTGTTCGATTACCTTCCTACCTGTATATCGAGCCACCATTATTTTTCAAAGAAGGTGAATTTCTATCAACTATTGGCGACTTGAGCCATAACCAATATTAGCGATTTTTGACCCCTCAAAATTCGAATTTGACCCATTTTTTTATGTACAAAACGTTTTTAACTGTTCAAACAGTAACTTACGTCTCAAATCACCATCTAATATTAGGTATACATTTCGAAACTGTAACCGTGATTGTGGGAAAACGGTTCGAGGTTGATCCAAACTGTTACCGCAGAAAGGCTCGGAGTTCCCTCAGATACTTGCTTTCGAGGATCGCTCGTGTCAGACTCCTCTTTCTAGGAGATCCACGTGTCGCTCGACAACGCGAGTTGTTTACCCTTCGCCGTAACTATGAAAAAATCTCGAAAACCAGGTCAACGGAGTTTACAATGAATCGGAGAGGTACCGACGTTGCTATGTAGATACACCCCCGCCCCACAACCAGTTGTAAAAATTTGCCCGCCGAAAAAACTCCTCAGCCGCAAAAAGGATATACATAGGTACATCCATTTTGCCCGCCGAAGTAGCATGCTCAGTGCTTCGCACCTCTCCCTTGGATGTGCATAATATAGTGTGTAGTGGTCACTACAATGGTATTACCTAACGGTTGATAGGTAATTAAGGAGAAGACTGTTCGACAACAGATGACGTGAACAATTGGGTGACGTGAACTTCAATCATTGTCGGACTGGGACCGCCGAATAATTTTATACTATTACTATTTTACGCAGGACCCTTTTCAATAATTAAACCTTTTCTTATTGTGTAATATAGTATACTTCTTATTAATAATGCTACATATAGAAACCATTCCTTCCCCCTCTGTTGGATGAGTGTACAAAAACCTGTCCCCCCACCTCCCTCCCCACACACAACCGTTGAATTATTTCAACGCTGTTTGGCGGACAAATTTTTACAACATGGTTGTTCAGATCTTTTTGCATTGATGAAGAAAATATTTTTTCCCAGCTCACCTAAAAAAAATTTCTCAGCACCTGCCTACTAACCTAGCAATTTTAAAAGTGGGGAGGGGAGGGTAAAATGCATAAAAGGCGCTTCTTTGGAGCATAACGAGTGTGCGTGCAAATTTCAGCTCGACCCGTTATGTATGTGAGGGTGTAGCCCTGTCAAAGAACAACGACAAGAAGATGAAGTAGAAAAACTTTTAAAACATCGACTTTCGAACTTCCATAACTCCGGCACTTGATGGTCCCGAGGGTTGAAATTTGGTACACGTCCTCATAGGCCCCTCGAAAGTGGGTGTACGAAAAATCATCATCGGAGACCCCCCAGGGGGCCAATTTAAGGGGAGAGGGGGTGAAAACCGTCTTGTTCTTTCCTGTAAACAGTGTGTAAACAGGTCGCTGAGTAGGTATATGGAGGTTTTCGGTTTGCTTGGCGGACGGGACGCTGCCACGTCCCTGGATTTGTTATGATCTCATTAAATCAATGAAATAATTTTAAAAAAAGAAAGAAAAAAAAAAGTTCCAGTCACGCTGCATGGCTATTTAAGAGCGAATTTCCAAATAAATATTGTGTAAAAAGATGATATAGCGAGAAACCATACGATTTTTCGTAAAATTATGTATAATTTTTTCGTAATTCTAGGCAATTTTACAGATTTTCGACCTTTATAAAGCCAAATTGATTTTATATAAATTGTTACCGATTTTAGCCGTTTTGCCAATTTTGACCCCTAGAAACTCAAATTTGACCTTTGAATTTTTGAAATCATTTTTTTTTTGTTTGGCAATACGAACGTTTTGGCGAAATTTGGAATTTGTATACATATATAATATAACATATAAATTGTTGTATAATTTAGGGACGGATTCAGGATGCTCTGAAACATTTTTCTATAAAAAAAGTTTCAAAAATTCATGTTCTGAAAATTTTTGACACATTTTAATATTTCATTTTTTATGAAAATTCGCTAATATAGGAGACAGGATTTTTGTTTTAATCTCAACTTCTCAGACGTCGAATAAAACAAAAATTAAATATAAATGTGATCCGAAAGCTTATTTCAAGAGAAGAAGATCTGAACAATCAGCGTCGCGTATGCTACGAAGATTCGTTGTTTCATTGAATCGGACTGTGAACAGTGTAATGTAGGAGAGTTAGGTACCTTTCACGCAGGTGTAACATGTGGTAATGCTCAATAATTATTTCATTCAACGTCGGTGTCCGGCGCCGTGAGATTTTAAGAAATTAAGTAAAACCCTCTCTTTTCACCCTCGACGTGAGGACCGTCTCTATTGTTGAATAGTGGTTTCGGTGCCTCAGTGCACACCTTCATCAGTTCTTTCTCCCATCTACAGATTTTCCTTAAAACAGTACTTAAAACAGTAATTCACCACTAATCAACGGTTTATAAAAGTTTAATTTTACTATTTTTATAAGTTAGAATAACTCTAAGAATAATTTGCGTGGGGCGTTCAACATTCAATTTGATATTGTTGGTTCTGGAGAAATTATCTCTTCAACATTTGTTGTGAAAACGTTGCTGTTGCTCTGCCTGAAGATCGCACTGACAAACCGATTCCCAATTTCTACCGCGCCCTTGTGACTGGAAACGACCAAATTAGCAAAGACGAAGAAAAAATGGTTTTGCTTCCCTTCGTGTCACTACAGACAAATCGGTGGCTGGGCACAGTCCATACGTATTGAAAGGTATGACTTATCACAACATCGGGCCTAGAGAAGACTCATACTGTAAAATGTAGGTATACCTACGATCTAGTGTGATGAAGCCAGGATTTTGCGCCGAAATCGACCCGAAAACAGGTTGCAGCGATGTAATTCTAAAACAGCTTGACACTTACATCCAGCTAACTTGCCGGACTTACTTTTCAGGCAGCTATCGCATTAGGTATTCAAGTAAAATTACCACCAAGGGGGCAGCCGTCAATTCTTGATGGGTTTTCTAATTCCATACTTTTAGTGAATGAGCATCAATTTTAGGTGATTATAGCCACAAAAACCTATTTGACCTATTTTTCATGATTGAAATCTTCGAACTCATCCTTTCATTTACCATTACACACGTTTCGGCGAAAATTGTAACCTAACACTTACGCGATGTCATATTATAATCCAGTAAAAAGACCTACATAATATTTTGTTAAAATTATGGACACACCTATAGGTCCTTTAATGTATACATTCAAACAATTACTACAGTACCTAGATCTACATTCAAACTTCTTATGAAATCTTGTTAAAATCACTACAGGGATTTAAAATGCCATCAAATCGATCAGTATCAAATAAATTTCCATAATTCATTTCGCTCCTAAAATTTCGAACTCACAAGAGCATGAATATCCCCCTCCCCTTCCCCCATATCTCCAAAACTCGAATTAGACACTTTTCTAAATATAAAAACATCTAAAACTCAAGTGTGACCCATTTTTGTTGTACAAAAATCCCAAAACTGAATTTGAGCCACTTTTTTTTCAATTATACCTATATAAGATTGTTGACCGTTTGAAAAAAAAATAGTCTTTTCATGTTTCCAGTCACCATTCTACACCACTTTTGGTTCAATTTTTGGTGATGTTGGCCTTTTCGCCGAATTTTTTGTGATTTTTTACTTTTTCCCCTTTAAAAATTGCCCTTCACCACCACCATCATTTACAACAATCCTCCGCACGTCACAACATACACACAAACAAGTCTATTACTCCCCGCAACAACCCATAAGGGAAATTCGTAAATAAATTGATTGATTGACTGACTGAAAATTGCCCATTTGGAACTCATTTTTTCATTTGCCATTACAGACTAAATTCAACACACAGCCTAGAGGAGATACCTTGTAGAAAGACACGAGGAGGTATACAGAAATACATTGGTATAAAAATCTGTTAAAATCAATGAATGGATATGAATGGATCCGTCCAATAAATTCTCGAACTGCATCTTGGTGCTAAAATTTTGGACCCACTCACAATAGCTCGTTGTCTTTGGAAATTCGCTAAAGTGGTCATTTCAATCCATTGGGTGATGGAAGTACTTATCCAGAAAATGTAAATCCTATTGAAACGCTACCCAAGCTGAGAAGAATGGGAGCATTCAAGTTGTACCATCAGGAAATGATTTTGGCGACTTCAGACTCCTACAAACCCACTCCTGATTACAATCAATATATTTTAGATTCTTCATTTAGCAGAATCGGCACTGTTACAAGTGGATGAGTAGATGAATGGTGTCACGGAAGGTTTTCGTGACGTTTCTGAAGGCATAAGAACTGATAGGTTATGTTGAGGCTTCACCTACCTCGCTCGTCCTGGTCGGCCTGAGGGTGCGGGGCCTCTCACGGATACCCTACTAACCTTCACAACTCCTCTATAAAAGGGGGGGTAACCTGTAAGGCGGAGGGGTCGGTCGGGGTTATCCTGGGAGTTGTGGGGGGTGGGGGGGGGGGGGGGAATACGGCGCATGATCCGCTCCCGGGTCCCGACTCCCCCTCCCTGTAATCATCCCCTCAACCCAGGCGACCCTTTTCTTCCCCTCAAAACTTCAGCAGCTGAAGGGCCAATCACTCACGAGCTGGAGGCTGGAGAGCTATGGGATGCAAGTACTCCAGGATAACTGCCATCGTACTCATTAGAAGTTGGTGCTACACTAACATAACAACTGTCATCATACCCGCCAGGGGTATAACTGTCTTAGTAATCATTAGAAGTTGGTAATACGCCAGGGTAACAACTACTAAAGGGCCCTTTACACGAGCAATTTTTCTAGACAATAATTGCGTGGAGAAAAGTTGCTCAACACCCTGAACAGTTGTATGCAACACAATGCAATTATCGCCTTGAAAAAGTTGCAGGCAATAATTGCCGGTTGTTGCGCAACATTTTGAGCCCCTGAAAAGTATTGCATTGTGTTGCAAGTCAAGTCCAAGGGGGTTGGAAAATTAACTGCAATTTTCGGACTTCGGCGCACCTCGGCAGAACCACAACATTCTGGCGTGTTGCGAGCTTATCTGCAGGTGGCTCGCCCACATCGACTTCGATTTATTCAGAAAATCGAGTGTTCCCTCGGTGATTCACAGAGCTTACCTTGATTATACTCCTTCAATCCCTCGATAAGAGCCTGAAGGACCTCTGGCACATTTAGCCTAACCGTGTAGGAGTCAACCCGAAATAAATACATCAGGCTGCTGAAGGAATCGCCAGTTGCCAGAAAGCGCAGTACAATAGCCGACCGCATTGTCACTGAGACGCTCAATCTCATGTTCGTGTCTTTTCATGACTCGGGGTCCCACTATGCCTACCAAAATTCGAAGTCCGTTTCGGTCATACGGGCAAAATTCAAAAACTGATCACCTGTCGAACAAGATTTCTGCCAAGGAACAAGTGCCAAGGAACAGCCTCTCTTGCTGAGAAACTGGCGTTGCCATGTTTTCCTCTTCTTCCTCCTGTGGCAGGTGCTTATGGCGACCACAGCAGCAGTGACTGCTTCCACATCAGTCACGTTGACGAACTGGTGTTACCCATATAAACGAAAAATTGTACAACACAACGCAATGATTTCTCGCAACATGTTGACGCATCACGAGGCAACTTTTATTCCCTTGTGTTGCGTACAACTTTTCTCGTGAAATCTTTTTGGAGTTGTAATGGGCTCTTAACTGTTATCGTACCCCTGGGATAACTGTCATTGTACTCATTAGAAGTTAGTACTACGCCAGGGTAACAACTGTCATCCTAACCACCAGGATAACTGTCACAGTACTAATTAAAGTTGGTACTACGCCAGGGTAACAACTGTAATCCTACCCACCAGGATAACTGTCACAGTAGGTACTCATTAGAAGGTGGTACACCAGGATACCGGTCATCATAATCATTAGAAGTTGGTAGTACACCAGGATAAAAATTAACTGTCATCGTACTGACCAGGGTGTCATACTACTCATTATAAGTTGGTATGTCAAGAAAACTTTCATCGTTCTTAAAAGATGTTGATACGCCAGGATAACTGTCATAGTACTCATTAGAAGTTGGTCTGTCAGTTTACTCCCTCTAAGTTGGTAATCGAGGATAACAACTGTCATCGTACTCCTTGAAAGTTGGTACGTACCCCAGGATAAATGTCATCGTACTTAGAAGCTGATACGCCAGGATAACTGTCATAGTAGGTACTCATTAGAAGTTGGTACTCGAGGATAACTGTCACTCATTGAAAGTTGGCAGGTACTCAGGATAAATTTCATCGTACTTAGAAGCTGATAGGCCAGGATGAATGCCACCACATTTTAAAATTGGTAAGTACGCCAGGATACCTGTCAGTGTAAACTTTAGAAGTTGGTACTCGAGGATAACTGTCACCGTACTCCTTGAAAGTTGGTAGGTACTCCAGGATAAATGTCATCGTACTTAGAAGTTGACACGCCAGGATAACTGTCACAGTACTCATTAGAAGTTGGTACATCAGGATGCCTGTCAGTGTACTCCTTAAGAAGTTGGTACTCGAGGATAACTGTCACCGTACTCCTTGAAAGTTGATAGGTACTCCAGGATAAATTTCATTGTACTTAGAAGTTGATACGCCAGGATAACTGTCATAATTTTTCTTAGAAGTTGAAACTCCAGGATGAATGCCACCCCACTTATAAATTGGTAGGTACGCCAGGATTGTTATCGTACTCCTTAGAAGTTGGTACTGCAGGATAACTGTCATCGTACTTCTTGAAAGTTGGTAGGTACTCCAGAATAAACGTCATCGTACTTAGAAGTAGGCACGCCAGAATAACTGTCATCGTACTACTTGGAAGAAGTACGCCAGGATAACTGTCACTGGAAGAAGTACGTCAGGATTACTGCATACCAACTTGGTCCTTAACAAATTTCCAAATGCGAGTGAAAACCCGGTTTTGGAGAACTTCACTGCTCCTATAAACGATTAAGTATTGAATTAACCAAAATAATTTGGGAGGGACCTACCTACTCGTACCTTCGGCCACCTCCAATATTTCGAATGTGCCACTCAGGTACTTAGCAGGTAAATCAGCTGAACATTTGTCCCAGAAAAAAAAACGCTGCAAAGTCCTTGTCACATGGGTTTATTATTCTATTGGACATAGCTACAGAAATGTTGGCTGTTCATTTATTGTTTCTTTCATGCGTAATAATCGAAATAGCTATTTCTGATGGTTTCCATTAATTTTGGCCCCTAAAACACAAATTAGACCTACGTTTTTTTTTTTTTTTTTAACTATCATTGATCATTGGTAGTGCCATTTAATCGTCTTGATCCACGTGTTGACACTTTTTCCAGGGTTATTATACAAACAGATGATGATTTCAGACGATTTCCCAGATTTTTCACCCATCAAAAATCAATTTCGGGAGCTGAACATCTGGTAGAACCTCAATTTTCTATTCTTTGGTCAAAATCGAGTTCATATTCGGTCATCTCGTCCCCAAAAACATGAAAAACGATACCTTGAAAGCTCATGTTACCAACATGTTGCTAAAACGCAAAAAGTACCTATTTTTACACACATTTTCACTCATAACACCCCTGGGTATATTCCGATCGGGCTGAAAAGTTTCGGGACACAACTAGGGCCCAAATGGAGCATGTGTGCGAAAGAACGACTTTTTTAGACCGAAAATGAAGCCTGTACACGTGATACGGCGGACGGCGTACGGCGGACGGACATTGCATTTTTTGAATCTAGGCACCTTGAAACGGAAAACAAAAAATTTTGAGGGGGTGTTATAAAAATTTTTTGCTGACCGAATACATAGGTGTATTATTCACAGAATAATAAACCAAAATCTCATAGTTCGTAAAGGAAACGAGCTTTTCTAATAAGCTAATCATAATGAGAAAACTCTTGGTCTCCTCAATGAAGAAACTTGACAAACGGAAAGATTTTTTACGCAAGTTACAGCACACTTGGATGTACCTACTGCTGCAATCCTCATAGTTTACCAACATTTTATTCCATTTTCAAGTGAATATTATTTCATCTCCATTCATTCAATCAATTTATTCGCAAAGTTCCCTTAGGGACTGTTGTGGGGAATAATAGACTTGTCTGTCTATTCGACTCAGACTTTGAAAATGGAGATGAAATGTGAGCATTTCGAATGTGCTATGCTGTCGACTGTTCCCTTATATTCCTCTAGTGTAATAAAGTGTAATAAAATTAAACAAACTATTCACAACCGTGTTTCCTGCTTCATACTGACTTGTCAGATAGGCACTGCCTTTGACTATCTGTATGGTTTGCAAAACTACTATTGAAAGTCACCTATACGCCCATATCATCTATTGCGCTAATCTAAGCTTTAATATTGAGCTGTCTCTCCTACGTCCTACCTTTCCCACTACCTAATTAACCACCCTGCTAAGATACCACCAAACTAGAAACAATCGTACCTACATACCGGAGAAAACTTTAGGTAATCACCCGACTAAACAAAATGTGAAGATAGAGTATTACATAGAAAATAAATTTAAAAAAAAAGAAAGTTATCGAAGGTTTTTTAAATTTCCGCTAATACAAAAAAATCCGGGTTCGGTGATCAAACAATCGTCAGTGACAATAACTTATTGTTATTTACTTCATTTATTGTTTGCTACTAACAATGGTTTGGTGGGAGTACGCCAGTTCCGCGCAAAGCCGAAAAATGTGCCAATCCAAAAGACCAATTCCGCGCCGATTGAGTTTTCACAACTACCAGTTCCGCGCAGTTCTTCATGTACCAGTTCGTCGCAAAGAATACTGTTGGGGTACGCTCGCTGACTCATTATTTATCGCAGTATTTATCGCAAAAGGCGTTATTACCTCCACTTCCCAAATACACCCATGAGGTGCATTCCGCTGTCAGCCAATTGCAAGTATGCACTCATAATGGTGAGGAGATGTGTATCATAAACGGTTCTGTCTACAATATAATCTGTTTTTCAACGGAAAAGAAATTGCAATTTTCGTGTAATTGTGACAAGATTTTAGTAGATGGCACATTTGATTATTGTGTGAAATTTTTCACTCAGTTTTTTACCGTTTTCATTTACGAAAATGATCACTATGTGCCACTAGTATGGGGACCTTCTCGGATCGAAAACGGAAGAAGTGTATACGAAACTATTTGAACAGTTGGTGGGAGTGTGCGGTGAAAGAAACTACAGCTTTCAACCATCTACAGTGTAGCTGATTTTGAAGTCGCGATTCGGTCTGCCACTCGATCTGTGAGGAAATCCCTACTACTCGAGAGTTTCAGCAACCACTTCTCTACTAGAAATGCAATGTCCTAACGCTCGTATGTACCTACCTACTGCTTTTGACGATAATTTTATGATTATTTGACTTTGACTATATTGTGCTTCGTTGGACGAAACCCAATAAAATCCTCATTCGCCCCAAAGTTTCTGTTTCTCTTCGTTTCTTTCGTTCAGCTTCTCTTCGCGCGGAACTGGTATACCTACTTGGCCTGAGAGTCTGAAATGGCGCGGAACTGGCTCGTTGAAGATTTTGCGTCCGCGCGGAATTGGCCGAAAAATTTCCACTTTGCGCGGAACTGGACTACACCCGGTTTTATCACCGAACGCGGTGTTTTAACAGTATATTTTTGTGTATTAGTGGAACTAGACAACCTTTCAATCACTCGGTTTCGATTTCCATCATAATAAAATATCAAGTCAAATTCGCACAGTTTCGTAGGTAGGTACAAGTTTTCATGTTACTTACCATTTTCGTTCATATCTGTGGATGTGTGGATCTAAGGGAACACCACTGTGGATGTAAGGGAATAATAATAATAATAAATAATCTTTCACTGATTCAAAGATTCAAACTTAACATCGCACCTCACTGATTCAAACTAAACATAAGCATCGAAATCAAGACTACACCATACTGCCACCACCATAAGAGCAGCCATAAGCCATAATTATCATAGAATATTCCATAACCCATAATTGAAGAAGTGAAAATGAATAATGATATATATTTATAATGTGAACTAATGAACCTGAACAACACACACAAACACAACACAGAACCACTTGAAAATAACACGAATTTAGCTTCAACACAGATAAGAGATCCAACATAATAAGCATAATAAAGGTATAAGCCCTATGAATGGCCCTGCCTTGCTAACTGCTATTATTTACTACTCACATTTTTTGTGTAGACAATCCGGCTCTGCCTTGTGTACGGTGATCCTCAATGTTAATACACTGCGTTTTCCAATCTCTGGTCAATACGAAGATCAACGACCAACGACCATAGCCTAATTCCGGCTGCTCAACGAAGATTACCGAGGTTTCTATCGCGCAGACTGCGACCTCAAAGATGAACGACCCACATCCAACGGGATCCCCCCATATTCCATTACCTAATCCTGCGATTCGCCATATCGAAATATCGATTATTCCAGCGGCGCTACAACTGTTGGCGAAGCCAGAAATACCGTAGAATACTGGTCCCATCCGTTTCAACTCTACAGATGGGAGGTAGTAGGTAGGTACCGTAACTAACTACCAAATTTGCTATTAGCTAGTACAACCTATTTAATTTCGCTATTTATGATGATTTTCAGTAATTTTGGCCATTTTTTCAGAGAAGAAAAATGTCTTGTTTATTGTAACAGTTGTTGCCCCAAATTTCGATAGTTTACAACTTTTGGTGAGTTTATAACAATTTTAAAGTTTTTTAGCCGTTTGCATATGGAATTTGGACCCCCAAAACCTTGAATTAGTTCACTTTTGAGAAGAAAAAACATTAGAGACTTGGAACAGTCGTTCTATGCGCCGAGTCACATTCCGAAACACGTTTGGTGGTTTTATATCAATTTTCGGTGGTTTATTTTTACGGAGTTTTGTCCCGTAGTTACAAAATACAGTTTGACCCAATTTTTGTGTGTGAAATTTGCTTATCTTTCAACTCGCTCTTTTGTTGACCGTGTTTTCAGAAATTCACGCCTACCAACTGAAGGGTTTGGACCGATTGCAATCAGTCCAGGAAATTAATATAGGAAAGGGAAACCCGTATTCTACCTCCTCCTCCAACCCCCTGTGCGTTACGGCGCGCCGTACCAACAAACCTAAAACATTTTTTGATTTTTTTCTTCAAATTTTTGCTCAGGTATTTGTAAATTTTTGAGAAAAAACTTCCACTATAAATCTTACATAGATGGTTATTCTACTATTATTAAAATTTCCTACAACATAATACCTAGGTAGGTATGTAGGTAATTTTTTTTTCTGTGACCATTGGTTTTGGCGCTTCGTTCCTTCAAAGTTGAGAACAATTTGAAAACCAACAAAAACGTCATAATACCTATCATTGCCTAATTTCCCAAGGTTAATCAATAGTATCTAGGACCCCGTTTTTCACTCGTTACTACGTCATGAATAGTTGACCAGGAAGGGGTTGCAAGGCAGAACATCTCTATTCCCTGGACTTAACAGCTTGACAGTTCACTGAAAATGTATTACAAGTTCAATTACAAATTTAAAGTTTTATTTTCTTTCGGAAAATATTTTAATACGTCGGGACAAAGCTGCTTTCGAGCAGTGCGCAGTCACCTACTGTATTCCACTCATTTTCCTGACCTCGACCTCTTAAAAATCAAACCAGAAAATTGCTAAAGCTCTCAAATTTAGTGTGGTTACAAGGGCGCAACATAGGTAGTCAATAGAGGGCCAATTTAGCTGAGCAATTTCATTTCACGTACTTCTCAAAAGGCTCAATAGACAGTCACAAGCACAATCATAGCTAACAACACAATAATATTGCTAATTTCTTAGGACCGGCTTTTCCCCTGAAATGAGGTTAAGGTAGCTATACCTACCTAGATGTCGGCTGAAAGCATACAACAGTGTATTTGTTCGATATGATCGTATATTTATACATTCTCTGTTGTATTGGTTTTACAGAAAGTGCACTGACTGAATAGGGAATTTCCACTTAGTTACATAATAATTCGTGTTGCAAATTTAAACAGTAATTTAATGAATGCAAGACAATGTAACTAATTTTTTCGTGAGCCAATGTGCTACAAAATTCGGCAAATCATGTGTGTCACTATGTGAATCACATTTTGAAAAATACGTCACTGCTGACTTTTTGAAGAGGTGACGACAAGCTGCGGTATGCATTCGAACTAGTGACAACTATTTATGATAAGCGTTCGACTGAAAAACGTCACGAGATTTTTAGTCAAATAGCAATCGTGCCTACGCCGTAAGTGCAACTTATAAAAATGTCCATGAAGCGCCAAACTCCGACTTTCGAGGTGAGTACTCTGTTGGTGTTTCATGTAGATAAGACTTGTGACGTCACTCGTAGCCGACTGATGACGTCCTGAGGCATACAGAAGGTCGGATTGATCGGAGATAAATCAGATTCCCCCAGGAGAGATAGAGCGGCCACGCCGAACAGAGTGTGGAACGGATCCGGGAGGTCGCCAGGGCGGTCGCTGAATCCTCCAGTTTCAGTATCCTGGAGTGGAAAACATGGGAGGTAAGTCCGACATACAGGCGACCCCGGAGGTGTAACACAGACGCAAGCCCAAGGTACATGAATAATGACAAGGGGGCTCAATTTCGTCTCGAGATAAACTAGGTACGTGGGTACCTAATCGAGAAGAGGGGCAAATGGAAAAGTTTATATTCTAAAAGAGGGGCAACTGAACCGCCTCAATAGCACGTATATTCCAAATAGGTAACTCCAAATCTGAGCAACACAGCCCAAAACCGCCTGCACTATCGAGTATCTTGTGTATCAGCAATATCTCTGGTTTAAAAAAATATTAATCAATATTTACATGAAATAAATTAGGCAATTAATTCAGCTGTGTACATTTGAAGCCCACAGCAGGACGCGGCCTGTGTGTGGGCAATATTGTTTTTAGAAATGCACTTATGGCGTTGAGAAAGTTAGAAAATGTAAGGTACACCTAAAGAATTATATAATAATAAACATCAAAGTACGTTCATTGTAATAAATTATATTCTAAAATTAAAGTTTAAAAATAAAATAAAAAATGAAAAAATCGGAACAAAACTAAATAAATGAGACATTCGTTGCTAGATTAGGCACAGGATGTACAGGAAGCAGATGTCAGTCAGGTGGTAAAGAGTAACGTGTGAGTAGGAAAGGAGTCGTAAAATTTGGGATTGTTAATTCTGGTTTGTTATTCTGTGAACAATACGCCTATGTATTCGCTCAGAAAATTTTTTCATACCACCCCCTCAAGTTTTTTTTTTTCTTTTATGTTTCATGGTGCGTAGATTCCAAAAATACAATGTCCGTCCGCCGTAAGCCGTATCATGCATACCCGCTTCATTTTCGGTCTAAAAAATTCGTTCTTTCGCCAATTTGGCCCTACTTGTGTCCCGAAACTTTGCAGCCCAATCGGAATATACCCAGGGGTGTTATGGGTGAAAAATGGGTGTAAAAATATGGTTTTTTGTGTTTTAGTAATATGAGCGTGTGAGGCATTGTTTTCCATGTTTTTTTTTAGGACGAGGAGACCGAATATCAAATCGAATTTGACTAAAGAGTGGAAAACAGAGGTTCTAACGAAGTTTCAGCCTTAAATTTACGTTAAATTTTGGTCTAAAATCGTCGTTCTTCCTCACAAAGTTTCGGAACACATTTGGGTCCTAGTTGTGCCCCGAAGCATGGCGACCCTATCGGAATACACCCAGGAGTGTCCCTGGTTGTAGAAATTGGGGTTTTCAAGGTTTTATTGAATATGGGCTTGTGAGGTATATCGTTTTCCATGTTTTTTTAGGGCGAGAAGACCGAATATGAAGTTGATTTTGACCAAAGAGTGAAGAATTTATTGAGGTTGTAAAGAAGGTTCAGCTCCCAATATTCATTTTTTATGGGTCAAAAACATGGGTAATTGTCTGAAACCACCATAAATCTGTATAACACTAGAAGTAGTATCAACAGGTGAATCAAGACATTAAACGGCACTATCAATAATCAAAGATAATTTGTTAAAAAATAGGAGCCTAATTCGTGTTTTTGAGAAACGATAAATGAACAGCCAAAATTTCTGCAGGTACGTCCAGTAGAATAATAAACCATATGACAAGGACTTTGCAGCGTTTTTTGCAAAGAGGTGATCCAGAAATGGTTTCTCAATAAATGGCTGCAGACGCGTGGTTGAACAGTTTGGGGCCAAAGTAGAAAATGCTTCTTTGTATATGGGTTAATCTGAATCTAGGCTGAGATTTTCTATTTTCCATTTCTGGTGATGACAGTTGATGTGGCAGTTGGAGGGTGTGGTTTACCAAATAAACTGTTTTATATATGACTAAGGCTCTAATCGGTAATACATCAGTATTGAAGAGCTAATATAAGACCGTAGTCAGTGTATGATCAGTAGGAATTGAATTAACAGCTTAAACAGACGTTTTAAAAGGATCCTGAGTGTTGACGAGTGGTTTCAGGTGAGAGAGATAAGCAGCTCTCAAATACAATACCTTACGTCAGTATGGATTGTGCTAGGGAGTGGTAGACTGTTTTTAAAGAGCCAGGTCTGAGCACTGGAGAGAGTCGACGAGGATTCATATATCTTAATTTATTTTGGACAATAGCAATGTGGGGTAGCCAGTTTAGATTTTGATAATAACCAGTCCTAGGTAACGGCCATTCTCCACTCTCTGCATGACAGGACAACTCTGGCAGGCAGCGTCAATTATGACTTACAAATCTCACCTCCATCGGCAAGATAATCAGTGATCTCATCGGACGATGCATCAAAAAATGAACCTTCATATTGCGACCAGATTGAGAGACGGTTCTTCCACTTAAGTCGGTCAAAAACCGAGCAAGTTCTTAGGCATTTTCATTTTAGTTACATCGCCTTCCATATTTCGGGTATAACGAATTTTATCAGCGTTTTTTAGGGGTCACTTACAAAGTGAACTTGATTCTGGAAGGACTTCGGAATTTCGTCGTTCCCTTGAAACAAGCGCAGGTTTGGAAAAATTTCGAATGGCAATATCGAAAAGGCATTCCGAATATAAGTCAGAAATACACCTCTCGATATCCCTTTAATACAAATGTCAAAAAATGTTAGAAACATGCATAGTGATTGCTCCCGATTTTAAATAGATTCCTGATAGTGTCAATTAGACGAAATTTAAAATAACCTATCAGTAGAGTGTGGCAACTTTGGTGTGGAACACAACATGAACTCTGCAAATTCAATGGGCAATTATCATGAATTATGTTTGCATTTTTTCTCAATAGTTTATGATGTGAGACAGCGATAAAACGGTAAAATATGCGTCCTTCATATTGTGAGAGACTTTCAATCATGGAGATTAATTTCAAAAAACGCTGCAAAGTCCTTGTCACATGGGTTTATTATTCTACTGGACATACCTACAGAAATGTTGGCTTTTCATTTATTGTTTCTTTCATGCGTAATAATCGAAATAGCTATTTCTGATGGTTTCCATTAATTTTGGCCCCTAAAACACAAATTAGGTACCTACGCTCGTGTTATTTTATTTTCTTATTTTTTTTAAAACTATCTTTGATCATTGGTATTGCCATTTAATCCTCTTGATCCACGTGTTGACACTTTTTCCAGTACTATTATCTAAACTTATGGTGATTTCAGACGATTTTCCAGGTTTTTGACTCATAAAAAATCAATTTTGGGAGCTGAACATTTGGTAGAACTGAATTTTCCACTCTTTGGTCAAAATCGACTTCATATTCGGTCTTCTCGTCCCGAAAAACATGGAAAAAGATATCTCAGAAGCTCATCTTACCAACATGTTGCTAAAACGCAAAAAGTACCTATTTTTACACACATTTTCACTCATAACACCCGTGGGTATATTCCGATCGGGCTGAAAAGTTTCGGGACACAACTAGGGCCCAAATGGAGCATGTGTGCGAAAGAACGACTTTTTTAGACCAAAAATGAAGCCTGTACACGTGATACGGCGGACGGCGGACGGCGTACGGCGGACGGACATTGCATTTTTGTAATCTACGCACCTTGAAACGAAAAAGAAAAAAGTTTGAGGGGGTGTTATAAAAATTTTTTGCTGAGCGAATACATAGGTGTATTATTCACAGAATAATAAACCAAAAGAGGCGGGGATATGGGCCTTTCCCGTGACGTTGTATCGATATGCGTTCTGATTGGCTGGCTGGTGGCAGCAGATGGGAAATGGCCTGACAACATGTTGTGTCCATATGATGTAAGCAAGCAGCTTCTTCGATTCGCCTTTTTCTTTTACGTATTTTTCTTCATCCATAAAGCAACTTTCCATTCAACTTTCCAACTTCTTCAAATGTGTAGAGGATGAGGATTATAAAATTAGTACCATAACAAACTGTTCTTTGTGTATACACGATACCCAAAGGCAGTATCCATAGGTCAACCACGCTAATACTGGGCACTGATAGTGGGCCCTGTGGATGAGATACCGTTATTTTTCTTGAGCACATTCTGACAATAAATACCAACCTAATTTATTCATTTTGAATGGAAACTGGAGAACAACGACACAAGAATGGTCAAACTGAAATTGGAACATATGCCTGTTCCTGATTCAATGTATTTTGTACGTTGCTCATGAAAATGTTCAAAACATCTATACAACTAGGTGGTCAATCAGTCACAGTGATTCGAGAACTCTTCACATTCCATATGTACATTCAAACCACTTTGATTTTGGGCCTACAAGGAATAATTGTAATCTAAATGGAGCGACAAGAGTAACAGATGTAGTTATTGATGTGAAAAAAACACAGGTCCAGGTATGAGGACTGTTATCGCAACACAATAGGAAATCGGTAGGCCAAACACACCATTTCACGAAATGGTAATGCTGGAGTGGTGTTTATAGTTATAATCAATCCACAGCAAATCTACGTTCATAGTTCCTCATCAGAGTGTACAGTCACATACTTGATGGGAACTATTAAAAACCCGAAGGAACCTCAGCTTATAGCTGAAAAAGGACCTTTAGAGCATCCCCATGTTACCTACTCCTTTCCTGCCTACACATATGCCGACTTGGGGTAAAGATCAGTTGAGCCATTCGACAGAAATCCAGTACTAAACAGAGAAAGGTTCCTAGATAATAATAATGTATGCATAGATAGATGAGCTCTACAAACCTGACTCGCAAAAATGTATCTTCTCAGCTGGTCTTTGCTAATCCAGTGCTGTCGCCCCAACATGGTCAGGGAGGCGATGACCCACCAGGAATAGCATACATCGGGAAGCTTCTCCGGGCGGCCGTTAAGTCCTCCTGAAGGCAGCTGGCGTTCGCACAGCCACCAACCGAGGAGGTCGGGATCAATTTTGCTCAACTCCCCAGTTATGGAGAGAAACCCGACACAACAGTAGATCAAACCAGCGTGACTCTCCGATTTAGGCTGGGAACCGAATCCACCATCAAAGTTCTGGCAGCTCAAAACGAATTCCACAGCTTTTTTGACGTTGATGCTGTGCAAACGATTCAGAAGGGTAAGGGTAGCCACAGCACAAAATGAAAACCTGGAATAACAAAAACAATTAATCAGCAACCATACGAGAGTCTTCCCAGGATATACCGTCACCACAATATATTCTGGTGCTAAGGTGATACTGTCGAGGTTAAAGCATTTGCAGTGGCATCTTATGAATAATAATGTATAACTTGGTAGGTGGCCTTTGCGGTGACCTACAGAAAAACATTACAACAGTTCGCAACGAGCCTGGTAGTTAAAGTTAGGTAGATACGTTGATCACAAGATGAAACTACCTATGCATGCTCAAAACTCTGATATATTTATATTATGTTATGCCATTTTGGTCGTTACATCTGACCTGTTTCCCTTTACGTGCCGTATTGTGGTCCCATATCTCCCGGGAAATCTCTAATTACTCTCATATTCAACTTGGGCATGAGGCTTCTATAGTACAATGGGTAAGGATGGACGTAGGGAAGCACAATGATTGGGTGTGAGTGTGAGAGCACTGAGGCTACTTGGCAGTTCCTACTAGGCTCGATAGATATAATATATCTATTAGTCATATTATGACGGTTGTATCATAAGATGCAAATATCCGTGATATTATCGCATTACAGATACGTCTGACGCACCGATTCGTAGACATTTTCCTGAATATTATGGTCAACGTACCTCTATTACACCTGTATGTGGTTTCCCTATGCGCCATAAAGCTATTTCAAAAACAGTGATGTGGCAACTATAGCTATCTCCGAGGAAGTCTCTAATAATTGTTTCTCACATTCAACCTGCAAAGCTGTGATCTGACACGAGACCGTTTTGGTATCAACAAGATCAACAGTCATTTGAGTACAGGTACACACCGCTGGTTGCAGCTTGGCAGTGACAGGCCAGTTGGATACAATGGACTTTTATTGTGCTCTCAAAGCGTTTAAATACCTACAGAGAACATGAACAGGCTAGCAAACAAAGAAAACCTATGAATATTGGTACGCAATCATTAGTATACTGGTACCTAAGTAAGAAAGTGCAAAAACCGTGAGATACCGACTGAATAGGTAGGTACCCCTCGTGTACCACGACTGGAACCCCTTCCGTTTCATCCCCATGCGCCCAAAAAATGCCCTACATGTCTAGATATGTGTACTAACCCCACCAATCAAGTTGTATTGTTGTTTTCTCTACTTCACCACACCCAAATGGTCATTACCTTGTGTCAACTTCTCCCCATTTGTCTCCTGTGAAGCTGCCGTCGGGCCGTTGGAGTCCAGCGACGTACCTCACAATATCGTCAATCGGGAGCCGATCGACGGAGTCCAGTATACAAGCGATCTGAACTGCACTCAACGTGTACAGGATATGAGGGTCGTGGCCAGGGCAAGCGCTAATGCCGCCGCTCTCCTTGTCGAAACACTGGTCGATAAAGTCGATGAACTGATCTTTTGAGATTAAATGCAGCCTATTGGCTGTGGCGAGTGTCGTGAGCATCCAATACATACCAGACATTCGAAGGTATTCTGTGGCACAGAATTCGAAATCGTCGGTGTCGGTGCCATACTTGAGGAGGTAGTCGATGTGTTTGTCCAGTAGAAGAGACTTCGGTTTGTCCTCAGTAATAACGACGTCTTTCAATAAATTAGCCATATCAATTACCTATCAGAATTATAAAATAAGAACACAGACTCAAAGAACAGCAAACATTACAATATATTGTTGAAAAAAATTTAGAATTATTTTGATCTTTCATGTCATGATGTTATCAGACTCTTATCTGTGTGCTTTATCAATTAGTTTTATGGACTAGCATGAACCTTGAGAGGACACAACGCGCCAAACCGTGGTGGAAGATGTGAAGGTAAGCCGTATAAGAGCATTTTACACACTTCTTTTTATGGAAATATTATATTTTATACACTTCTTTTTATGGCAATTTGTTTTCATAGCTTCCTCAGGTACAGCCAGCCTGAGGATATTTCCTCAGCTGGTTGTACCTATGTCCGATGATGCCTTAAATTAAGACGGTTTTTCACCCTAATGTGTAGATCAGTGGTTCTCAACCTTTCCTCGGTCATGCCCCCCCAGCATCATGAGCATTTTTTGTGTGCCCCCCCCCCCCCCTCCCCACCACCTCAGATTGAATTGAAATTGAGAAGCACGCAGGTTTTTTTCATAACAAAGGATTTATTACAAAAATAATAATAAACTTTATTTTATGAAAATATTCTATTCAAATCATTCAATGCGAAGGTTGGCACTGTTTCTGTTGCACAATGCTCTTTATGTTCGGTACTAAAGTTGAAAGAGAGCACCTCAAGTCAGAGTCCAAGTCCAAGCGATTCCGATGTTTCGTCTTGATAGCTGACATGGAAGAGAAGCCAGATTCGCACAAGTAAGTGGATGAGAACTGCACCAGAATTGTAAGGGCCTCCTTAGCGATTCGGGAGTAAATAGATAGGTGTTTCACCCAAAATTCTAACAATGAGTTGCTGCAGAAATTTTCTTTCGCCATTGAGTCATTCTTCAGCTCAATTGAATCTTCTTGAAGTGTTTCAGGCAAGCTGTCGATCTGTATGGTGAAGGGTGATTTGTCAGTTTGCACTGCTGTTTACTCAGCTGTCCTACTTTGTTATTGTTACCCACTGTTTTCCGACAGTCTCGCGCCCCCCAGGTTGAGAACCACTGGTGTAGATCAATGGGTTACCTAATATGTGTGAAAAACACTGAAGATTCAAGCAATTCGTCCATATCCGAAGTTGAGTGTTTTCCACATAACAACAGGAAGCCTGTGATGAAGCCCCTGACTGATAGCAAACAGTGTTTTTTTTTCGAAAGGATAAATTGAAAGAAACCAACCAACATCCATTTGAATTAGCATCCATCTACTACATTTTACTATCCATAGTATCCATTTTGTCATGCTGGTGTGGTGATTTGATTTGTGGTTTTGCATTGCGAGTTCGTCGATAGGTATTTTTTACTTAGAAACAACTTCTTTCGCGATGTCTCTCGCCGACGAGCTCTTGGCAGATTTAGAAGACGACAATGACGAGTCCAAGTTCGCTCCCATTCCAGAAATCAAAGATGAAGAAATGGAAACCGATGCGCCCGAAGATGGTAAACGAACATTTCAGTTTCTTATGCTGATTTTGGTTTTGCTTGTTGTGATTTTTAGATCCTTGACTTACCAGTTACCTAGTTAAGAATTTTAGGGATAGAAAAATAGTGGTTTTGTTCTCGATCAATTATGTGAGCCTGGTTTGCACGTTGCCCGTCATCTACTATTGGATAGGTCGTTAGAGAAGGACTCGTTTTGAAATATATGAGGTTTATTAGCGAGAGCACAAGACAGGCGTGATAACGGGTTACAACTGAGAACAGAGACTGAGGACGACGGTGAGAGGGAATCATGGTGGGGAGAAGACAGGATTGCACAGTACTCTAACACCCCCACCCAATCCTGCAAACACCCAAAATGAAGCGAAATTTGGAAAACATGGTAGCTGGTAAGGATTTTGTTAGCATGTCCGCCGCTTGTTCTCCGGTCGGCACATACCTTAATTTGACAATTTTCCTCTCAACATAATCTTTTACAAAATGGTACCTTACGTCTATATGCTTGGTTCTCTTCGTTTCTCTAGTACTCGCCATCGAGATACAAGACTGATTATCCTCAAAAATTGTCACCGGCCCAGTTTCTATTTTTAAAGAATGATTTAACAACTGTTTAACAAAAGCTGCCTCAGCAACGCCATCAGCCAGTGCAACGTACTCAGACTCAGAAGACGACTTAGCCACTGAATTTTGTTTCTTTGTTTTCCAACTTATGATGTTTCCATCTAGCAGTACAGCGAAGCCTGAATAACTTTTTCTATCATTTTTATCTTCTGCATAGTCTGCATCGCAAAAAGCAGTTAGATTGACATTGTTTGTTCCTGACTTCTTAAACACCAAGCCATAATCCTCCGTTAACTTTACATACCTCAATACATTTTTCAAGTGTATCCAGTGACTTTTCGAAAAACCATTTTGGAACTGTCCAAAAAAAGAAATTGCAAAACTTAAATCTGGGCGTGAGCCTAACATAACGTACATTAAACTGCCTAATAATTCTTTATATGGAGCATGGTACATCTTTTCATTTACCGAGACTTTATCTAAATGTAATTTAGGTTGCATAGGTACTGGTGAAACTTTAACATCCTTCTCCATTCCATAGTGCTTTAAGATTTTTCTAATAAGCTGACGTTGACTTATAAAAAACTTATCATTCTTCCTTTCAATTTCTAAGCCTAGAAAGTTCATCTTATCGCTAAGTTCAAACACATTCATTTCAAATTTATTCTTCATGAATCTTTCAACTTCTCTACCGTCTTCCACCCTATCACAGATCAGAAAAACATCGTCTACCCATAGCATTAAGTAAACACCTTTCTTAGAATATACACAGGGATCCACCAAACTTCTTTCAAAACCATTGTTAATTAACTCCTCATTTACACAATTGTTCCAACACTTGGGGGAATTCTTGAGACCGTAGAGACTTTTCTTGAGCTTGCAGCATAGATTAGGATCTTCGACTCCAAGACCCTTGGGTGGCTTGATATATACCGGCGACGGAAGAGGGGCGTTAAGGAACGCCGAGCGAAAATCCATTTGCAGGCAATGCATTCCCCTTTCCACTGCAATTGCGACAAGTAAGCGGAGTGAACTCAATTTCCCGACTGGAGCATATAAATCAAGATCGCTGCAGTCCTGTTGGTACCCACGAGCAACGAGTCTTGCCCGCTTGACAATGTTGTGATCACATTGTTTCTGGCGAAACACCCATCTCGTGTCAATCAGCTTGACGTCTGGCGGCTTAGCAACTATTTCCCACGCATCGTTTCTCTTCATATTCCCAAGTTCTTCTTTGATGGCACTGGTCCAGCCTGAGTCCTTGATGGCTGCCTCGTAAGTTTCAGGTATTTCTGACGGCAGAAATCCTGTTGAGAGAGCTGCATAAGTGAGGTCATAATCCATGAGACGAGTGGGGGGTTTCGTGTTCCTCTTCGGTCTCGTCGGCTGACCAGGGTTGTTAGGCTGAGTGGCATATTGGTTGGGTGACGTTTGATTGACAGGTTGAGGCGGTTCATATTCATTCCCATCCTCTGATTCATCATCAGTGCACGGAAGTGCTGGTAGTGACGCTTCTTCCTCCTTAAACATTTCCTCGTCGTCTTTTTCTGGTGGTTGGTGGGTTGAAACATCACGGCTTCTTTGGCTGTTCATCAAACACAACACTCTTGGCAACAACTATCTTCTGGCGGCTACGATCGTACAAACGATAGCCTCCGTCTGTATATCCCACCATTATAAGTGCTCTACTTCTCGCGTCTAGCTTGCCAGTCCGGTCTTCCTTGGGTATAAGGGCATGTGCAGTCGATCCGAATACACGCAGCTTCCCCAGGATAACCCTCTGACCGTACCATATTTCCGCTGGAATCTGTGGTGGATTAAGCGCCTTGGTCGGGACACGATTCAGTATGTAAGTTGCCGTTCTGACTGCTTCACCCCAGAGGGATTTTTCCAAACCGGCATCCAAAATCATACAACGTGAGAGACCTAGTACTGAACGATGGTAACGCTCGCATATTCCGTTTTGAGGAGCGTTCCGGGGAACTGTCCACTCTATTTTAATCCCACGCTTGTCACAGAAACGCATGAACCGATGGTTCTTATATTCCGTACCGTTGTCAAGTCTCAATCTGGCTATGCGAGATCCGAACCGAGCTGTGACTTGGGCCTCATAGTGGCGAAATTTTTCGTAGACTTCACTCTTCTCCTTCATCAGATAAATGTAAGCAAAATGTGAAAAGTGACAGATGAATATAACGTAGTATCTAAACCCGTCGTAGGTACAAGGAGTAATGGGTCCAACTACATCGCTACTGACAACTTCCAGAATTCGCTTCGGCTTTCGTTCTTCAGGAATTGATTTGTAGGGCAGGTTTGTCTGCTTACCTTTCAGGCATATGTCACAGATTCCATCGGCCGGGAATGCAGACGAATGAGCCATTCTGCGGTGAAGGAGCATTTTATCACTTGAAACATTTGCATTTGCTTGGTGATTCACTTCAAGGTCAAACTTGACCGTGTACAAATTTCCCGTACGACTTCCGGTTACAATAGTACGACCGTGTTTCATAATTTGCACCTGATCTTCTTGAAAAGCGACTTCAAACCCCGCACTGGCAATTTTTGGTACCGATAAAAGGTTGAATGGGATTTCGTTACACTGAAAAACGTTCAGTATTTTGAGTTTCTGTCCGTTCACCACAACCGGCAAAGTTCCGCACCTTGTAGCCCGAATTTGGTGTCCCTTTTTCGCTACCGATATTCCGACATCGACGTTCCGAACATCCACGAGGTAACTTCCGAGTTCTTCCGTAATTAAATGATTAGTACACGCAGAGTCTGTGTAAAATAAGCAATTGTTCCGGATTCCCGAGCTCGATAACAGCGATAAAACCTCGCCACCTTTCCGTTTGTTTACTTCCACAGGTCTCGACGCAACATGTGAGAGCGATGGGGTTTGCCGGCTGGTCTGTGCAGAGCAAATAAAAGCTAACTCATCCTCTGCGAGATTACAATTTCCCTGATTCTGCCTTAGTTTTGGGCATGACCGCCGAAAATGACCACGTTCGCCACAATTATGACATTTAAATTGATTATTTCTTCCATAATTACCGTATTCACGGCTTTCCGATTGAGAACTTCCGCCACGACTACGGTTGCCGCCCGAATTTGAATTCGCCCGATTTCCGCCACGACCCTTTCCACGATAATTTCCTCGCTGATAGCCCGAAAATGCGACAGACTCGTTTCGATTTCCAGAGTTATATCCAAGTTGACTCGACTCCTCTTGGATCAGAACATTTTTCACATAGTGGTACGTAATGGTGTCGCGATCTTTATTGAATGCAATGTTCAGTGACGTCACCACCACTCGGAAAGATCCCGGCATCGCGGCAAGAAGCATTGAGACCTTCTCTGGTTCCGTCACGTTTGCTCCACTAGTTGATAATTCTTCAAGTTTTTGATCAAATTCTTCGATAAACTGTTGTAAAGAACCCCTTTGAAAACGCATTGATCCGAGGTGTTGGCGGATTGCGACTTGAGCTGATATTCCTGTCCGGACATACGTCTGTTCCAAGGCCTCGAACATTGCCCTCGCTGTTGTTTTCCCTCGAACACAATCTAGAACGCGATCATCGATACATTTTATCAAGATATCCCTCGCCTCCAAATCCTTTTTCTTGAATTCTTTCTCGTCCATTTCCGAGGGTTTTGTCGATAGGGCTTCCAGGGCATTGTTTTTCTCCAAAATCACACGGACTCGATATTCCCACTTCGAAAAGTTCGTCCCATCGAAGGGTTTCAGACCGGTGTGCGAAGTGGTCGCCACTTTTCCCGCACAAAACGCAGCTCACAATTCCGACGAATAATTCTACGAATTCCCGTGTCCGAAAACAACTTTCGCGTAAGAAGAGCCTTTATCCGCGTTCACTGGGCCCATAACCTATTGGATAGGTCGTTAGAGAAGGACTCGTTTTGAAATATATGAGGTTTATTAGCGAGAGCACAAGACAGGCGTGATAACGGGTTACAACTGAGAACAGAGACTGAGGACGACGGTGAGAGGGAATCATGGTGGGGAGAAGACAGGATTGCACAGTACTCTAACATCTACTGCCTCTGGGCTAAAAATGTACCTACTTATTACTTCTATTAGGGTTTGGTAGTTAGTTACGTGTCCAACGATATTTCATTATCATAATCTGTCTGTTTCTTGGGAGTACACACTTCGCAGTACAGCACGGTAGATAACGATTTTATCAAGTTCTTGGTTGTTGGTTCACTCGGGCTCAGCATTCGAGAACCTCGAAGTGCCTGCATAAAAATTGGGTAAACGGAGGCTGTGAAGAAAGTTGAATAAATCTATCTCGGCCTACCGACTAGCAAATAACTTTCCATAACTAGTTCATAATATAATGTAATCATGAAGTACCCGATTCTTTCCCCTTGAAACTTTGAATCTTTCATCAATTGTTAGAACTAAATATTTAGTAGAGGGAACTCTATTGATGACAGGGGATGGACAGTCAATGATCAAGGTAGGTATTATAACAGAATTGGAAGTGGCCCAAAAAATTGTATTAAAAATAATCCTTATAAAATGCTCCTCGTAACCTTCTGTTCACTTTTAGTGACACACACGTTTTAACTCTGAAGCAGACCATTAAGATTTTTACTCCCTCACTGGACCACCGAGCTCGCCTTGATGCAAGAATGCAAGTGTGCTGCTATGCTATAGTCCGTGCACTAGAATAATGCCCTCCGACCCTGCCATCTGACGGAGAACGTGGAAATCATTTTCAACACGGAATTCCCCATTTTTTTGTTCTTCCCCTGTCCAGTGGCAGCACTTTCCTCCTGTAATCCTTTTCCAGCTGATTGTGAACCGTAATAAAAACTTACCTTTTTTCTTTATAAAAAATGATACTGTCATAAAAGCCATAGTGAATGAACGTAGCATTTTCCCGATTTTTGTAAAATCGGACCCCTGAGCGTGACTCCTTAGAGCTGACAGACAAACTCGTCTGTAATAGGATTTTTCTATGAAATGTTTTCTTGAAAATTAGGAGTACTTTTTTGAAAAGGTACAATGAGGTAATAAGGAAAATTTTTTGAAGGTAGGTAGGTATAAAAGGAAAGATTGGAAACAAATGTTATTTTATTATTTATTTATTTAGTACATATTATTCATTTATTTAGTACTTACGTAATTTAAATGTGGTATGTAAAACTTATAATCAGAAAAATCCGAATCCTCATCGGAACTGCGATCAGTATCAGAAGCCCCCCCCCCCCCCCCCCCCAACATTAATGATGAAACTATCGATCTCCGATTCGACTAACTAATTTTTCGTCGAACTGCACATTATTACTCGTCAACCACGAAATTACATCTGCCTTCAGAGTCGAACTGTTAGGTCTTTTGTTGGTCTGCACACAATGGTATTTAGCGTTGTCCATCACCACGACCGAATCCACAGGTAAATTCGGGAGGAACTTAAGTGTGAGCCACTTAGAAAAATTGTCGAAGTTCATCGAAGAATGGTAGTCTCCAGATCTGGACTTGTTTGGCGTAACAAACAAAGGTCTCGCCCGATCTGATGTTGTTTTGTTTCCAGCTTCCTTCATAATGTTGCCGACTGTTCTCGCCGAGACGCCCGTCGCTGCACCAGTCACATCGCGAACGTTGTATTTCGCGTCATCCTCTTTCTTCTTCCTCGTAAAATACTGGCACACATTGTACACAATTTCTCGTGCCTGACTCCTTAGAACCCTCTGCTTCTTGCGATAGCAGGTTTTCAGTTTCTTGCTGACGATGAATGTTGATCTTCCATATTGAGATTTCTGTAGGCGACACACAGAAACTGACGGGTACGGGGAGTTGTGATGGTACAGTTCAAAAATAGGATGACGGGGATTGTGATGATACAGTTAAAATAAGAAGGGTCAATACGACGATAAAGGTAGGATGGTGAAACAAAAAGCAAGATGCAAGCGAGGAAGACACGATACGGGAACGGAATGAGCTGGCGTGGAATGGCAGCATGACTGCCAACATAACAGAGTAAAAGTCCCAACATTGCATCCCACTCAGGCTGCCGAGCCCTCAGCTTCTCCCATCCTCCTATAGAGTGCAGGGTCGGAGGGCATTATTCTTGTGCACGACCTATAGCAGGGCATCCATAATTTTAAACCAACTTCCAAATAATTTAATGGTATACCCAAAACAATTTGAAAACGTTGATTCGACAGAACTTTTAAATACTACATAAGGTGTCGCCAGGACTTAATTCCCCCCTTTCATATTTTCATTTTGTTATCCTACACGCACTGACTGATTTCCACTGTATCGGAAAAATATACAGTCATAGAAGTGCCCACGTGCATGTGTGTACACCTTTGTGGAATTTGTTCTTAATTTTATAATAATCTTGCTATTTCCCTATGTTTTCTTTTTATATAAGTTTTTGTAACTACCTTTTCTATTTTTTGTAATACCTCTGTATCTTTTGAACTATAAAACAGTTGTCAAATCTGAATCTGTTACCGTGAAGTCGCTAGGAGAGTTTATAGATAAAGAAATATGGAGGTAGGTCCTTAATCAAGATATTATTCGGATCTATTTTCAAAACCTCCTCCAACCTTTTTTTTCAGTATTAAATGTACAAAGAGGTCCTTTCTGAAGTAAAAATAAGAATTCGTTAAGGAATTCTAAAAGGAAAATGTCTTCTTCAAAAGGTCTGGTGCTAATTCAAGTCCACTAAATAGGCCCAGCATTTGTCTCGTGTGTTTTACCTACTAAACTCATAAAACTGTTGTCTGACGAGCGCCTATTTGATTCTCACACCTAATCTTCATTTCTTCTTCATTTTTGTGGAAATGAAAGATTTGAATTTGAAAATGAATCTCCGTGTGGTAACAGGTTACAACAGTTTCTGCTCATTACATCAACTGAACATTTTTCACCACCCTTCATCTTTTTTTGCCTCCGAGTCTGCGAAGCAGCGGAGCCAAAACCAGCGCGCAGCGCGTGCGTGTGAGCAGCGGTTCACTTTCGTGAGCCAAAAAATTTTTGTCTTCAGAAATCAAAATTTCCACTTGCATTTTGCGTTTCAAAGCCTACTGAACAAATTTGGTTCCGTGTCTGTCGGTCTGTGAGTCTGTCTGTCCGCATTTCCTTGTTACAGCCATAACTTCCACGATTTTGAATTGATTCAGCTCAAATTTTGAGGGATGGTGCGGATAAGGCCCCTTGAGGTCCCATAGAAATTTCAACATGATTGACCCAGCGGTACGCCCTGCGCATGCGCTAACGTTAAATTCAACAAACACGCATAACTTTCACAATTTTGATTCAATTTCGCTCAAATTTTCAAGGGTTGTTTGGACAAGGCCTAGTGAGTTCCAGTATGAATTTCAGCATGATCGGACCCTCGGTGCGCTCTGCGCATGCGCTGGCGTGAAATAGATTCAATTTCCTTGTTACAGCCGTAGTAACAAAAGATTTCACCCAATTTCAATGTAATTCTCAGGGATTAAGCGGGTAGGGCCCATTGAGGTCCCATATAAATTTCAACATGATAGAGCCAGCGGTTCGCTCTGCGCATGCGCTAACGTGAAATTCTTCAAACACGCATAACTTTCGCAATTATGTATAATGGACGTAATGTATTATGGACGTAATGTTATGTGATATGTATATTTCATGTAATTTTATGTAATATGTATATTTCACGTTATGTAATGTTATGTAATGTAATGTTATGTTATTTTGCTTCCGAGTCTGTTCTATTTTATAATGGGTCACTGATTGTGACGAGGAAGCTCCTGTGCCATCACCTTGGCAGTGTATTTCTCCTAGTTTAACGAAATAATATCCACTGTTTTAGTTCTCAAAGTCGTCACTCTAGATCAGCTGATCAAGACGTTTGATACAGCTCGTTTGGAAAGGATTGTGCAAGATATTCAAAAATACGTTGGACAGGTCGGTCCTCGCATCATAAATGGCCCGGTTGAAGCTGACCCGGAATACCAGCTGATAGTAGAGGCCAACAATCTTGCTGCTGAGATTGACAATGAAATTAGTAAGTCTTACTGCTGATCCGAGGTCTGGAATGGTGTGGAGGGGGATGTGGTTGGGGAAAGTGGTTTCCCTCGGTATGTGATTTGTTACCTAGTAATATAATTATCTATAAATATAAATCCTTAGAAGTACTACGGATCTGATCAGCTACCTGTGGGCACCACACCATCAACAACAATAACCACCCAGCATTCAGTTCATTGTTGTTTGTCACATAATTATTATGTAACAGGTAATGATAATATAATATTGAACCTTACCAATGTTGGAATGTTTCTGCCTTTCGCAGTCGTCATTCACAGGTTCGTCCGTGATAAATATTCAAAGCGGTTTCCCGAACTCGAGTCTCTCGTGGTGGACCCCCTCGAGTACCTGCGGACTGTCAAAGAAGTTGGCAACGACTTGGCTCAGGCCAAGAACAATGAAGTCCTACAACAGTTTCTAACCCAAGCTACTATCATGGTCGTGTCTGTCACAGCATCAACTACTCAAGGGTATTTACAATTGCATTTTTGTGGTTTGTCGATTGTGTCACATTTACAGTAATCATCAGTAAGTTGATCTGTACTTCCTCAATGTTGGAGACTCTCATGATAGGTAGTTCTGCAGGTTCCATTCCTTTAATTTGTTCAGCCTCATATGAGACTGCAGAGTTGGATCCTCGATACGAATCCGGCAATCATCTATGAGAATTTAATATAGTATCCACGTTGTTGGTTTTCCAACAACGTTGTTTGTTAGATTAAACAATAGAATTTCAGGACCGGAAGGGAACGCACTTAGCACCATGAGTAGGTACGTTACTAGCATGTTTCTTTCCGTTCTTTGTTTATAGATTATTCTAGTGTTTGATCTACTAGTAAACTGAATGGTGCAGTATGAGGTGTGCTGGGCAAACAAGATAACTCTTATGCTCAGTAGCCTTATCAGGCGAAATAAACTGGTTCCCGTGAGATCACCAAAGTGAAGATACCTCTAGCGTGGTTGGTACTTGGATGGGTGACCGCCATGACACTTGTTGACACGTCCAAGTATGACACATGTAGCTGTTGGGCGAACCCCTTTTCACTCAAGGGGGCGAGGCAATGAGTAGCCAAGTAAAGAGCGAAATGATCAGATTGAATTCTGATCTTCTCATTGGAGGGCAGCTGATCACGTCCGTGACGCTGGCCCGGGCAGTTGGACTAAAAGCCCCAGCCTGAAATGGCTGTTACTTTACTCAACCCAATAATTATTTTAGCATGGAACATGCTTTAGCCTTGGACTAACTAGCCGAAAAATGTCACGCGGAATGTGTCACGAAAATTGGTCACAAAAAATGGTCACAAAAAATGGGTGACGAAATTTTTTAATGATTTTCACGTACAACCGAGTCGTTTCTAGGGAAATGAAACTTCTTTAGTTTTCATCGGACAAAAATCGTTCTCCATTCGTTGGAAAGCTCTCGATTTATCACGCATTTATGTCGCAGTTTTATATTTATCTACGAGATATTAATCCAACAATGCGATGTTATAAATGGTTAGTAAACAATCTTATGTGCGAGGGTCGAAGCTTCATTACCAGGGAAGCTAATTAGAAAACATACATCGTATCCATTGCCGTCATGACAACTATAAGAAGTAGTGAGAAATAGTGAGTTGAAAAGTAGTGAGTAATCATAAGTGCTATAAACCTTTATAGTTGTGCAAGAACCTGAACCGCGAGTCCTCATTTACATTAATCAGTCTACCTCCTGCCGTCCACCGGTGATGTTGTGCCCTGGACCGAATTGCCCTCCTTCGACGTCGTCGGGTGTCTGTTCTCGTCATTCTACTGGTTCTAAAAAAACAAACAGAGAAAGAAGACATAGCTAAAGCATGTTCCATGTTTCTCGATTTTTAGCCGCAGGCTCCAAACGGTAAGCATCCGGGGGGTCCAGGGGGGCTTGCCCCCCTGGCGAGGCGCGAAGCGCCGAGTTTTGGTTATATTTTAATTGACGTCACCAATTGCACTTGTTAATTGACGTGATTAGTTTTAATTAACGTTTCAAGTTGTACCTCTAATACCACTGCTTAGCTTATGGTTTAATTTTTGGCTTTTAGTGAGCTGTTGACTGATAAAGAGCTGAACGAAATAGTCGAAGCTTGTAACATGGGGATCAACCTGAATGCCACAAAGCTTCGTATTTACGAATATGTTGAGAGCCGGATGTCTTTCATAGCTCCGAACCTATCGGCCATCATTGGTGCTTCCACAGCCGCCAAAATCATGGGTAAGATGCAATTGACCTCACTTCCTAACGAGTCGACGTATCTCGATATCTTCTCATTGAAAAAATCTGTGACAGGTGTTGCTGGCGGTTTGACTAATTTATCAAAAATACCCGCTTGCAACGTATTGCTCCTCGGAGGTCAGAAGAAAACACTCGGTGGATTCTCTCAAGTGAATGCTCTACCTCACACCGGTTTCATCTACCACTCCCAGTTTGTTCAGGACACCCCTCCTGTAAGTATCTGCCTTCATCTCATTTTTCCGCCTCAACTTAGGCTGCTAACGCGTGGTCTATCACAAAAATGAAGTGTAGCCAGGACGAGTAGTAATCACTTGCCTCTAAACCTCAAGGATGAGGCAGTTTAGGTGACAATGTCTGTAAAAAAAGCAGCCTAAGTTGCTCAGTGTGCCCTAACAATTTTTAACTCAAAGAACATTGTCTATTTCAAGCATTTACTCATAGTTTTTCACAGGACATGCGGAGGAAAGCTGCTCGGCTTGTGGCCACCAAGTGTACGTTGGCTGCTAGAGTGGATGCGTGCCACGAGGCTAAAGCTGGTAACATTGGTATGTCCTTGAGACAGGAAATCGAGAAAAAACTCGACAAGCTCATGGTAAGAGAAGTCTGTTATTCCTTCGTCAATCTAAAAATTCTGAAAATCTGAATTCAAAAATAGAAAGAATGTCAACAACTCTTTAGTACATTCTCAGTCATGAAATTCTCATAATCAACAGATGATTATGTTGAAATGTGTTTGAACCATAATTTATTACATCCCGTTGTTGTTATCATTATTATTCATGTTTAATTACATTGTAGGAACCGCCTCCAGTTAAATTTGTTAAACCTCTTCCTAAACCTATTGACCCATCACGGAAGAAGAGGGGAGGGAAGCGAGTGAGGAAAATGAAAGAGCGCTACGCGATGACCGAACTTCGTAAACAGCAAAATCGTCTTAATTTTGCCGAGGTAAATTATCATTTTTGATTTTTCGAAACGCGTATAAACAAATATATTGAGAGATATGCCTCAAAGATAGAATGTGATGTGAAAGCGTTCGTATGTGTTTCATTCTTTGTATATCTAATTACCTATAATTACTTGTATCAGTTACTGAATCATTTGTAGCTTCGTCATTTCTGACGACGTGATACGTGGATCGCATCGGACCTCCCCCTCTCCGCTGAAGGGGGCGAGGCAATTAGTAACCAAGTAAATAGGGAAATGATCAGATCGAATTCTGATCCTCTCATTGGAGTACAGCTGATCACGTCCGCGATGCTGGCAGAGCAGTCGGACGAAAAGCCCCAGCCTGAAATGGCTGTTTACTTACCTATAATTTAATATTATGTATGTGTTTGTGGGTTAGTGGTAGGCAAGCTTGTGCTAAAGATTGGGGTAGCTTGCAGGCCCTGCATCCTGCATTATGTACTTACCTGCCTCTTCTGATTCCAAATACTTTTAGTCCAGGACATTCTACTAAAAATGCCGAAAGAGGGCTAGGGAAGAAGGAAAACCATAGACAATTCTGACTTGTGTCCTGTTTCTAGATTGAGGATGATGCCTACCAGGAAGACTTGGGATATTCACGAGGAACGATCGGCAAGACAGGAACTGGCAGGATCCGTATGGCTCAAGTTGATGAGAAAACCAAAGTTCGCATCAGTAAAACTCTACAGAGAAATCTTCAGAAGCAGCAGAACACTTGGGGAGGGAGTAGCACTGTGAAGAAGCAGGTGTCAGGCACTGCATCAAGTGTTGCCTTCACGCCACTCCAGGTATGTACTTCTCAAACTGGACAGGTTTTACTTGGGAAGGCAGTGGGTACTACCCGTTCATAATAATTATTGTTTGACGATAATCAAATCAGTGGTTGATAATAATCAAACCGTGTTCTGAGAAGAATCGACGGAACTTCTGCTAATTATCGTGGACTCAGGTGGAAACCACTCACGGACGCGATTCACCTCTTGTCGTCGCCACATTGCCTTTTGTACTTAGGAACTTATAAGCACTTTTGCGCTTAGGACCTTATAAGTAGCCCACCAGCCTGTAGGGCGTTGTTGTCAGATGCTCCAGTTATCCGCATATTCTATGAATTACCTACCTACCAAAGGGAAAGGACACTGATCGACAGTAATACTCCAGACTGGTCAAATATAACATTGTGGGCGGGTTTCACCACCAGAGTTAACGTAACTCGCACTTCAACTCTAGGTGGTGAACTCGCCCTGCATCACTTGCAATACCTGTCATGTTTATCATATATAATATTTATGTCAAAACATATCCAATGGTTAACGGGTTCTTTATGCTTTCAGGGTCTCGAAATCGTTAACCCGCAAGCTGCTGAGAAGAATTCCACGGAATCCAACAAATATTTCTCAAACACTGCCGGCTTCGTCAAAATCCAGAAATAGTAAATTAATAATTTCCCTTACCATATTATTCATGCTGCACATAGCAGCATCATTCCGTATCAATTTGAGAGCTTTTTATTTTACTGTTCTTTCAAGTTTCCAACCCCAGACGGTCTGTCAATCAATTATTTTTCTTTGTAAATAAACCAGTTTTTGTATCTTATTTATTATGTTTATTTACTCACGTGTGCGCCTAGGAAAAAGTTGGAGTGACAACCTCGTACTGGTAGTACACACCCGGTAGGATCTGGCTTAAAAGTACTTCCAGCAGAAGTGCTTCCCCCTTCACCCCCCTTCACTATGTAATAGATTCTGTTAATTAAGGTAGGTCATTTCTTGAAGCTGCAGGCGGTAAATGTCAAGTTGTAGTTAGTTATTGGGGTATCCACAGAGAGAGCTTCTTAAGCCGAGGTTTCGGAGTTTTTCCCTTCCTCAGGAGGGATTGAGGGTACTACTGCTGTCACTGAGGCCACCAGGTAGATCTATTTTGACTTATTTCGGAGTCTAATTTCTGTTTCGTTAGGGCTCTAGGAGAGTCTACTTTGGGCTTACAAGAGAAGCCACAATGGGGAGATCCAGTAGATACGCCAGACTATTATTCATTCATTCATTTCTTTATTTCCAATAGGCAATTTACAAATAAATTTGCAATGAAATACAAAATGGGCAACATCCTCCATATGGACAAGCCCGTGTTGGAGGATGAGCCTAATGCAAAATCAGAAAAAATCAACATCAACCTACTCTGCTGTGTATATGGTGCTTGCTCAAATTGCGGAATATGGTACACATTGAAATCTATTGAGTTTGCGTCAGACTTATAAGCCAGAAAAATAAGCCACGTGAGAATAAGTTTGCAACGCACAGTCTTCGCCCGGATGAAAGAAAAAATACTTCACAAACTTGGCTAATAGTTCTTTCTACGAAGACCCCAATCACTGACTCAACTTGCCAGCGTGGGTCGATATTTAACAACTCTATAATCTAAAACGTAAAGATAGGTCATACAATTTATTGAAACTGGGACGAAAGGCGATTTATTTCATTATTAATTTGAAAGTCGTACGATTAAGTCGTCTCAGAAATACATAGGTACACTATATTTTTTGTGCACTAGTGGAAACAGACAACCTTTCAGTAACTCCTTTTTTATTTTTTCAGAAATATATTTTTTTCTCATCGCCTCTGTTAATTCATCATTGAAGTTTTAGTTTATCATTTCTTGTGTCGAGAAAGCGTAGTATATTTTTGGAGTTGTTGTCTGAATCTAGCTAGTGACTGGCGGTACTCTTCCAGTGTTGCTTGGTACTGTTCGTGAAGGCGGTTGTAGCGTTCTGTAGGAGTTTCTGGTCTGAACAGGCTGGCATCTCTGAGTTGGTGGTTGAATGGCTCAGGCGTGTTAGGACGGTTGTAGACTTGTTGGTCGGCGGTTAGAGCCGGCAGAGTGAGACCCTCAGGAGATATGCTGTCGATGGGCTCTGCCAGGCGGCTAACTGGCCCTGGCCGACTGATGCTGGGCTGTCCGAATGGCACAGGATTGATCTTGGTGATGTGTGGCAACGGAACCATCAAATCCGACGACAACACCCCGTCGTACGTCACAGGTTCCTTCCCGTCGAAATTGTACACGTCGGATGCACTTTCAGCGGCGAAACCGCTCGGTGAAAACGACGACTTCGACGGCTGCTGTTCGCCTCCGAAGCCGAATCCACCGCCGAACTGCTGGGATTCTCCTCTGAATCCGGAAACCTCGCCACCTGGCAACTGCAGATCGCTTGTCCGAATCCCATCAAACGTCGTTCGCCCGCTCGCCTGCCCTTGGTAGCCGGAAGGAATCGGACCCACGATCGACAACTGTCGTTTAAGTTTTAAGGACCATTCACTCTGATCGTAAGTAATCGGTTCTGCCAGTTCGCCTGTCAAGTTACCTGAAATCCGAAGAATCGCTTGGTGAAGTGTTATGTAGGTAATGGCATCGCCCACACATTAAAATTAATATTGTATTATTACAATATTATACTCGCATTTGCAAGTTCAATCGCTTTGAATGAACCCCCCAGAACACTGGGTAGGTATAATACTTCCGTAAATGATGTACCTACCTACCGATTGATTACCTATCATTCTACTCGCCATACAATCAGGAACCGTACATTAAAATGTATGCATAGTGCAGGAATGGTTTTTAGTTAAGACAGCTCGGTATTTTATAACAAGCAGCCAGTTCAAAATTGCCCATTTTCCCGTGTGGAAACCTAACTTCGATAAGTTAATCATAAATAAAATATGTTTCGTTTGCCACGATTATTGCACTATATTATTATGCAAAGGTTCTCATCGTCAGAAACACGTACATATAAGGCATCATCAGAAACACGTACCTACACATAATTTACAAAAGAAACAACAGGGTTGTTTTTGTTTCTTCACATTTTCGACGAAAAAAGCGCGATTGCAGAGGTTTCAAAATTTGAAGTAGGTACGTGAGTATATACTTTTTTTTTTAACGAAATGGCTATATGCAGGTACCTACTCAAGAAAGTGAATTTTCGGCGAACTGTTGACAATAGCGCGGAGACAGCTTGAACCGAGTCGTCAGCCGTGATGGAGATGAATATCTGAAGACAGTCGTGTGACGAGACCCCCACGCCAGGACCTATGTAGGACCTAAATAGCTTTTTATTCGTAGGCCCCTACTGTACCTGCATTATAGCCTCGACCCTTTTATAGCGAAATTTTATTTAAAATTTGTTTTAGCGCA
Source organism: Leptopterna dolabrata (assembly GCA_954871275.1). NCBI lineage: Eukaryota > Metazoa > Arthropoda > Insecta > Hemiptera > Miridae > Leptopterna > Leptopterna dolabrata. The sequence continues at coordinate 32,373,462 of OX940982.1, read as the reverse complement.
GTCTGAATCATACATGATGCGCAACCCGAAATTTGATCAATCCCATTGTTCAAAGCAATTTTAATACGAATATTGTCATCCAACATTTATTTTTATAAATTCAAATAATTGATTATTGTATAAACTTCTTACATTTACCTATACAGGATGATTCCTGATACGTCCGAAAAAAATTGAGGAACCATCAGACAGTCTCCATAATTGCAAATTACAGGAGAAATCGATTTTTGAGTTTTTTCGTCAGAAGCCCGTTAGGTATTTCAGACAAACACTTGATTTTCTCCCCTACTATGTTTTTCTGTTTCGATCCCCATTGAAAACGACTTACTTTAAATTTCACGTTATATAGACTATCAGCATTTCCTAGAGCTCAAATTTTGAGGAAGCCGTGTTACTGGCAAAAACCCTTGATTTTGGCGAAAATTCCACTTTTTTGATATTCACACTCTATTTTCTCACCTAAATGTCACTAGAAATAAAATAGGGAAGGTACACCGTTGGCGCGGAGATTTGGGAGAAGTTTTGAGGAGATTTGCAAATTAGTAGAGATATTTTCAGTACACCTAAGTACTGACTTTCCGAAGTTTTCACAGAATTGCCCTTTTCTTATTTTGCCTAAGTTTGAGCGCTATTTTTTTGAGCCGTAGGAAATGACTATGGTCGATATAACTGAAATTTAACGTCATTTTAAAAAATGGTGCCAAAAATAGAAAAACCTCAGTAAATATGGGAGAAAATCAAGTGCTCTCATGAAATAACGGTTTTCTGAAGAAAAAACTTCAAAACTCGATTTATCTAATGTAATTTACGATGTTCGGAACCCCATGTTTCGGCATTCTTCTCCTTTTGAAGTGCAGTTTCACTCAGTTTTTTCTTCAGTCTTATAAGAAATCACCCTGTATAAAATTGATAAATTTTGAATATTTTTGGGTCAAAACTCAATTATAATTAATTAGTGAAAAAGATGTTATAAAATATTTAATGGGACAAAACATCGATGTGTGTTCTTATGGGTTAAAAAGTACATATACTATTCCATAAAATACCTAGGTAGGGTCTTTCAAGTGCCTCCCTTACTTCAAAAATTTGCCCATTAAAGCCATTTCGCATGCATCTTTTGCATACACTCATGTATTTAGGTTCATGTTGCTGTCATTTTAAATTATTTAATTGGCAGCATGGCAATTAAATATGTTCTATGGATAATAATATATGTTCTTGGTACCTGCCCACGTTACTTATATGAATTGTTATCTCATTTAATTGAGGTGCATTTGACAGTCCTCCATTTTTCGTCCTTATTTTATAATCCAAAAACGTAGGTACCTAAATATTTTCGTGGACAGTAACCAATTCAAGTCTTCTATTTTGCTCAAACTTTTTATTTTATTGTTTTTAATAAATCCGAACCTGTTAAATACTGAATGCCTATTCAATCATAAACCGTAATCTCATTTATTATTTCGGTGTAACTTTGAATGTTATTGAATCTATTAGGTAGATAGATATTAAACAGACCCGTTGAAGATCGGCCGGTGATTAGGGCACCCCCTCATTAGGACGTTTGCCAATCAGTGTTGTCCCTCAACTTTCACTTAGCGATAACATCAACTCCGATTCCGTATAAGGAGGCCGAAATTCCTCGTGTCGCATTTTCACGCAAGATGGTAGTCGCCCGAGGGAAGGACAACGCTGTGGTCATCTTCCTCGTTGCCTCCATCGCCCGCTTTTCCGTCCTTTCCGCTTTTCCTATCCTATAAATGAAATCTTACTCTCCCTATTTTTCGACCTTAGGGAGCGACGCACAGAGGTTCGAAATGGTCACTCTCCGGTAAACATTTTAAAGCTTCCTACAACTACCTATGTTTTTAGGGTGCTGAATACGAGAAAAATATTTATCGAATTTAATAAGACACCTGTTGTAGTAATCCATCTTACAATATGGAATGATCAAACAAAAAATAAACAATAAACCTTCTACCAATTTATATTTCAAACAAAGGTTTTCGCTCAAATTCTGAGCATCCTCAGGTACTCACATTGTGTTTATGTGAGTACCTGAGGATGCTCAGAATTTGAGCGAAAATCTTGGTTTTAAATATAAATTGGTTGTAAGCTGAAGGTTTATTCTTTATTTTTTGTTTGATTATTCCACATTACGAGAAAAATACTTTAAAAAAAATTAAGGTACGAATATTATGTAGGCAAACCCCCATGTCTAGGTATTACCTAAGTAGTTTTTTGAGTTTTTCCTGCAGTACCTACCTAACTCCGAATCGGCCGCTCTTATCGTACCTAATACCGCAAATGAAAAATCAGATTCTTGGTAGGTACCTAATCTTTACCTATAGGTACTAATTATAATTCTGCTTTCAATAAACCATCGATCTCTTCAGGTGTAGAAATGATAATACATTGTAATAATGCTGTTCCTTTATTGAGGAGACTATTACTCGTATTTCGCATATTTTTAGGGCTAGGGTAAATCAAGCGTGAACTCGTAAATAATATTGCCGTAGGTAGTAGGTACTTTTTACTAAACAAATACCTGTGCCCAGTTAATTTCCGATACCTATGTATCTATCGTTGAAATGATGTACGAACCTTTTCTTCAATTGTTGTTCATATAATACAGACAAGTAGGTTTCAATAAGATGCGAAAAATTATTCGAACCAGAATTGTCTATAGTTTCACCACTCATCATCCACTGTAAGACCGCTCAGTTTCCTCCCTCAGCTGTGTCTCCATAAATCCTCCTGTTCTCCTTTCACCTCGATTGGGTTGAGCGTACCTAATCTGCCAAAGTGCATTTTTCTTTGTCAGCCTTCTCGTGTAGAAATTTTGATTCAAAACGAGGCCCTTCTATCGTATTTCTTTCCAAACCTAGTTGATGCCCCATTCAAATTCCTGTCCGAGAGTATTTTCGAAATGCCATTCCTAAAAGTCCTATTGTTGACGCCTAGTGATTTTACTTGTATCGCCTTTCTCAAATCGTCTTCTGTTAATGTATTTCCGATTTGTTCCTTGGTTGAGTTAGGACCAGCCTTAGTTGGCCACCAACAAAAATGTTTTCCTAGATCGACTAACGTTCACTTTCCACTTCCTCATCTTTTGCCTCATTAGACGACGCGTGATCTTCATCAGCTTCTCCTTTCACGGTCTGCCGGGCGACAAACAAAACTGCCAGTATCAGTAACCTGAAACAATGTAATTTACGCTGTACGCATAGGCTGGATAGGTAGCTATTTGAAGTTTGCTAAACAACAATCAAGTTCGGTTCTTGCTGAGTGAAGAAATTAATTGCGTAGTAAGATGAAATACGAGTAGATAATCAACCTAAAATTGTGTACCTAGTGAAACACGTTTATTGTATACATACTTAGTAAGGTTAATTTTAGATGGCCCATTCGGCTCCGCTAAATTTGTATTTACACTACACACTATCCGTGAAAAGTGCAAAATTTCCTCATCATCTGATGAATACACTTGTCGTGAGCCGGTGTGCGGTGTGGTCAGCTTACGACATGGTGGGTGAGTTGGATGAGGTTTGGATGATGGTTGGAGGAACGATGTCCTCCCTAGGAGTTTTTTGCTAACGCCCCGCGGTTTTCACCACAGCAGGCGTTAGTTGGAGAGGAGGTTAGCTCCCCGCGGTTTTCACCCAAGCAGGTGCCAGAGGTAGTGGCTCCCCGCGGTTTTCACCACATCAGGCGCCTGGGAGGCGAAGGCTAGTACACCACAGCAGGTACTAGAGAAGAGGAAGGTATCCCGCGGTTTTCACCACAGCAGACACCGGGAAGATGGAGGCTAACACCCCGCGGTTTTCACCACAGCAGGTGTTAGAGGAGAAGGAGGCATTCACCACAGAAGACACTGAGGGGAAGAAAGCGAATACCCCGCGTTTTTCGCCACAGCAGGTGTGAGGAAGGGTCGGAGAGAGAAGTCGCAAGTCGAGGGTTGGTCGGCCGAATGAGGAGCTGGGCTAGCAGGGTTGCTTATAAAGGGCCCCTTTCCACCCGAGCTGGGCTAGCAGGGTTGCTTATAAAGGGCCCCTTTCCACCCGTCCCCCAGCCACAATCAGCCATGACCGATGAGGGGGGATGGCGGTTGATGGAAGGGACCCTTCTACTTTCCCCTTGGCGTCGCCCAGCTCGTCGTTCCCCTCGTTTATTTGGTTAAATCTTTCAATATTACATAGGAGTGGTTAATGTAGAGATTTGAGGGGAACCGCGACAACACTTCAGTGTTTTGTTCCGGGTTTAGGTTGTTGGGCAAATGGATATCCAAGAAATTTGCATTGATACCTACCAGACTACTGACAATCGTTGACTAATCGACAGATACATTACGACCGATTATTTACGATCGAAGTTTGGAATAATTATCAGCCCTGAGCCTCTAGAAACGTCACGTGTGGAAATAACGACGAAGTAATCACCTCTCGATCTTTTGAAGTGACCACAATGTTATAGAATACACGTATGTCCATGGAGGACCACCAGGGAGCAGTGTTGGATCTAGGATTTTGAAAAGGGGAGGGGGGAACCGGAAAATGTTTGAAAAAATCCCAACACAAAATGGGGTTTGTTATGTATATTTTGGCAATTTAACATCGATGTCAAAGAGCATTACTTTAAATAAGATCTTATTCATACAAATTTTCCTACGAAAGAAATTTACCTAAGTACACTCAATGTTTTTTTCATTAAAAATATTATTGACAACAAAAACTATTTTACTCTATTCATATTGTGCAGGTAAGGTAGGTAGGTAGTAAAGACAGGTCAAGGTGAAATGAAATTAATACTAAATTTATTCCACCAAAGAACATAATTACAACAACGAAAATAAATCAGTACCTAAGTCAAATTTCTTAAATATCTATTATTATGTAAGTTATATACGCTTTGATCGAGGGAATTAAAATAATAAAATGCTGCCATCAGCAGCTTGCCCCTCTCTCGAGTCTCACCTCGCCACGGACATCCTCAGGCTCGGTACAGTCTCTTTTCGTACCTGATCCAGTTAGTTCTCTCATGAAATATATTAAATTTGTGAAGTTTATAAGTTGTAATAGTCAAAATAACCTTGTGGAAAATCAATAAAAGTTTTTTAAAAACGATTCTCCGTGAACTCCGAACATTTCTGGCGCAGTCTTGTGGACCTCCAATTTTGGGACTTCGAACGAAAACCGATCGCAAAATACTTCGAGTTTTCTGTACGAAGACGATCTACGTCCAACCCATCAACGACTACACAACCACAACTTCACACCAACCACTATTACAAACACTTCGTAATAATCACGAGAGACCAGTAACTCCGTTGGTTATCGTCGCAGAAGAGACTCGCCCGAGGACCACTTGTATCCTCGTAATTAAAACAAGAAATCGAGAGCGTGAGCTACCCACCTGCAGACCTTCGAGCTGAAACTTGGCGCTAGCTTATCTGGTGAGCTCTTGGAAGACAGATGTCGCTGACCATCACCGTTGCTACGCTGTAAGTACCCGATAACATTTAAAGGGAACTCCGCCTCTCAAGAAGACGACACTTCGTATCCAACCTATAGTATATTAATCTTTAATTTCAATTTTGGGAGAACTTACATTTCATACCACCCGTTACTTGGTGTAAGATTCGAACAATTTATTTGAACTTATATTCTCATCTTAAATTGCTAGTAATTTCCGTTTCATACCACCCGTTACCTGGTGGAAACTCTACAATTTTAATTAATTCAATTGTGTCCCACATTCCGTTCATACCACCCGTTAACTGGCGGAACCAAGACGATTGATCTTATTTTCATTCTTGTGAGAACACTTACGTTTCATACGACCCGTTACCTGGCGTAAGGCTCGAAAAATTTAATTCACTACTATTCTTATTTTAAGAATATTTTATTTGCTTATTGCTAATCTATCTGATCACCTTTATAATTCATTTTTTGTATCTATTGTATTTTTGTATTTCAGCAACCAATTTTATTGTTTGACAAATTGACATACCTATACCATTCACAGCACTAATACAATTCGATTTCAAAATTTCGAAATCACTAAGAAAATTCATCCACAGACATTGTTCTATCCTTTTGAAAAACTAGAAACAATCAAAGAAAGTAAAATGGAACACATAGTTAACGCAGCAGGAGCCTTTAGTGGGCAACCTGAACAACCCTCGCTTTTTGCAACAGTGGATCCAAACTAGTACATAAACTTTTTGGTCCAACAACAGGTACAAGCCGCATTGAGCAATATGAAACTAACTAACGCTAGGGACACCCTCCCTGAATTTAAGAAAAAACATGCAGATATGATCCCCACTTTCGATGGTAAACCCGAGAAATCAAGACCAGTCCTAGACAAATGCCAAACGATAATCGATCGCTTTACAGACGTAGAGGACGAAGATAACTTCCAAAACGAAGAAGTACTTAGAACGATACTATCAAAAATTCAAGGACCGGCCTCTGACATGATTAGCAACCTTACATTGACAGACTTCGACGGAATAAGGAAAGCTCTTCTAGAGACATACTCAGACAAACATGATATATACACTTTGAATCACGAACTAACGTCCCTCAGACATAGGGAACAGGAGAGTCCATTCGAGTTCTTGAATAGGGTAAAGGACAAATTGAACATAATCGTAGCATACCTTAGGAACCACGAAAGGGCATTAACCACTCAAAACGTACTTGTAGTGCATTACCAAAACCTAGCACTTTGTACGCTACTTTTGTATTTAAGAGACCCGTTAGGTGGACAATTGAGAACAAGACAACCGAAGTCTTTGGGTGAAGCTCAGTCAATCATGACTAATGACTATCAGATCCTTTCGTACCAAAAATCTGCTTTCAAACAATCGGGAAAACCCACTCAGGGCACGAATAATTCAAATCAGAAAAATTTCCAAAATCCCAATAAAAATGTAAAACCTAATCAAGGAAATGCGGTATTCAAAACAAACCAAAATAATCAAAATCCACAATATAAACCAAACCCGAGTAATCAAGTTTCACTATTTTAAACCAAACCCGAATAATCAAACGTACAACTATGTTCAATCCGGTCAAAACCAAAAAGCACCATCTGGATTCCAGCGAAATAAACCGATGCCAGTGTCCTGGCAGACCACCATCCCAAATCTCAACAATGTAGAAATGGATAGTGATCAAGAAGAGGTAACTCAGTCCGAACCTGAAGAAGATGTTATTTACGAAGATGACTCTTTAGAGCAGGATCAGTCGATCCACCAAGAGTCGACTTGATGCACCTAAATACAACCAAACATCCACTACCATACATTGTTCTCCCTAACTTCGGAATCCGAATACTTTTAGATACAGGTAGCACATCTAGTTTCGTACACCCCACAGTAGTCAAAAATTACTTTAACCAAAAACTCATACCAGAACAATTTAAAGTCAGAACTGCACACACTTATCTCCCGCGGAAACCATAGTGTGAGGGTACCATGTGGAGAATTGTTTATTCGAAATTTGAACTTCCCGTTTAAAATTTTTAGATTTCATAAGTACTTTGGTTTTCTTTCAGGTATGGATAGTTTAAAATTGTTAGGCGCACAAATTGACTTTTCGACAAACAGAATCATTACAGAAAAAACTGAAATACCCTTACGATACTTTGAGTACGACAAAACACCAACAACTGAGAATACAACAAACGTAATTTATGAACAGAAAATCCAGCCCAGAGTATTTCACAAATCAAAATTCCGGTAGTGAAAAACTCAAACAAAAGTGAAGGTACAATTTCATACTTTAAGCAAGGACCACTAGAAATTCCTGAATGCTTAGTCCAGATTAATAACGATGAATGTTACGCAGAAATTTTGAATAACAGTGACTCGGAATGTGAATTAAAACTAACCGAACCAATTGCGGTAGAAGAAAGTCCCCTTTAGAAGACATACAAAGCCCAAATCTAAATTACTTTGACACCGAAAGGTATAAATTTGACCCCACTAACATACGAACGGATCACATGAACTTAGAAGAAAAAAGACAAATTCTGAACCTATTACACCAGTATAAAGACTTTGCATTGTGAGGGAAACTTTCACCAACAAGGTAAGTACAACACGAAATACGGACGTCAGACGAAATTCCCGTTTACACACGAAACTACCGTTACCCGGAAGTGTACAAAAGCGAAATCGTTAGTCAAATTAACGAGATGCTCCAACAGGGGATAATTCAGCCTAGTTCTAGCCCGTGGAACAGTCCACTCTGGATAGTTCCGAAAAAACTAGACGCCTCTGGTAAACAGAAATATGGACTTGTTATAGATTATCGGGGCCTTAATTCAAAGACAATCGACGATAAATATCCACTTCCGAACATACATGACTCATTAGACAAACTTGGAAGATGCACTTACTTTACTTGTTTAGACCTTAAAAGCGGGTTCCACAAAATCCAAATGAACCCAAATAGCATCCCTAAAACGGCATTTTCTTCAGAAAATGGACATTGAGAATTTACCCGAATGCCTTTTGGACTGAAGAACGCGCCTCCCACTTTTCAACGTCTTATGGACAATGTTTTACGGGGACTTCAGAATGAAATATGCACAGTTTTTATTGACGATGTAATAATCTACAGCACCAGCCTGCAAGAACACATTGACAGGTTAAAGAAAGTATTTGATAGACTCCGTGAAGCTAATTTAAAAATTAAATTAGATAAGAAAGAATTTTTAAAGAAAGAATGGGTCTATTTAGGCCATCTTATAACACCTGAGGGAGTTAAACCAAATCCCCAAAAAACGGAAGTGATTACAAAATACCCGATACCCAAAACTCCTAAAGAAATTAGGATTCCTCGGTTTGTTGGGCTATTATAGAAAATGTATTAAGAACTTCGCCCAAATCGCTAAACCTTTAACCCATTGTTTGAAAAAGGGCTCAATAATTAACATCCAAGACCCAAAATATATCGAGTGCTTCGTGAAACCCTACTAACGAACGATCCCATATTACAGTACCCAGACTTTTCGAAACCTTTTTCCCTTAGTACAGACGCATCAAACGTAGCATTAGGCGCTGTCGTAAGTCAGGTTCAAAACGGCGCCGATCTACCAATCGCCTACGCCAGCCGTACGCTGAACGATAGCGAACGGAACCTGTCTACAATAGAAAAGGAATGCCTAGCATGCGTATGGGCAACTCAGTACTTCAGACCCTATATTTTCGGACGCAAATTTAAAATATTCACTGACCACAAACCCCTTCAATGGCTGTTTTCTCTTAAAGAACCCAGCTCGAAATTATTTAGATGGAGATTAAAATTGGAACAATACGATTATGAAGTCCAATATAAAAAGGGTTCTACCAACATGAACGCAGACGCGCTGTCGCGAGTCGAAATTAACGCTAACGAAACATCTCCTGAACCTCCCGGAACACCAGTTGAGAACATAGATCAAGATGCAATTATGAGCGTGATTTTACAGTATCCAATCATGAACGAAATTTTGAGCGAAATGAATGACGTTGTGAACGATCCACCCTCTCAGTCAATGGCCGCAAACATCGATGAAAATTCTAGCGAACCTGAATCGCTGTCACCAACAATTCATTCAAACTATGAAGGTAATACCACCTTAGGGATTCCTATTTCAGAGAAACCCGTCAACCACGGTTTGCATCAAGGTTTCTCAGAAAGAACGCGGGAACCCCAAAATAGAAAACCTCTTCAGTAAAATGACGCGCATAACAATCACACTCAGGAAAAACCACCAAGAGGAAGATATTATAATTGATTTTGTGAAAAAATATGTAGTTCCAAAGAGGAAATACTCCTTATTCTTTGTGAACGACATCTATGAAGAATTCAGTAGGTAATGATCAGAAATTTTAAATGTTTATAAATTAATTTTGTTAAATGCTCCAAAAAATTAGATGTCTCCAACCCTGATACAATCAGAGAGTACATTCAGCTAGAGCATCTCGGGAAAACAAGCCACCGAGGCATAGTTGAAACGTAGGAAAAACTCAAGAGAAGATATTTCTGGCCCAATATGAAAATTACTATTCAAAATTATATAAACAAGTGCGAAATATGCCTCGAATGTAAATATGATAGACATCCTATCAAACCTAAATTGAACATCACTCCCACTCCATCTAGGTCATTCGAAATACTCCACATAGATAAATTATCCCTTGAAAGATCTAAATTCCTCACCATGATAGATTCTTTTTCCAAATATGCCCAAGCCTACCTCTTGAAATCATCTAATAGCGTCGATACTGTAGGAGCCCTTCTAAAATTCTTTTCTCATCACGGGGTAGGTACCGGAAATGATTGTCGCTGAAAATGGCGCTGAATTCAACAGCTCCCTTGTCAAGGAACTTTTAGACGTCCACAAAGTCAAAATACATTATATCAGTTCCCAAAACCCGAACTCAAATGGTCTAGTCGAAATATTCCACTCGACATTGATAGAGCGCGTCAGGATATTCTCGAACAAAGAAGAATTCAAAAATGAGTCCATCAAGAACAAAGTCCATTACGCACTCATTGCCTACAACAGTAGCATTCACTCTGTCACCAAACTAACACCATTTGAGATTATAAACGGTCATGTCGTTACGGTCATGTCGAGAACGACCCCTTGCTAGACACAGACTTGGAAAAACATTTAATGACAAACTTCATTGACAAACATCGAGATAAAGTCAGACTAATGTACCAAACCATTCAAGATAGAACTCAGGTGCAGAAGGAGAAAATAGTTTCCGACAGAAATAAGAATCGCGAAGATGCTCCCGAATTACCGCAGGAAGTATTGGTAAAGACAAAGCAAATTCAAGATAAGACTAAACAGAAATATTTCAAAGAAACGTCAGAATCAACGGATCCGAACCGGGCAACAGTGAGAATAGTACCACGCCATCACAACACTAGAGAGAAGATCCACATCTCTAACATTAAAAGACCGCGTAAACAAACAGACACACAGACAAATGAAACACCCGAACTAAATCACTCGCGACGAAATCGTGGAAACCCATTTCAAAGAAAAACGGAGTTATTGAAAAATAGTCTATTTCCACTAATACACGAAAAACGCAAAAAACACTGTTATACAGGTTTCGGTGATAAAACCATCGTCAGTAACACACAATAACTAACACATAATAAGTTATAAGTTATTGTGTGTTACTGACGATGGTTTTATCACCGAAACCTGTATAACAGTGTTTTTTGCGTTTTTCGTGTATTAGTGGAAATAGACTATTTTTCAATAACTCCGTTTTTCTTTGAAATGAAACACCTACCGACGGTTCACACCCCGAACCTGTTCCAGGTCCCTCTTCATCTCATTCGGAACCTGCGAGATCAGGAATATAACAAATAACCAAGGAATACTACCCATACTGCTTGGACCGGATAGACTGATTACGTCCCAACTTACTCTGATGCACCATTATAAGATAGACGCACTGATTGACGAATTTTACTTACTAACTTCCCAATACGAACAATTACGAAAGAAAATTGAAGTAAACAACTACCAGATCAGACAGACTGAAGAATATTGTAAAATAATAAACTATACTGTAAATATTATTAAAGAAAAAATTACCCACATAAATATTAATCATGGTAGAAATAAAAGAGGGCTAGTAAATGGTTTAGGTAGTGTAATTAAGTTTATCACTGGTAACCTTGATGCCTCTGATGGCGAACGTTATGAAACTATGTTTTCGAACATTAAAAATAGGTAAGTAAAGAATTAAACACTCAAGAACAATTGAATTCTCAATTCTCCGTATTTTCAGAATTAATGGCAAATTTAAATTCTACGATCGAAGACATACGTTTTAACAATGAACAGATCAAAACTAAATTAGTGGAAATAAGTAACTTCATAAAAACCAGCTCTAATAAAGCCTTGTCTGATTCGATAAGGAAACACTTAACCATCAACAATTATTGTTCAATTTAATATTAACGATTTTCCAAGATATTGAAAATTCAATATCGTTTTGCAAAGTAGGAACACTGCATCCTAGCATTATAAGGACTCACCAACTATTTGAAGAGTTAAAGAAACTGTCAACCAAGTATAACTCTCCAAATTACCGTGGGAAGTCAAATACGAAAACATCCTAGAGATTTGAATCCACAATCAAAGTGACTTGTGCCATCCACGAAATAGATAGTGAGACAGTTTGTTTCTTGAACATAGGTACCATTTGCAGACAATGAAGAATACTTTCTGTATTACTTACGTCCGATACCTACTGTTAGACAAACGGAGTATGTTTCAATATTTCCAAGTGGGAACTACCTACTTAAATCTAAATTCAACACCTCAATAATACTCCTCTCGGGTAATTGTAACGTAGGAAGTGTAATACATTGTACCAAGAAGTTAATATCGAATCAGAATGCTAAATGTGAGATTGAAATACTTGCTTTTGAAAACACGGAACATTGTAAATTCGTAAAGGTTAACTTTGAAGACAATTGGATTGAACGAATTCCAGAATCAAACCAACAATTAGCCGTTTTCCCATTTGGTGACAAAATTGAAGTTAATAGTAGCCATGGCGCTGAAATATTAGAATTAAAAGGAATATTTCTGATTTCGGAGATTGATAATGAAGTGTTCTACAAAGGACAACCCCTTCACTCCGAGAGTAAATCATTAGGCCACCCAAAATTGCTCACCAATTTAAATTTCGAAATTAAAAATTCTCAAATGGCGAATGTTTTTCTCACATTAAAGGAACTAAATTTTAGAAATGTAAAACTCAACCGAATAGAACATCTAGAACCGCTGAACTTAACCAAATACTTTGTACCTAGTTTCTGGACCCTAACTCTATATCTAATTATATTTCGGTAGGTAGAGATTTGTTAATAACTGGCAGCAGCCTCTTCTGCGCTAAGAGCCAGTCGTACCTGATCCAGTTAGTTAGTTGTCTTTCGGGAAATATCTGTGAAGTTTATAAGTTGTAATAGTCAAAATATCCTTGTGGAAAATCAATAAAAGTTTTTTTTAAACGATTCTCCGTGAACTCCGAACATTTCTTGTAAGGTATATTCATTTCCTAGATATATTTAATACAGCAGAATAAAGGTTTCGTGTTTCAAGGAAAGTAAATTTTATTCCGTGTATATTTCGAGCTAATATACCCCCCAAGGGAGGGGATATAGCCCCTTTCTGTATCCGCCGCTGTCTGGGAGCCGTTATTCATGATCCCTCAAAGTTCGGTTGACTACAATTTCAAGTCAATTAGCTAAATTGTAAGACATCATTATGCATAGCTACCTACATAAGTAGGTTGGGTACAGCATCTGTATAACCACCCAAGAATACAAACAAGAGAACACTGGAGATGGAGTAGAAGTCAACCTGGAAAATTCCAGCTGGTAAGTCCACCATAAGTAGGTATTCAAACTAGGTACTGCAAGTTAACCTTCGGAAATCCAGGCCTACAGCAAACTACAAAATCCAGGTAAGTCGTTGTTCCTTCTTACCGGAACAACGAAATATTTCTACCAATTAGTAGCCAGGTAGGTACCTACCTACCATATTATTATTATAATAATCATCATTGTAATGAGTTATGACTCCGGCGGAAATGGCCAGTGCATCGACCCAATTGGTATATATTTTATTGGTTTATTACTTTCAATAATGAACCTTTGGAATGGAGCATGAACAATTTTTTAACCCCCCCCCCCCCCCCCCCCTCAAAATTGGTTGGTTTCCGTTTCAAGGTATGCAGAATCCGAAAATGCAATACAAAAAATTTCTGTCCGTCCGCCGTACTTAGTACTTTCTTTAGTTACCATGAATTAAAATTGATGAAATTTGGTTTGTAGGTCCCATTTGGGGTCTAGTTGGTCCGCGAAGCTCGGCGTTAATGTCAGTCATCTCTAAGGGGTGAAAAATAAAGGTTGAAATCTCCAGGACGCCGTTACCTGGAATTTTTTTACGGTTTTAAATAGTTCTTGAACTTGGGAGTTTGTTAGCCAGCCAGGAGCACTGTATGTCCAGCCGTTCGTTCACAGTAAGGCCCCGAAGTTTGCACCGACAGCTTCATCAAGAGGAGGGTGAATCAAATAATTGTATACATTCAGCCCAGATATCATCGCTAGGGACGCGGCAACAATTGGGAATTGGCCCGAGATAATCATTGCTAGGGATCACCTGATTATAATTACGGATGGCTCTATGAAGTCGAGTTGGCTGTTCTGTGATAGGTATTATTCCATTTGAAAAATGATGGCTGTTTCGGATTTTGTTGATAGGTACCTACTTTTGCAACTTGAACAAACGTTGAAGTATTATTTGGGGAATTATTACACAACGGTAAATTATTACACAACCGTTTGTTATACCATCTATGCAGTTTATTATTTACCTTATGCTCCATGAATAATTACAAAAAATAATTATTAATGATTCAATTATTGAATCCCGCGCATTTGTAGGAAACTTTAATTCCGGGGCCGGCTCCTTTACTCCATTCAGGGCTTTCCTGGGGGGAGCTCGAAGGAATTGACCACAGAAAACAGTGATCTACGCAGAAGGGGCATCGACAGGTAAATAATAAACTGTTGTGTAATAATTTGCAGAGTTTTTTAGTATCGATCAGTTGGTTACCTGTAATAATCCATTGTTCCTCGGTCACACCACTCGCTTGTACTGGGTAGTTTGGAGGATGGTTGAGGGAGTTATAAGAAGGTAGCTCCTGATGATGGGGGCCACAGCTAGGAAGGGGTGTAACTTTTCTCCTCCTCCCTGGAATCCTCATCAAACAAGGAACCAACTACCTGTATTTACGTAGGTCGGTACCTACCTACCTTCTTTGGAAAGTTTCCCTTTGGTGACATCCCTTCATGAAGGTGGCAATCTTCACATTAAATCAAAACTCCCACCTAGGTAACTACCTCCAGGTAGTATGCTCTTCTACTTCACCACATGAAACCAGATGATACCTAGGTGTTATGCAACCACTAGGCAAACCCTGAACTACTATAATTATTTATATTCGCATGAACGAGCCCCTCAATGTAGAACAATCGGCTATGTCAAGAGTACAATGAGGAATGGACATGGGTCGAAATTTGCTGCTTTTGACCTCAGAATCGGATTCATCACCCTCGAAACCTCTGTATTCAATTTTCAGCTCCGAAGTCTGAGTAGTCTGGCGGGAATAAGCTAAAGAAATATTGCGTGACGTCGTCTGGTATGCATCTCGGTCGGAGGCATCTCGGGCGAGAGGGCAACTCATACCAGACGAGAGACGACGCACGTTTTTTCCTTCCCCTTTTTCACCAACTTCCGTTCATTTCCGACCCATCATGTAGCACCTTTTTGGAAATATCTCTGTTAGACCTAATTTGAGAAAAAAAAGTAAAGGTAGGTACGTCCATTTCTCAAAAATCAGGAAACATGTTGAGGAAAGGTACGTAGCAGTAGTGGACAGCAGGCGAGAGAGGCAGAGACAGAGACCTAGGTACTAGTACTATACTAGTGACTTTCTTTCGATATTTGTATCGGTGCCTACTGTGGATTCGACATTGTCAAAATATCGAATGAAAAGTGGTGGTAGGTATCATACCAAGTGATTTTTTGTTACCTACTTACAATGGAAACAGTTACAGCAGTGTATTTTTCGTCTGTTAGTGGAAACGGACCTTTCAGTAATTCCGTTTTTATTCTTTGAAAAGGGTTTCCACGATTTCGTCGCGAGTGATTTAGTTCGTGGAAATTCAACTTTGAAGTCTACAGTCTACCTACATAAGAAAAGTACCTAAAATTTCACATTTCTCGTAATTTGTACTAAAAAATAAATTTAGGTAATACAAATAATGTCCATTCGAGTTTTTGCACCGTCCTACTAAAATTTGCTCAGAAAAATAGCTTGGTAGCTGGTACCTACCGAATGACACGATATTTGGTAGGTAAGTAGGTATCGATCGTTTTATCGTAGTAGATAGAATCGTGCAATACAGTACCTATCGATACCAACAATCGGATCGAAACCTATACTGGAACAGGAACATCACTAGCCACTAGGTACCTAGGTAACAATAGGTAACCTATTTATTTCTTTGTACTTCGATCTAGGCTGTAGGTACCTACCTATATAGTAAAATAAATTCTTCTCAATGTGGGTAATGACTTCACACGCACTTTACCTACCTTTTGGTTTATTATTTTCAATAATGAACCATTGGAATCGAGCAAGAAAAAAAAATTCTTACCCCCCTCAAAATTTGATGGTTTACGCTTCAAGGTATGTAGATTCCAAAACGGCAATAAAAATATTTCTGTCTGTCCGCCGTACGCCGTATTTTAAATGTACCTAGTTTACTGGCATCAGTACAGCTCAATCTCTTTCAATGAATTAATAAATGCTTAAATAATAAATTCTGGCCAGGCGCCTGAACAGATTCCTTTGTCAGTTTTCAGAGCATTTTACAAGCTAAAAAATACCTCATAGAAATTAATTTAGTACACTGAACACCACTAAAAAAAAATTGATACTTTCTTGTTGCAGAGCACTCTGAATCTATTTAGAATAAATATATATACTATAATCCATCCTTGGTAACCCCACCTGTCCAGAGTCTTCGGAGTTAGTCAGAATGGTACTGGATGAATCAATGAGGAAGGATAACAACTAATAATGCCATTGATCAAATGTTGTCACTAGTTTTGCCGCCAAGTCGCTTTCTTGTCTGTTTTCGTTTTCGTCGCTTTTTCGAATTCGTTAACGGACGAATCGACGAAATCAAATCGGCAATGTCCATAAGCTGAAGCACTGTGTTGACATATGTTACTAGTTTACTATAATTATTTGTTTTTCCGCTAATTGTGTTATTGCTGTTTTAATAGGCGCGAATAACTATTTTCAGTAACATAATAGGAATGGATGTTCATAATACGCCGAAAGCCAACTCGAGATCATCTGTCAACTCGGGCTCACCTTTCGTCGTTCCGCCTACACCATGTTTGAAAACAATTGGATGGGGGACAGGTAAGAATGGTATAACGTTATTTTAATTATTTTGCTGCCGAATAACCTGTAAGTTGTAATACGTACCTGTGAATAGTCGCAAAACGCTAAGTAAAGGATCCGGAATCGTGTTCAGAAAGAACCGAATTAGGTTTTTGGTTCCCAGTTGCCCAAATCACACCAACTCATCACATAACGACAAAAACTATTTGTTTATTCAATATTATTTATGCCACCCTTATTATCGGGCTGTCTGTACCACGATTGCACCTAAAAAGCTGAACATCAGGATGCACATTGATACGAAACGTCTCTAATACCTGGGCACCTATGCTGTAAATTTGCTTATATAGTAATTATGTAGGTATAGGTACCTAATACTTTGTTAAGAATGTTTTGGTTTTGCGCATTCCACTCAAGTTGACACGTCTGATTGCTTGATGCCAAGCAGTTTGAACAAAGTTGCCATTTAGATTATTTTTACAGGAGGTTCATTCAGAGCTTTCCTGTTAGTGCAGCTAGTTTTTGAACTGAGGAAGCCTTTGGCCATCACAAAAGGCCCACTTTTGGTATCGCCCCCATGAACTGAACGAAACCAAGAGACCACAAAAATAAAGCTAGTTGGGTCTTACTAGGCTTGTTAAGATCCCAGCGTTGTATATATCGTTCGTAGGTATCCCAATTGGTATCTCAGAGACCGAGGTTGACTTAGGGATTGGGCTCATTCTTGACAACGAGGGAAAAGTTTGCAGGACTGCTTGATAGAGGTCAAGTGGTTCTGGTACCAACCAAAACCCTTTTTATCAAACATAGCTCAGCACGAACAACGCTGCTGAGGACATATTACGTCAACCAGCTCATACATCTGTTACGAGCTCATAGCACCCAGATGCATGCGGTATCCTAAATTGTCTCTTTGAGTAGTTACTGTAGGTATTAAGTAGGTATTTTATTCATTTTTGCAGGAGTAGTGGTGTACCACATGGACCGATCTCCATTCTCTGGAGTCGCCCGATCCCCTTGGGCCCTCAAAAAAGTCACCAGGTAAATGGCTTTAATCATTCGCATTTTAAATTATATGGAGGGGCTGTTGGTTTGAGCGTCCATCGATATATGCCCCACAGGATTTCAATCAGTGTTACAAGGTGACCTGTGCCAAACATGCCAGTTTGTTTGTGGATCCGTGGATTACTGTTTATAAGTAAATCTACGGTTTTTTTAAATGTCCTCCAATTGTCTTGATTTCATTCTGAATGGGGAATTTTCGTCAACAATTTTTGTTTGAAAAAGTATTCAGAACACATGGAAAAATGGTAGTTTGAAGCCCGTTTAAAAAAATAAGCGTTATTATTTTAAATGAGGGTTATTAGCATTTAAACTGCGGCAAAAAATTAATATCAGGTCTGTTGACATCTGATTGGCTGTCGGCCCAAAGAGGCGGAGTGAAGCCTCTGGTGTGAAGGTGCTGAATGCTGCCAACAGTCCAACATTAGAAATGGCAAACCTTTGTGGCAACCTTCAAGAACCTTTGTTGTGACTTTGCCCTTTTCGAGGACGTGTTTTCTAAATTTACCTATTTATAAATTTGTAACTGTCCATCCATTGCGGTTCTTCAGATCATTTAAAGTGATGCACTGCGCTCTAATTGGGATTTGAGTTGAACTACTCTGTAATTTACCTGATATGTAATTTCTGGAGGGAACTCGGAAATTCCGATTTCACACTCGTTTTCTGCCCAGACTTCCCTATATAAACACCTCATTGTGTGGTCAATAAGTGTTCATTTCCGTTATTGAAAAGAATTTGCCAAAAAAAAGGGAATTCGTTACCCACACTAATTGGCCATTTACCTAAGGATTTCTTCAAGTACCTTTTTGTGGAGGATACAAAACTTGAAAATGCGACAGTGGCGGCAAGTTACTATGGCTTGGACAGTTCAACAACGTTTAAAACGATGGTTGATATCCCTCCATCTTATTAAATACTCAAAAATTAACACGATGCAATTAGACCGTCACCCTCCTTAATTGAGGCTACAGCTAAGAGAAGCATTCACATTAGGATTATTCTCTATATGCAATGAAAATCTCTATATGAAAATACCATATAATTTTGTATTATTTGTTTACTAAGAAAACCTAAACGAAAGACGTTCATTGGCTCCCGGCTGAAGATTGAGGCAGACATCCTCAAGAAGCTAAACCACCCGAATATCGTCGGATTCCGATGCTTCACCAAGACTGCAGATGGTAGAGAGGCGAGTTGTGATTTGTACAGTCTGTAATTTGTTATCGTCAGCCCCATAATGGCTCAACAAACCGCGTAAACAAAAGTTTAGGCGTCGGCCTTGGTCTCGGAAGTTGGCAGTAGTGGCTGGGAGGGTCCGACAAGCTGGTTACCCGTCACCTCTATACAGGCCTACGGTGCAGCCGGTCGACGGCCCAGGATCCTGGCTGGCTGTTGCGACGTAGGTTTTTTTTTTAAATTTATGCGTCTGACAGGTCTAGAAAATACTATACCTACCAGAAATATTGAATAAAGAGAGCTTACCGCTTTTTTTTTAAACAGTCGCTTTGGTAATTTATTAATAAAATGACTCGATTTACAGGGTTTAGATAAACTTACGAATTTTGTACTGAATCTGCCTATACCAGACCCTTACATTGCTTTCTGCCGATTGTCAACAGGTTCTTGCTATGGAGGAATGCGAGGAGTCCCTTGGTACCATTCTGGAGAGCCGTTACGAAAAACAGGAAGGACCTATGGCCCCTGAACTGATTACCAGGATCGTCTACGAGGTCTGCAAAGCTCTCAGATACGTGCACACTGAGCATCGCATCATTCATGGGGACATCAAATCGTACAATATTCTCATCAAAGGTTCGGTCGACGAAGTTTAATTTGAATTATAAAATGAGGGGTAGGTAGGTTCAGTTGGGGGACCCACTCAGCCCAACTTCTCCACTGATGGCGACGAAATCTGTCAGGATCTGTCATAGCGTTGATCCCGTGAAAAGCATCCAGGAGAAGTAGCAGATTGCCCCGATTTGTGTTGATTTGACGGTCGAGATGTATTTGTTAGCTAATTTGAGACTTGAGCATGGGAATGAGAATGAAAGAGTGTCATTAGAAAATGATACTCTTTGGAATCGAGCATGGACCCTCCCCCATTTTGATGGTTTCCGTTCCAATCTACCTACGTAGAATCCGAAAGTGTAATAAAAACAATTCTGCCCGTCGGCCGTACTTAGCACACTTACTTACCGTGAACCAAAATGAATTAAATTTGGTTTGTAGGTCCCATTTGGGGTCTAGTTGGTCTGCGAAGCTCGGCTAACTGTCAGTCATCTCTAAGGTGTGAAAAATAGGGGTTGAAATTTCCAGAACGCCGTAACTCGAAAACTTTCGATAGAAAGGTATGGTTTTTTGGTACGTTCTTAAATTGATCTCGAAATAGGGAATTTTTTGGGACCACTTTGAGCATTGTAGGTCCAGCCGTTCGTTCGCAGTAAGGTGTGTAGTTTTTCAAGGCGCTTTACCATGCATGAGAGTTTCTTTTCATTATTCCCCCATGTAAATGCTTTACAAAACCAAATGAAATGCGTCAACTGTGAGTATGTAAGACAAAGACTAACTAAACTAAGACTAATTAGTAATGAGATTGCGTGCAATTTGTCGCGTGAATTTTGTAATCAGTATTTCGTTTTCTAGGTGATTATGACGCCATCAAGTTGTGTGATTTCGGTGTGAGTTTCCCGTTAAACGATGATGGCGAGGCGCAAGACTACGTCGGTACTGAGGTTTGGAGCGCTCCTGAGGTACAGTTTCCCTTCTACGCCACCCAACTATCCACTTGCTTCTCACGATAACCCACCTTCATCACAATTCGTTTCTTCCAGGTGCTCGTCGGCGGACCTGTGACCGTGAAGGCGGACATCTTCGCGTTAGGTCTCACCGTCTGGGAAATGGTTTGCCTGGTCCCACCACACACTGGCACTGGTTGTGGATCAAGTGACTCTTTTGACGAATCTGCGGACTTGGTTGAGAATTTTGGTATGGCTTACCCTTTTGTCTCCGTTATTTTCTCCTTGAAGCCCGAAAGCACAATTTGATTTGAAGTGTCTCCGTTTCGGGAAGTAATTTGTCTTTGGTTCTTTCATGGATACAAGGTTAATTGGTCCTTTTTGATAGTTGGGAACCTTGACAGTTAACCTGTACCTATCGTTACAGTTCATATTATTTTATCTTATATCTATTTTATATACGTTATTTCATCTTTGAACTGAAGTTCATTCCTTAATTGGGTTATCAGACGAAGAATAAATACGTATATTTACTAGAAAACATGGCAAAATAATATGTACCAAATTACATAAAATACTAATAAATTCAAGACTCAAGATTTTGGTTTATTATTTTCAATAATGAACCTTTGGAATCGAACATGAAAAAAAAATTGTTAACCCCCCCTCAACATTTGATGGTTTCCGTTTCAAGGTATGTAGAATCCGAAAATGCAATAAAAAAATTTCTGTCCGTCCGCCGTGCGCCTTACTTCGCACTTTTCTTAAGGTTCTCGCTCACGCGGGAACAGGACAGGAAACGCCGTGGATAGGACGCGGGATGCCAGCCAGCTGCCGCCGTCCGGCCCTGCGCCTATACCCACACCAGGCAGTGTCTCTCTTTCCCTTCTTTCCCCCACCGCTCGCCATACTCCCCTCGTTTCAAGATCTGTTCTCAAACAACATTTTTGTCCCATTTGCTTCTTAGAGTGAGAGTAGCATACAAGTTTAATTCATGAGTGATTCATTATCATCTTCTTCTGAGGAAGAAGCTATAGTTGCGGCTATTCTGCTCACCGAACCTAATAAAAGGATGTGGGTTCATGACCATCATAAGAAGCGAGATGAACTTGGAGAGTTCAGTACGATTTTTTAGGACCTCAAAAACGATGCTCATAAATTTTTGACCTACTACCGAAAGAACTATGAAAAATTTGAAGAGCTGTTGGGTATGGTGGAACCACATATTACGGATACCAGTTTCCGGAAATCAAATAGTCCACGAGAAAGACTGGCTCTCACATTGAGGTGACATTTTTTGATCGCCCTTTAACATAATGCGCTTGAAACTTTGACATTGATGCACTGAACATTTTGGCGCCTAAAATATGCATAGGTACCAATCGAAAAAGTTCCAGTCATGCAGCATGATCATGAGTGAATTTTGAAAGAAGATGAGATACCTACCAACCTCTCGTAATATTTCTTTTTTTTTAAGATCACGTTTAACACGATTTTTAGCAATTTTAGTGACAACATAACATGAATTCGAACACTTAATTGCGAGCAAAACATTGCCAGTTTTTCACTTTTTGTGTGGTGTCCTACATCAGGGAATCAAGAAATGACCAGGCAATTGGAGAAACAGCGCCTATTTTAATTGAACAAATGATAGTTATGAATGAGAAATGTACCTTGGACAAGGGAAGGCGGGCGTGAACGTGGAGAAAATTTGGACGGTGGAGGGAGAACGTCCCGTGCCAGGAAGCGCCGTTTTTCGCTTTGAGAGCGATCGCGCCGCAACCCGTCCTGTTCCTGACCCATGCCGTGACCGCCGCGTCCCACCTAGTATACGTATCTCCGTTCAAATACACAGAAGCGAAAATATACGACCCCCGTCCTGTTCCTGTCCTGTTCCCGCCTTGTGTGTGAGGACCTGCCAGGAGTTGCCATGAATCAAAATTGACGAAATTCGGTTTATAGGTCCCATTTGGGGTCTAGTTGGTCCTCGAAGCTCGGCGTTAATGTCAGTCATCCCTAAGGGGTGAAAAATAGGGGTTGAAATCTGCAGGACGCCGTTATCTGGAATTTTTTTAAACGTTGGGCGTTCTTTGAGACCACCAGGAGCATTGTACGTCCAGCTGTTCGTTCACAGTAAGGCCCAGAAGTTTGCAACGACAGGCTTCTTCAAGAGGAGGGTGAATGAAATTGTATACATTCAGCCCAGATATCAGCGCTAGGGACGCGGCAACAATCGGGAATTGGCCCGAGATAATCATTGCTAGAGCACCTGATTATATTCACCAAGTATGGAGTTGAGTTGGTTGTTCTGATATTATTTCATTTGAAAAATGATGGCTCGTTTGGATTTTGTTGGTAGGTAGTGAAACTTGAACAAACGTTGAAGTAATTGATGGGTAAATTGTTACACAATGGTAAATTATTACACAACTGTTCATTATACCATCTACCTAGAAGGGGCTGGAGTTTGTTGATAGGTAGGTACTTTTGCAATTTTTTATTTTTCAAGCTGCCAACAAATAAAGATGTAGGTATTTCGTTTTTGAGGTATAAATCCAAATTTAAAAGAAAATGATGACTTGAAAATTAAAACGTGTTTCATAATTATTTAAAAATAAACTATCAGCAGTGTGATGAAAATGGCTTTTGTAAATGAGAGACGATTCACATTTGCAGGAACGCGCCCCGTTTTGCCTGAAGGACTTGGTGATGAGTACCAACTTGTCAAGCGGCTGTTCATGTGGTGCACAGAGGAGGAATGCAGTAATCGACCCACAGCTAATGACGTCATTGCTCTCATTGAAAGCACTCATCAATTATAAAGTACTCTCCGAAAAACATCTTCCATTTCGGTATACGTTAATATTGTTAACATTTCAACAAATAATATTGATGTCGGTCATGAATTTGTTTTATTTTTAGGGACTGAGTGCAGTGATTGTTAGTTGGTAAGTGTGAAATGTAATGAGTAGGCACCAAGCAACACACAATGTGCGTCTCAAGGGCACCAATTTCGCGAATATTTTTACTCATGACTACGAAGTTGCGACTGTCCTTTTACGAAATTGCGACTGTCCTTTCAAATCGTACGACCTGAGTTACGTGTTTTTCTGTAGTGATATTTTGGATGTAATGAATGTGCCTACCATTCCTCCCAATTGAGGCAACTCCATTCTGAACTTCCATTCTGATTCTGAAGAGTTATGAGATTGATGTTAGTTGCTTTGTTCAAACTCTAATCTCTGAAAGATTCAGTTCTACTTATTGGAAGTGTTTAGTTTCAGTGTGGTTATGAGATGGGGGAGGAGAATTTAATTTACAGTTTTGATTTGATAGTACTCAGCAAGGAAACGTATTGGAGGGCCTGCTACATTACCTTCCTGAAGGTTCGTGTTTGCGTTACCATAGGAAAGCATTATTTACATTGTGAGAAATAGTGACTCCGTGGTATACCAGCTCCACTGGGGATTCCGTCGGTGGCTCCATTTCGGCTTGCACAGAGCCCTGGCTAATTGCGCGTCTCCATGTATCATAATAGGGCAACAAAATTTCTGGAAATCGCACATTCAAGGAAAATCGTGATGAGGGCAATTTTGTTGCCCTATTATGATACATGGAGGCGCGCAATTAGCCAGTACTTGACTGATTGTTTCAACAAGATTTTGGCATTCTGAGAACATCCTGGTAATTTTTGTTGTTGGGTTATTTACCCGTTGACGATTTCCTACCACATAATAGTAGGTCGGCTATGGAAATGTCACGCCGGCCACCGTTTGAAGCAACAGTACGTTTCCAGTGGAGTCACCACTGAGATTTCTCAGATTTGCTTCATACTGTGAGTTCGTTGTTCGTCCAACCACAGCTCTACTGCAAGTAAAATGGCTAACTTTCAGGATGGTATTGGCTCCTCCCTCGCTCTCTACCGATTTTTCCTTCCAGAGTACATAATTAATGGTCCTCCTGGTTATATTCAGCTTTGACAGTCTTCATGTCGCTCCTTGCACGGATGTTGTCAACATGAATTTCAGTTATGGAATTTCTTTTCTGTATCAGATTTAGTCAATTTCATCACCATTCTGTTTTTCTGAATGTTATAGAGGTATTCAGTAAACCTCCCTCGTTTTTATTTTAGTTTTATAATTGATTTATTTCTTGAGCTTCTCGTTTATCAATAAACAGATTTTATTATAATTTGCGTGCCTTTCAATTTTGCCCCAGTGGCAGATCCATGAAATCCAAGAGATGTGTCTGTCCCTAACACCAACTATAACCTACCAGTCAACATGTATAAAAACTATCATTACAGTGTGTGCCTGCAAGTACATAATATAAAACCTGCGGAAATCCCTCTCTCGGTCCTTCGGAAGCAAACCAAAGCCCGAATAGGGGTTATGCTTTAACAATGGGAGCCAAAATAACTGGGGGTAAGTGAGGTACCTGCATAATGGTAACCGATGTTTCAGACAATATTGTGATCAGTCGGATTACATTTTTACGTTTATTATGATCGTGAAGTAATCGTAATCACATAATCAAAATGTAGATTGAGTCAATCATCAAACAAACATTGGCCTTGCATTAATAGTGTTGTAATCAAAGATGAATGCGATGATCTAGTCATGCTGTCTGCTTACGACTGTAATCGAGTAATGTCTGCAAACACATTCCTTGGATGGTGAAGCTCTTTGTGATAAGCTGGGGTCGGGACCGGTTGGGTTTGACGCTGATGCCTTTGGCGAGGCGATCAACCTGCTTGTTGCCCACAATACCCTCATGTCCAAGCAACGACAGCTTGTTGCTGTGTACAGCCACTTCGAGGCAACTCCAGGTCAGTTAAGCAGTTGTAAATACTGCAACGGTTATTTAGTTTCTACAACATAGATTTTTGGAGGTAAGGGTGTCAATTTCCTTGGTAAATTCTCCTTTATTTATTTATTTTATATACTGTATGACTGAAAACGTTTAACCACAATATGTACAGCATGTGACTTATTTACAAAAATAATAACAATACATCATAAAAACATATAATAACAAACAGCGCATATTATGAGCAAAATCAAGTGTGAGGGTTGACTGAGTGGTCCTGAACTCTCCATGACATGAGGAACGTAGCGGTTGTCTTCCCACACATAGACAAATTGGGCGAGAGCAGGAGTATGAAAGTCCAAGGTTGGTGTCAGATGGTTTTCGAGGGCAGCTTTGACTGAGGAATTGAGGAGAAAAGCATACTCGTTGAAAAGAAGAGTGGACGTGGCGACGGGCAGCTGTCGTACCGCGGAAACTGTGAGTGCCTGGAATGGAAAATTTAAGTCAAAAAAGTTTAAAAAAAAAATATTCAGAACTCTTGGAAAAATGGTAGTTAGAAGCCCGTTAAAAAAAAGTTATATTTCAAGTGAGGGTAATTAAAAGTAAAAATAGGCAAACAATGACGTATCAGGTCTATTGACATCTGACTGGCTGTTGGCCCAACGAGGTGGAGCAAAGCCTCTGAGATGAAGGTGCTCAATGCTGCCAATAACCCAACATTAGAAATTACAAGCTTCAAGCCTTGGTTTGATTTTGAGGTCGTAGTTTTTAAAACTTATTTATACATCCATCTATCCATTGTGGTTCTGTACATCATTTGAAGTGATGCACTGGCGCTTTAAGTGGGATTTGAGTTGAACTACTAGGCAATTTACCTTATACGTCATTTCTAGCAAAAACTCAGAAATTCAAATTTCACACTCGTTTTCTGCCTAGACTTTCTGATATAAACACCTCATTTTGTGGTCAACAGTGTTCCTTTCCATTACTGAACAGAATTTGGCCAAAAAAAGAAGAATTTGTAACACTCGAAAATTGTCCGTTGTTCAATACGAGCATTAGTTGGTGGAATGGTAGACATGAGCATCTGTAATGTAGAGGCAAACGACGTCACGTTATTAGGCTTGAACAGTGTATTCTGATCATCACTTATCCACATTTGGTACTGATTTTATGATCGCCTTATTTATTTGATTTAAAAGTGTACAGAATTTTATTATTTTTTTAAATAGAAAAAATGAAGGTGGATTCTATGTACTCTATAGTCTATGTACAGCATTTCTACTGTTGCTTCCATATTCAGGCCAAAATTTCATCTCCGGCTCCTGAGTTTGAGGGCAAGTATGGCACTCGTCTCTGGACGTCAAGGATCAAGTTTTTATATGGCCATAGTAGTAACAACATGAATTGCTACATTCTCTGGAGACCGCATTGTTCCTCTGCTGCTCTGTCATTTAGGTCCATGGCACACAATAGATATATCAAGTTTACGGTAGACATTCCATATGTGGAATATTTGCAAACTTGAATTAACGCCCATGGAAGTTAATTGAGTCACTATAACAAGCCCAAAATATAAAATAATAAAATCTCACAGACTCCAGTATTCCGGTGAATGAACCAATTATTCTTTTTACCTGTAAATGCTCTTTGGAAAGACATTTCAGTGCATGAGATCCAATCCGTGACAAAAGCTGTTTTTCAGAGTCAATTAACTTCATCCAATCTTCGATTTTCAAACCTATAAAAAATAAATGTTCATTTATTTATGATGTATAAAAGAAACCGCCTAACATGATGAATTTGGATATATTCATTAAATTCTTCAGCAACTGACTGACCAGCTATGAGAATTCCAAGAGATTCCACATCCTCGGGAGACCAATCACTTATGGGACCGTAGGCATCAACATTTTGGAAGGACGGTTCAAAATACTGGAGGCACCGGGTGTCGCAGGGAAGGGTGGCGCCGAGATGGCGCGAGGCTTTGAAGAAAACGTTGTCAGTCACTCTGGCGTCTGCCACTTGGCAGGTGAGGGGACCAAGGGCCACCACTTGCTCTATTGTGAGGAGGATCAGCCTCTGTTGGTTGATGGCTTCAACAAGAGCGCTCATCTGTTTGGAATGCAATGAAATAACAGCGAACTTTCGGTATTAGTCCTCTGCAAAACGCACACAACTACTGGTTTCATCCATAGACAGTTTGTTGAGACTGCCAGTTCAGATCCGATTGAGCTGTCAATAGGCATGTGAGCTTAGGAGAATATTATATCAACATGAGTCATTTACCTCAGCTTTATTTATTCAGGGTTTTCCTTTTTATGGACCACAAAACTTCACGGATTGATTCTACGTCTAATATTCAACAATAAAGTCTCTTAGCATTTTTCTCCAAACCCCCTCTTGTTTGAGTTTTTAGGGATTTAAGATTGTTTTCACGTTTTTGATCTAACTTTGAGCCCTTGTAGCTCCCTTTTCATAGCCTAAGAAAAAATCAAGGATCCCGTTGGACAGAGCTTGAAACCTCCTAAAGACTTCAACTTTTCACTATGCAAGTCTTCATTTGTACTCTTCACTTTGCGAATTATGAAAAGTAGGAGAACTTTCTGTTCCTAAAGGCTTCGCGCTCCCACTCTGCAGTTCTACTCGAAACGAAGAGTGTTATGAAGAGTAATCTTCTTTTTGTGGAGGAACCTCCAATAACTGTTAGGCCCCTTTCACACAGGGAGCCTCACGGCTCGCGCTCGCGTGCAGGAGGAAGGCGCGTGAGACTGAAATGCATTGAGTGCAATGGAGCTTTCACATGGGGTGCGAGAGCTTTTAGGGCTCGCGAGCCGCGAGTGATCATGGCTCTGCACTTCGAGCCACGCGCCTCCGGCTCTTCCATGAAATGCAAAGGGGAGGATGCGGGTATTCATACAAAGAGCGAAAACGGCTCTTGCTCCTCAGTTTATTGCTATCCATCGAAGGATTATCGTCACGTCAAAATTCTTTCTTTTTGATTTCAAATATGGATGTAGACGCGGAAATGTTGATTAATTCCGTGTTTAATCGAAATTTGTTGCCATCCTGTCGAAGTTGTTGATAAAGCGTGGCGAAAACTCATGCTTCATCCCACCGTTGGCTGATAGGATGGACCCAACACCGTCTGGTACTTCGGCGTTTTTCCCGTCCAAGATGAAGAAGGTAAATTGCCAAAGTACGCATGCAATCCATGCTTCTTCAACTGGGCGGAACTAGCGACTGAGCGAGGCTCTCAAATGTGAAAGGTGGGAGTCAAGAGCGGAAAACGCTCCTCACTGCGAGCCACGAGCCGTGCGGCTCCCCGTGTGAAAGAGGGCTTACAGTTTACCATTCGATGTTCCGATCGTTTTAGTCTGAATCCGATTTCATCAAGTCTTCCTTCTTTCAAGTTAACTTTCTCGGGATCTGGTTAGGGCGAAACAACTCCCTGAAAGTTGAGTCACTGACGACGAAATTAATTCGCGCTCGATGAATGCGGAGGGGTCGAGCACGTTCAACATCATAATTATCCCCAGATGAGACGTATCGGAAAATTTCCATTAAAAACAATTAGGTAGGTTATCCTAACCTTCCCCCCAACCACCCAATGTAGGGTATTTTGATGGCCTCAGTGGAGCTAACTTCGATGCTATTATATATGCTTGCCCTCACACTAAATGGACCACCTTTGGACCTAATCGAAAGATCGAATTCTCTTCTTTTTATTGGTACTACCAAACACTGAATTTAACGAAGAATAATACCTAGAAACCGATGTGAAAAGTATGTCGTTCTACCGCAGTCATTTGGGACTCAGCAAAAATGTTGTAAACTCTTCATTTGAAACGCAGACTCTTCACTTTGCACTTGGTGAAAGATAACCTTTAGGAACGGAACTGTTCGAAACGGGGTAAAACTGTGCAATTCTACACTTTGAATTTTACTCTTCCTCTTCAAATCAAGAGCATTCTTTAGGAATGGAAATTCGTTCACAGAGTGTGGATTTGATGAGTGCAGAGTGAGTGAAAGTCTTTAGGAACGGGCCCCAGATCCAACTGTACCTTTCCGGAAAAACTTGTGTAAAGGTCCAATGTTCAATTTTTGAAATTTTTCGATTTTTGATCACGTTTCTCAACGAAAACGCTGATTTTGTGTACGCCTAATGATAAAAACTTCCTCAGCTATCGAACGGTGGTATCATTTTTATTTTTGTTGTGGTATTTTGAGGAGGAAATGCCTCTTGAATGAGAAAAAGGGAATCGAGTGTTATAGCGTAGGTATTATACGATGTTATGAATTGTGGAGTTGGGTATCGAATTTGTCAACAATTTGGGCACTAAAAGGTCACACTCCTAGGCCCTCTCGGCCATGTGGAATTTGATTTTTCGATCCCCCGAACTCATTTCTGACGTTCTCAGAGCGATAAATTCGACTTGAAATTGAAATTAAACTTTTAACTTAGTTCGATTTTAAATTTAAAAAAAGATAGAGTTTGGAGAAAAATTTAAGAGACAATTTTTGTAGGAAATTAGTCGTAGAATCGATCCCCGAATTACACCGTTGAACTGATTCATCTCTCGAGCCAATAATAGACTTAAAGTAAACCCCCACATATATCACATGAGTAGAGTCGGATAAACCAAACCTGAATTTCATTCCCTTGCAGAGACCATGATTAAATCTCAGCGGTAAATTACTGAGCGTCTGTCCAATCCACTATTCTTGAGCCCTATTTTCTGCACTATTGAGCACTAGTTTGTGGAATGTAAAATTTGTTATAAAATTGACCTTTTTCGGAATTCGAACAGTCATGCTGCCTCCTATCAGAATGGTACTTGTTGATTTTAGGATAGAAATCCTCCCTAGGTTTTGGGGCTCAGTTGAAGTCAATTTCCTCCATGAGCTTTCACCCAGAGGAAATGAACATGAATGTCCTCCAAGGGGCATTCCGTACAAATTGTTTTTACCGTCTCCTTATTATGTTTACCGTATCCTTATCGTGGTTGTAGTTTGCTAAATAGAAAATCGTCTCGTGCGCCCAGGCTTGATCAAATGACAGATTCCAACTCATCAGGTCTGTTGCGCTAGCCTGTGATAAGAGTTTCCCAGCGAGATGTGGCGTTCGTTCCTGCAAAGGTGTAATTGATTATGATTTCTCATCTCTTCCCACGTTAGTAGTAATCGATACAGTGATTGTTAAACTCACCTTATCCAGTTTGTTCCAGATTCGAGAAGTCAATTCTTTCGATAAATCCATGCTTGCTAATTCTTCTCTGCAGTTTTCGATATCCTCTTGGCTCATCTCATCGATCATAGTAGTGGTTATGTACAACTCCACAGGTTTCCCAACAATGCGAATTGCATCGCAAGACATCTGTTGAGGAAGTAGGGATTTCTATTAGCTAGACAGGAAAATTTGAAGTATGAACCGGTATTTGAAGTACGAACTGGTTGATGGAGCAACGATGAAGTTGGTGGTCTTACTTTGGTAATCAAACCGCGATGATTGTTACTCATGACGGATGAAAAGGGAAAGATTGAATTCCACATGGACTGCGTTTCTCCCTACAACAGATACCAGTTGTGCTGCAAAGTGTGTCTGAAGCTCAAGTGAAAGGAGGCCTATTGTGAGTGGCAGTTGGAGTGAAACGGATTGTAGGAAGGGGGCAGTGAATGGGAATTCATCTGGAGGGAATGGATTTAACTACGAGGGTTGTCCAGAAAAGAAAGTTTTACTGCATTAAGTAGGGTGTGTCCATACTGCAACGCTTCCTGCTCAAACGCCTTTATTGCGGCTGTACCAATGAAGCAAGTGAACCCGCTTGATTCTAGTGGGTGATGGCCATAGAGATAACAGTAAATTATTTTATTATGATTTTGTATACAATTTTTAAAGAAGATTTATTACTTGCTGGCTTCCTTTCTGTTTTTAAATTGTAATTTATTGAATTTTCAACAACTATTTTTGGACTAGGAATCCCCCCCCCCCCCCACCCATTTCAACATCTATTTCCTTCCATGCTGTGGTGGCCTTTCAACCTTCTGTGCCAAACGACACCATTCAAAAACACAGAGAACAAAATTTCTCTATCCAAATCCATTCTAAGAATTAACAACGCGCCCGTTTGAAAGACTAGTAAACTGAAGGGGTGAGTTGAGCTGGAAGGGGTGAGCAGGAAGTGTTCAAGCGGGGAAAAGAACCAAATAATAATTCGGTGGAAGTGGTAAAGGCGGTATGAGTCGGTTGAAGCAGGAAAACAGGTCCACTATGATCACCTGTATTAAGCTGGGTTTACACTAGTGAAACTCCCTCGCGAAAGTCACTCGGGCCAAACTTACTCGCTTCGGATGAAATTTCGCACTACCCAAAACAGAGCGCGAGTGGGGCGAGCCGCCTTCAGTTCTGGTTTTGCAGCCAACATGGAAACTTGTTTTGTCACTCCAGCCGCTGCAGCCACGTTTTCCGTCATGTCAATGACATTTTTGACCGAGAAAGGGAAGAAGAAAAGTCGCCACCCTTGACGATGGTGGAGCACACAATTATTCCTTGGAAGAAACCAATGTGGAAACAACATTATGAGCTGCAAGCACTGTTCTTGATTCATCCCTCGCGCAACTGCGTCGACCACGTTTACACTAAGCGAAACTTGATGTGCGAAACCCTTTGATGTGCGGACAAAAACCGACTGAGCCCCGGCTCGCAGGGAGGGCCCTCACCCCGCAATTACTCAGGGATGGGGGAGGGATGGGGATTACTCAGTATTTCTCTCCCCTTCAAACACCAACGCAGTGATAGAAAGAGAAGCATGAAGCAGTGCGCTATGGATGCAACCTTACTCGTTTGTGTCCGCTTGCACTCCATTTCATTCATTTCCTCCATATCTGTTAACTAGGATATAGATAACGGTTCAAGTAGGATATAGATAACAGACACTCATAGATTCATATCATGTCTGTTACAGCCAGGGTTTAAGGTTAAATAAATTTGTAGCCAATTTGAAAAGAAAAAAAATGAAACGCCCACTTGCGTTTTTCGAAAGCCAAATTCTCAGCAAGTTTGAGGACGGAAGAAGCAGTAGACAACCTTAAGCGAATAATTTCTACTTTGTTTTATACTGAATGTTTTCGGAGATAAGATCAGTGCCATTGTGAAAACCAAATATAAAATACCTTAGCCGTAGGCTTTTTTGAATCCTGATCACAGCAATTTGCGATTAAGTCGGATTGGCAATTAAATAACAGCTGTCACAGCCCAAATAGTCAGCCATAGTCCTGAATCATAGTTACAATACCCGCTAGGTTTGCTGTGATAGGGATTAGAATCGATCTATGGCTAAGGTCTATTCAGATCTGCACACCTTTGTTTGTTTTCCCGAGTGTAGGGGAAAAGCTTGCGACGACCTGAAGCCATGTTTGAGTATGTACAGGTCAAAATACGTAGAAATTCCGATCTTTTTGCCAGGACCTGTTATATGCAGGTGT
Source organism: Leptopterna dolabrata (assembly GCA_954871275.1). NCBI lineage: Eukaryota > Metazoa > Arthropoda > Insecta > Hemiptera > Miridae > Leptopterna > Leptopterna dolabrata. The sequence continues at coordinate 32,340,345 of OX940982.1, read as the reverse complement.
CCATTAATTCTGGTTCTACTGTACTGTCTGACCCATATCTTATGTTGTTAATGCTGGACAACGCTATGGTTGTGCCTGCCCATAAATCTGAGTAAGAATGAGGACTCTTAAAACTGAGGAAAAGTATGCCAAACACCTACGTCTTTGGCTTTCAAACTAAAAGAATGTCTTCTAAAATGAAACGGGTTACTTCAGAATCACTTTTAGATACCTACTTACATCTTTCCACAATTGCAATGGTCACTTACTTCATCAAATTCTGAGTCCATTTCATGTGTTTTCGGCCTGGCCAAAGGTGTTGTCCTTATTCCAGTCTTTATGGAAGAGGCGTTTACTATGCTGTCGATCTGGTATTGGGCAGCCGTGACCAGCCACCCGACGTACTCTACCAGCTCTTTTCTAAAAGTCGTTGCCTCGTAACTGTCCAGCATCAGGTTTTCGCATAGCTAAGCCGAACAAGAACAACCATCACTTCAGTTTTTTTCCCCAGAAACACGTCTCGAATTGTTTTTGTGGTGACAGATCGAAGACTTACCGCATAAAAGACCGTTGGTTCATCCAAAAACTGCAAAACCTCGAAATATCCTGTGCTGGCGAGAATATCGGCAGCATCGGCCCACACTCGCGGGTCCACTTTGGAAAGATCATGGTGGGGGATCACAAGAAGCAGATCTCCAAGAGTTACCAAATCCTGGGCCTCCCATTTATCTGCAGACCTGATGCGGGATACATGGAAGTATTCGTTTGAATTATTCAATACAAATCTACCTAATAGAGTGTGAAGTTTGCCGAGATGCTTGACATCTAGCTGATGGATCCGAGTGATTGTAGTTATTTAGCATGGACTAGCTGTGGGGGTTTTGGACGCTTGTACAGTGAAACCCCCATTACTGGACAGACTTTGTGGTCCCCGCAGAAAGTAAAGCATAAAGCATAAAGTAGCGCATTTTCTCCCACTAAACAGTGGTCCCATCATACATTTATTACTTCCCAGTAGTGGAAAAGTGGTCGACGAGTACAAGGTTCAAACACAGCTCTGGTCGACACGTCAACCAAGCTTCAGACTTCAGTAGTAAAAAACGCTGTGAAGTCCTTGTCACATGGGTTTATTATTCTATTGGATGTACCTACAGGAAAGTTGGAAGTACATTTGTTGTTTCTTTCATGTGCAATAATTGAAATAGCAATCTTTTATGGTTTCCAAAAATTCCGGCCCCCAAAAACACGAATTAGGCTCCTATTTTTGAGAAATTATCTTTGATAAAACTGATAGTGCCATATAACTGTCTTGATTCACCTGTTGATACTAACTTCAGTTTTACAATACAAGTTAATGGTAGTTTCAGGCTATCCCAGGCTTTTGACTCATAAAAAATGAATTTTGGGAGCTGAACCTTCGTTACAACCTCAATTCTTCACTCTTTGGTAAAAATCGACTTCATATTCGGTCTCCTCGTCCTAAAAAAAAAAAACATGGAAAACGATAGGTACCTCACAAACTCATGTTACTAAAACACCAAAAAACCCAATTTTTGGTGTTGGCTGCTAAGTTTCGGGACACAGCTAGGGCCCAAATGGAGCCCGTGTGTGAAGGAACGAGTTTTTTAGAGCGAAATTAAAGTAGACATGCATGATACGGCGTACGACGGGCGGACATTGCATTTTTGGAATCTACACCCTGAAACGTAAATAAACAATTTTGAGGGGGTGCTATAAAATTTTTTTGCTAGCGAATACATAGGTGTATTATTCACAGAATAATAAACCAAAACTGAGAATCAGCTCTAGGTACGGAAGCAATGCACTGTGCTGAAGTCATAAAGTGCTTCTGCTTGCAGTCGAACTACCCCAAGACACTCCTGTTAATTTCTCAGATTCAGGCGAACAATGAACACCAAAAATTAAAAACTATAAAGCAAACCAAAATTTTCCATTTTGTAAGTTGAATTCATTTCGCTGATTCTTATGCATTCACTTACTATTTATACCTACCTATATCATGTAGATGTATACATAGATATATGTGTGTCAATGCGCAGTCTTTATATTATGTCAACTAATATTTCAGTTTTTTATGCCTACATAATTTACATGAAATACATTTTGCTGTTCACAATATGTAAGTACAAGTAATTTCTCTATCCTGCTTATTAGTGGACCCCGCTCAACAGTAGACGAATTTGACGGTCCACACACTGTACACTTCTGGGAGGTTTCGCTGTACCTCAAAACTTAAATTATAGCCCACGATGATTCCTGATTTCATTGACATGTCACTGGGTAAAAATCAATCAAGCTTATCCTGGGTGTGCGGATTAAAACTGTGACCTGTCTAAAGGTAACTGTAATCCACTGACAAAATTAATCTATTTATTTACCCAAAAGCCTCAAGAATCAAGTTGGACCACGAATCCCGCTGCGCATCAGAAACACAAACTCTTCGGTCCAATAACCCTGACTCAAGCATCAGTTTGAAATCCTGGGGATCTACGGCATCGATGTTGGGAGCTGCGAGGAAGGCTGTGAGGTTCCCCAGGTTGAACAGATCTTTCCCGATATTGGGCTGGAAAAATTGCAGATCAAGTGATTGGTCACAACTTCCTCATCGATCGCTGACATCAATCGACGTTCGATAATCATTTACCCGGAAATAGAGGTCTCCCAAGTCCGTCAGTTTGTCGGTGCGACAGGCGACCAGAAGTTCAGGTAGAGACAATCGCCCAATAGCTTTCACTACGACATCTCGTGCAGGTGCCACTCTCAGTTCCTTCAATGGAAGCCCAGCCAGCACAAAACCTTATGTTACATAATACGGATTGAATCGAACATTTCAGTTAGGAGTACCACACCTTCCGGAGGAATCCGTCATAGCTGTTAGAGTATTGGATGTGACCGCTTTCGATGTAAGGACATCATCATCAGGCCGTATTCTTTTGATTGTGACGACGGATTCCTCCTTTACTACAACTGGAAACAACCCTTCAGATTTAATAAAATTTTAATTAGGACGTCTGGCCACGTTGATATGTGTGTGAAAATTGGCATGTATTTTCATATTTTTTTTCAAAAACTGGGAAAAGAAGAAAAAGGTGGTTCGCACACGAGAAAGTAACCAAAAACCTACAGGTGATCTTCCTAGTTATTATTTCCTGATAGAATATTTATGTAGGCCCAGGTAATGAGAAGACCGTAGGTTTGTTCCAGCAGCATGATAGAACATTTCATAGAACCTTCCTAATGAATTACTATAAAAAAAGGCTTGCAACAATTTTTATTCACGTGAGAAGACCAGATAGATGAACATTTTGGGGAAGATTTTGGGGGATTTTGGGGTCAGTGAGAGGTTATCTTCGAGTTTTCAGTTCACAACCCTGCTCTCCATTTGGATCAAGAAGTTAAAGAACTCGGGGAGTGATTGCGCCGAATGAGTTCATGAACTCATGCGCGCTGGAACGGACCTAGTAAATACGGTTATTCTTCTTCTTCTTAAGCTCTTTACATCCTGCACTGCACCTCCTAGTGGCATTTCTGCACTAAAATATTTACTTGCCGTCTCTTTGAATGTAGAACGTTCATTTTCTATCTAAAAGTTGTAAGAAGATTATGTTTAATGACAGCAAATTTTGAAAACGGATAATATTGTACAATTCAACAGCATTCAAATGCCTACACTAAAACTTCATTAAAATGTGTATCTTTATGGAATCCACCTTCCCAGCACATTTTAATCAATATGGTGACTATTTCGAATTTAGAAACGAGATTCGCATATTGTTATTTTCATTTTTCCAAAATATATAAGGCGAATTTTGTGTGTGCATATATTCCAGGCTCTACTAATGAGGAAATCCCAAATAGGAGAAATATTCCTGCAATGCAAGCACATGCAAGGTTTTTCAGGGCTCGTATCAATGCCTACCCATATAAAACAAGACCGTTTGTTATCTGTAAACCCAAACTGGAATGTAAAGTTCACCCGCTTCACGCCTACCTACAGTAGTACCTACAGTACTGTACCTACTGTACCTGTAGTACTGTAGTACCTACAGTTTTTATACGCATGCAATAATATACCTACCTCCAACTGCTTCCACGTCTGATGGCGTCATTAAAGAGATAAGGCCATTGGTTAGATAGTAAGTCATGAAAGCTGACTTCATTTCTAAATATTCCACAAACTTGTTGAGGCTGCACTGCTGCAGGTTTTTTGGAAATACCTGGAATGTTGATTAAAACGTAGTTACTTTGACATTCTGACGATATGAGACGTGGAATTTGAATGACGTATTTAACGATACTGACCCAACCGAAAGTTGCTCGTAGGCTGTTGAACCTCGACATGACGTGAATGAAATCGAGAGGGCTCATGTCGCCGACATCCGTGCAGGTCAGGCCCCTCAACAGGACAGGGTGTAACCCACTGCCATTGTGCCACAACGACGAATTCCATCCAAAGTTCCTACCGGTTGCTTTGGTGAGAAGGGCTGACAACTGAAGACAAAGCGATGTACCTACTTAGTTACTAAGGAGTGTTATTTGTAAGTGTCGCATTCACCAAAATGAGAAATGCCATACCAAGCACTCTGGAACAGCATGTGGTACCCATCCTCATATCCAATATGAAGAAATCCCGAGAATGTACCAAACTAGTTAACCATGCACACGACTGACGAATGCATTCCTTATAGCACCATCAGGTAACTTACAACATGTTCTGGGATGTCGTTGACGAAACTTGGGTTGAGTCCTATGAAGTGTTCCACCGCTGGTAGTAAAGATTCGTAGTTGCGCTCAATATACTTTGATGACAGGAAACCCAAGAAGTTTTTAGCATCTTTGTTCTTGAAAACGCTACGGTAGTTTCTCTCCTTGTCTGAAACAAAAATTCAAATAAACTCCTCTCGTCAGTACACTTCCCTTTGGATACTTGCTGTATATTTCAGGTTGTTCAACAAATTTGACGAAATTTCAAAAAATACGACGTCCAGTAACATGACGGAAATTGTTTTAGGAAAATGCTACCCTCCAAGATGTTGACACAAATTTGCAAATCCACACAATCAGCATGTATATTTACACACAGTTAGGCACCTTCACCTAAGTCTACAGCCCTGTCTTTGTTATGGAACTGTGGGCTGGATGAGGACACTGCAGAACATTTTCTTCCCGCATAGGACAGGTTATCAAGACATGAAACAAGGATTTCTTCCAAAGAATATTTCCCAGAGACACCAAGTGGCATGAATAAGTATAGGTATGAATAAGTTCACTGAAGCTTATAGAACCGTAGAATCCCAAAATCCTATGGAGCCCTAACGATGGAATGTAGACTGAGTAGTTGTGAGTTTCTTTTCCACAGAAGCCCCACTTATTACTGATTACTGCCTTCCAAAAACAGAATTTGTACTGTCGCGTTTTGCCATTGCTGAACAAATTTGGTTCTATGTCTGTGCCCGCTGTTTTGCTCTAAGGCGTTTTACTCCGGGAGAGTGGTGTGGCGTTTGACTCTCGGTGTCGGGCATTTCATGTTGATCTTTTGGTCCCGGCTCTAAAGCACGAATCTTGTTTGATCACGAGGCAGTGCTCAGGCTCGTACCTATAAAGAATGCATGTTACCTATTTTGCTCAATAAGTACCTATCTCAGTTTCTTGCAATGGCTTCAGAAATAACATAAGAATCCGGGTTCAAACGAGGAAGTGACGTGTTTTTTGTTAATAATTATAACTTGCAAGTGCACACTCCAAAGCTGAGACAAGAGAAAGGAAACGCTGGTTACAACACGTATTGACAAACACAAAAATGGGATGATATCATTTATGTGTACCAACACAAAAAAGATCTGCCACAAGTACGGGCTCCATATGGACGATGAGTGTAAGAGTGACCTACCTAAATTAAACTGTCAACTAACTTCAACTTTCAAACTCTTAAACTTTTGTTTTAACAGCTCACCCACCGGTGAGCCTAGTTTGAAATAACAGTAATTTCTAGTATGAAATAATAATAATCTACAATAGGAATTATATTGTACTACAAAATAGTGCCCTACACATATGGGAGTGATAGGCCAAAAAGCTGTGTCAACAAACATGACTTTCACACCAACGGGAGTGACACTGGTTTTTTTCGGAGCGCGGAGCGGAACACCGAACCCCCACGTCTGCAAATACAAATCTGGTTCAATTCATCGACCCTCATAACTTTGGTTGTGTTTTATACTTTTCTAGTGGAATGAACATTACGATCTTGACACACTGGAGCTGATCATTCCACTCCACTCCGCATTGACACTCCAACCCCGTAATTTGAGGATTGTGGGCCATGGCGAAAAAAGAACCTTGTGTCTATATTCTCTAGAGCTGTGTTCCCACCAGTTCACTCAGTTCCGAGATGCAGTCTTTGGGACACGTTCACCAGTTCAACCTAGTCCCTAATCCAAATTCTAATTATCCCGACCTAAAAATCATGAAAACGGGGTTGGTCATCCCTAGTATTCTCTAAATATCTATTTACCGAATAGAAGCCCGGAGGTGGATCTAGTGATTAAACGAAACAGTTCTACTGATAGAAGTACTATAGTTAGATGCACCTACCTATGCGGAGCATGACCTTTGAATGTAAGACATTCAATATTATGTGTGGCAACATATTGAATATCTTATCAGCTAGGTAGATAATTTTAATGGTAATCGGGTCGATCTGACACGTTTGAGGCGAGACGAGCGAATGGTGCCAAATCCACGAGGTACCTTGCCACAAGGCGGAAGGCAAGGAGGAACTGCAGGTTGAAGCCATAGAATGAAGAGAGACCGGTGAGATGCGTGAGAAGGAGGAAGGGGATAACTTTGATGTCTTGGATCACTGTAACGGTCGAGACAAATGTCCCAGTAAATATCTGCAGGCACAAGTACAATCAGCATTGGCGTCCAGTTTGCACGAACGATAGGAACTGAACAAGGATTGAAGATGGGGTGAAGTAGTGATACAACGCTTCGTCTTTACAGGCTGACGGAATCGAAATGGCACGAACACTAATATCACTGACGACTCTAACTCACACAGGAACCTATCCTCAACAACGGGGTTAAGGAGAAGTGAGAGCGATCAGCTAGAAATAGTTAAGAATCGAGTGCTAGAGACATCTGACGGAGTCATCACAACATCAGCATGTTATCTCATTGGTTGAGCTGCAGGATCCATGCCACTATCTATGAGATCCACAAGTTGACCTGAGTTGGGTTTATTTTCTCAATACCCTACCGATTCATCTCTTTCATTTTACCTTCTCGATTTGAATTCAGCTGAATAAAGCTTAAATAAATCAAACCTGAATGAAAAGTCATATTTTATTCAAAAATCATTCAAATCTACCTTGAATTTAATAGATCGTGCCCCCCCCCCCCCCCTCTACCTGTTTGTATACAGCTTATATAGGAATAAGTGCCAGCGTACAACACTGAATAGTTGTTTAATTAGGATAGTAAGTCTCAGCCCAGCAAAGGAATACCTGTGTGAGTTAGCGTCATCAGTGATATTAGTGTTCGTGCTATTTCGATTCCGTCAGCCTGTAAAGACAAAGTGGTGTATCACTACTTCACCGTCTGATTGTGCGAAATGTGGTGGGTAAAACTATGCTAGATTAATTTACTGTCTGCCCTGATTTGATTTGGGGATGGGGGGGGGGGGGGGCAGTCGTGTATCCGCACGGCCCTGCCTTAGATGATATGTGATATATTACTGTATTGTTGACAGCGTTTTGTCGACTGTGAATATTAACAGCCAGCAGTGGGTAGAGGTTATCCTGGCTTAACATTATACTGGTGCAAAATGTGGGGTACTTTTAAGGAAACTCACAGGAGTGCGCCACAAATGGCACTTTGGAGGAAAGCAAAGTCTGCAACAACTTCTCACAGCCATATTTAAAGTTTAAACAAAATAGTTTATTTCCTCACCTGATTTAAATATCAGATTGTCCAGAAGGGCAGCAGTCCTCGGTAGGTTAGAGTAAGGTAGTTTGGACATGAGGTAAAAGTACACAGTGTTCGGGACACGTCCAGACAGGAGAACGGTTGGCAAGCCACGTAATATGTCGTGAGTGCCATCGATCCCACTGACCGAAAGCTGGTACATAGCTCCCCCACTAGTCAGTGCGTACAACTATGAAGAGAACGTTGAATATTTAGAAGAAAAAACTATTGGTGATCCCTCTTACACAGTACCTATATATTTGATTAAAACGTTTGATAGGGCTTACCTGCCCCAGGGAAAGCTTGTGGTGTTGCAGAGGCAGAAGCTCCTTGAAGGTCAGTGTATAGTTCAGCTTGTGGAAAACGCTCATCGGCAAACAGTATAGTAACTGGTTCACCCAAATAAGACCATCTTTTGTAGAGACCAGGTCCTGAATAGCCACTACTTTTTGGTGATGGACAATGTATTCCACAATCTGGAATAAACACAAGTGTTGTTTTCTATACATTTTGGTTTATTATTTTCAATAATGAAACTTTGGAATCGAGCATGAAAAAAAGAACCCCACCGTGCGCCTTACTTCGCACTTTTCTTAGTTACCATGAAACAAAATTGACGAAATTCGGTTTATAGGTCCCATTTGGGGTCTAGTTGGTCCTCGAAGCTCGGCGTTAATGTCAGTCATCCCTAAGGGGTGAAAAATAAGGGTTGAAACCTCCAGGACGCCGTTACCTCCAATTTTTTTACGTTTTTAAATAGTTCTCGAACTTGGGAGTTTTTTGAGACCAGCCGGAGCATTATACATCCAGCCGTTTGTTCACACGCTTCTTCAACAGGAGGGTGAATGAAATTGTATACATTCATCCCAGATATCATGGCTAGGGACGCGGCAACAATCGGGATCGGCCCGAGATAATCATCGCTAGGGAGCACCTGATTATAATCACGGATGGCTGTATGAAGTCGAGTTGGTTGTTCTGTGATATATTTCATTTGAAAAATGATTGCTCTTTCGGATTTTGTTGATAGGTACCTAATTTTTTTTTTTTAAATAAGGAATAATTTATTTTGATTATTCAAATCTTAAAGTGGGGAATGGCAGACCGGAGATTGCGTGGACTTGGTGTCTTCCACTTCTACCACTGGGCGTTCTGGGGGTTCACCCCCCAGCCCCATCCTCCAGGCCCAGACACCACATATAGGTTCGCGTTCCTCTCAGTCGAAGCGAAACCGCCCTTATTATAGAAAACTGTGTCCGTACCCTGACCCACCCCAGAACTTGGGAATACGGTTTCGACCACTTGGTTGATAGAGTGATGGCCAAGTTTGTAACTTGAACAAACGTAGAAATTATTACACTATGGCAAATTATTACATAACGGTTGATTATACTATACTCGCAGAAGGGCATCTATACAGGTAAATAATTACACAACAGTTTATTATTTACCTTATGCTTCATGAATAACTACAAATAATTAATGACTGAATTATTGATTCCCACGCATTTGTATGAAACTTTATTTCCCGGGCCGGCTCCAGTACTCTACTTCAGGCTTTCCTGGGTGGAGCTCGAGGGTATTGACCACATAAAACAGTGATCTACCCACAAGGGACATCTATACAGATAAATAATAAACCATTGTGTAATAATTTGCGGCGTTGTTTAATTCTTAGTGCATTATATTGGCGTGATCCATGCTGTGGGGGGGGGGGGGGGGGGATATAGAATGCTCCTGCTGCTGTTTACTCATGTGTGACATAGAAGGCAAATAAAGAGGTGTTATGGTGCGCGCCAGGAGAATGTTCAGGTTCATTCAACAAGCTCTCTATTGTTGAAACGAAACGGTCAATTACGCATAAATGAATAACACCAGGAATCGATTCAGGGTATGCCCAAAAATGGATTTCCTGGTGAAAAATCTTCAAAAGGGAGCTTACTTCAATTTTCAAGGCCACTGCAATGGCGGGCTTTCCCTGCAAATTTTCTAAAATTGCGAGTTAAAGAGACAGCTCAGGTTCTCAAATTTTAATTATGAGTTTTTTTAAACATAGTGAAAACACTTCTTGAAATTGCCAAGAAATGGTACGGAGTGGTAATTGCTATTTTGTGAGAGATAGTAAAATAAATGAAAACGATTTTGGTGCAAAAAACAACGTTCAAATTTAAAATTTATAGCATTTTAAAACTGAGAGGATAGCCAGGTATGCGCATGTGTCCAACTTCTGTATTGTTTACCTCAAATTCAAATTCAGCGCCCTCTAAGGCCTCCAGACACCTATTTTCAGAAAATGATGATGAAAAGTGAAATCGAGATGGGACATGGGAACCACAGACGCAGCCAACCAAAGCACCCACAGTGGCATTTGGAAGCGAGGCGCAGCCACAGAAGCATCCATGGAAAGTGCTCAACTACTGAACGAGTATGATGGTCGCCAATGGATGTGGTGTGGACTCACCAGAAGAAAGTTAATGCAACCACGCTAGGGGAATGTCACCCGACACAAATTAATCTGGCAGACCTGTGCTTTGTGACTCTGAGTGGTCGATTACTGGGTACAGCTTAACTTTTTATGTGAAGATGGCGCTCAAATAAATCAGCAGATTCAGAATAGAACTCAGAGGTATAGTTGCATATGGTTATACTGAAACCAGAGGGCAATATCCCTCAATCTAAGGGAAGCTGTGTTGCTATAAAACTATTATATTAAATATACTGTATAAATTGTGGTTTGTGTGTAAATTTTTGTGTATACTTTAACATAAAGTGACACTTATACAGTAGTACTTATACTGACCAACCCTCAAAAAACCTAACAACAATTTAAATACTGTGAGAGTCGAGAACCTTAAGCATGTACTGTATAAATGTCTTTATACTGAAGTATGCTTCTTCATTAACTTCAAGTATAGACGAATATGCCCCAGTCTCTTACAATCTTCATTTGGTACCTGGCGAGCAGTAGCTATGGTCGCGAATTCTTTGATGTTGCTGAGTTCAAGCAAGGCCAGAGATCCCTCGTAGAACTCGTAGAATTGCTGGAGGTGTTTCGGGAGCAGTTTGTGCAACACACCTTTGAATATATCGTAATCCGTGCTGTGCAGTACGTGGTAGCGGTTGAAATGATCAAACAACCCTCGAGTCTACAAAAGAAAAGATAGGAATAGTTTTTTCTAGATACCTAATAGTTCAACTTTCCAGCGCTGGCTTCCATTGAAGTCCCACCTCTCCCACAGACGATATTACGCATATTCTTGACAAGTTTCTAATAAGAACGGTTTTCGTCAAATAATGGATCAGACAGCTGTGAACCCTACTCTTCTCAGAGTGTAGGTACTTTAGAGTTTAGACCCTTAGCACGCTAAAACGCAGCAAGTCTAAAATGCATTGTTTAGACTCACGCTTTTATTTAGACTTGCATTGTTTAGAAACTTCAACAGCGACTAGGACAGAGATTCATTGAAACAAAATTGAAAGATCTGAGTTGAAACACTCGGATTTTCCTAAGTTACAAAAAATATTTTATCAGCAGGTTCAGAGAACCTTGAGCCTCTACCAGAATGAGCCTGTAATATAATTAGATGGGTGGGTACCAGATAGCTCAAGGTAGACCACCAAATAACTAAGTACTTCCTGTGTTCGAGAAACCAGCATCAGTATAGAAGTGATGAATCTTATTCAAGACCTGAATTTGCAAGTCCCAATTAAACGATCAGTTGGTTCATTCAACTCGTACTTCATCTACTTTTTTTCTTTTATGGGATAGTGGGTGTATTCTAGAAGACAGTGGAAGAAATATATTTGTGTTTTAGCTATTCAAACTGAGAGGCCAGGTAGCGTGAAGCCATTTCATCACATAGTGTACCTACCCTAGATGTGCGTGGGTACCTATATAAATAAAGTTGCCATCCGTCATGGTTTCCCAGGACATGTGTATGGTGACATGTCTCGCCTTTGACCCATCCTGGGGAAACGTCCGTGTTTCTTAAACGTCCAAGTTTTCTCAAATTATTAAATTTATAAGAAACCGTCATGATTATTTCCATTACCTGTTATTTTCACGACTACCTACCTACCTACCACTAGTAGAATGAAGAAACGTACAATGAAGTTTTTTAATTCCACAACTTCCTTTAAAACATTTAGACTTTAGTTCCTCAGATAACTCTTAAATTCTACTAAGGCAATGGACAGTACAGACCTGAATAACTGAGAAAGGAAACTGAAAGAATCTATTTTTGTCTACTATTCGTTCGGGCGCGAGTTCTTCCAATTCTTGGACTGTGGATCCAACGAGGAAATGCCCCATGCTGAAACACCACAGATCACTCGTATTTCAGAGTCAAACCTTTATACCTACCTAAATATACTTCGCTGTTTTTAAAATCTATAACGATGATTTTGATATTGAGGTGCATTAACAGTACCTACCTTTGCAATTTGGTATCATCCCAGTCTGAAAACTTTTCAGGTAAAATATGCTGCTTCATGGCAAACGCCCAAATCCGCTTGACACGTTGCGGGCGATGATCCCAACTGTGCACATCAATGTTCTTCATGTACTGCAAACTATACGATGATAATTTCATTTTTTATGGTTCCAATTGAATTTTTTGTCATTTTACAAAGACTACCAAAACCTGCTGGGATCTAGGTAGGTACCTACGTACTTGGTCAAGCAGTTGTCGATGAAACTTGGAAAACAATATAGGTACCTACCTAATTACACTGCTCACGAAAGTACTTGTCAGCATTTGAGGCATAAGCACAATGCACAATCATATCCTTGGCCGTGACTTTCAAAACCAAAAGACCAATAGGAATGGAGGATTCGGATGTTGTACTTATATGATTCCGGAATTTATAATTTTCTTGTGATACTTTGTTATTTTATCGATACTGCGTGGTTTCGATTTTGGATACCAATTCGATGCCAATTCAATTCCAATTCCAACCTAACTCCAAGAAAAAGCGTTTTGAACAATGGCCTCCTACACAATATATTTTTCTATTCTGCAGTACACTCTCTGCCTCTTAGGTCACATTACATACCCCCCCCCCCTTAAAATCTCTAATTCCTAATCAACCGAAACGGTGGAGGTTTCATCCTCACCGAACTTCATCTTAAGGAGAAGAGTAAAAACACATGTGGCCATTATGACTGAGGCTAATACAAACAACTTTGAAGCAACAATAACACACTGTGTGGCTAAAGTTCAGATAAGCAGTGAAGTAGGTATCTACCTAGATAAGAGATCATAACCAACTGGAATCTACTTGCTTTTGTTTGTGCTGTACTCCAGTTATTGTCCAGTTCACATAGGCATGCACATTGAGCGAGATGCAGAGTGGGTAATTCCTACTGTCCAGGGGCCCATTCCTAAAGACTCATAACCATAAGACTTGCACTTGCACTTTGCAAGTCTTCATTTGCACTCTCCACTTTGCGAATTATGAAAAGTAGGAGAACTTTTTGTTCCAAAAGGCTTCGTGCTCCCATTCTGCCATTCTACTCGAAACGAAGAGTGTTCTGAACAGTAACCTTCGTTTTTTGGAGTTACCTCCAATAAATGTTACAGTTCATCGTTGGATGTTCCGATCGTTGTTTTGTCACTGATGACCAAATTAATTCGCGGTCGATGAACACGGCCGTTGGAGGGTCGAGCACCTTCAACATCCTCTGATGGGAAGTATCGGAAAATTGCCATTAAAAACAATTAGGTGGGTTGTCACTTTTTATCCACTAACAACAACAGCCTGTCGCTTCCTAACCTTTCCTTGCTCCCAAATGTAGAGTATTTTGATGTATTCAGTGGAGCTAACTTCGATGCTATTATACATGCTTGCCCTCACACTAACTGGACCACCTTTAGACCTAATTGAAAGATGAATTATCTTCTTTTTATAGGCACTACCAAACACTGATTTAACGAAGAAATAAAACCTAAAAACAGATTTGAAAAGTATGTCATTCTACCACATCATTTGGGAATCTGCAAAAATGTTGTAAAACTTGAAACGCAGACTCTTCACTTTGCACTTTGCGAAAGATAACCTTTAGGAACAGAACTGTTCAAAACAGCACTTTGCACTTCACTCTTCCTCTTCAAAACAAAAGCGTTCATTAGGAAGGGAAATTCGTTTGCAAAGTGGACAGTGTGGATTTGAAGAGTGAAAATCTTTAGGAACGGGCCCCAGGTGCAATGCAACAACCCAAGGTCTACGTCCAGGTGGGGTGTTCATGTTTGGTTCATGCTAGGAACTGGCTGCACCTTCGGATGAGCAAGGGCAGTTTGAACCGCACATGTACTGTACCTAATGAACTTCTCATAACTTGGAATATCCTTTTTCAGACGTTCATAAACCTCATACACGATTTCACGTTTGATTAATAAAATAAATCTTTACTTGATCAATTATTTCATTATGGTTCACTTTTTCTGAACTCGACCGTTTGTCCAGTCCCTAGAACTGAACTGAATCTGCACCAAGCATGAAGAACTCGACATAACTGAACTTACATGGTTCAGGCAGCACAAACAAAACTAACAATGGTTATATATATATATATATATATATATATATATATATATATATATATATATATATATATATATATATATATATATATATATATATATATATATAATGTTTGAATCCACAGCTCTTATTTTCTCTAGTTCTAGTCTTTGAAAAATGATGAAGTATTCAGAGGCCTGCAATCTGTAGACATCGATTCCCATGAATACCTACTACTATGTTACCAACTATTAGATTTTTTCTTGTTAGTATCCTCACAGTATACAATATTTTGTATTTAGCCATGTAAAAGTTATTGATACCTACATCAAAGTTCGATGCCAGAGTTCTTGGTAATGATGGTATTGCCCTGTATACCTTATTAATGTTACCTACTCAATAAGCACTGTACGTACTCTCATTAGGAACTCCACTTTTTCCTGGATGAGGACTTTAAACAGATCAGTCCTTCGGGTGTGGGGTACTTCAACAACAGGATTTGGATCTCCTTCCTCCATTCCGATAATCTCCTTGCTTCATATTTTCTACCTTCATCATTTACATCATCCACCTTATTCGTTTGATACTGGTACCTATCAATGTTCGGGTGGTATCACAACATCCCTAAGGAGGACACCCGGCCTTTATGTCGACATCACGATATTTCTTCAGTGTCATTATTAAGTACCTCTCCCTCAAGACCATCTAGGGCAATTAGGTTTTCCTGTGATCAACTACAGCAAGGCAATCAGACATGGAAGCCTCAGCCTGGAACGCCTGTTTACTCAAGTTGTGATCCCCTAATCCACCGATATATCTAAATTTACTTACAGATTGTAATCATCGTTCAAAATCATGTCAGGTCGCAGATACTCCAACACCGAGTTGCGTTCTGACACCAGCCATTGAGCAGATTTGATGGAGCTCATTGATTCGATTCCATCACCCAGAATGCTCACGACGTTCTCCTTCAGATTTTTTGATTGGACCTAAAAGAGAGTCGTAGGGGGAAAAAACACTATAGGTGGACAAATTAATCACGTGTGGGTCATTGTGTTGGTCGGGATTAATCTGCTTACCGTTGTGTAGAAAGAATAAGGGTCTTGCACCGCTTCTATCGAACTACTGATGAGAAACACAATGGCAGTATAATCTTCGTTGCATTCCAAAAGTTTGCCAAGAACATCACCCCGCACATCTGATAAGTGCTTCTCCTGCGATGGAAAACCAAATCATTGAAATTCTATTGAAGTACAGCTGGGTAAAAATTATCATTCATCTACACTCACTAAGGTGGATCTCACCTGATGGTTTTACAATTATGTAGGTACCTACAGTGGCGTCAATAGCGGGCCCTGGTTGGATAAGACTTAGGCACCTCATTTTAGCGAATTTTCGAGGAAAAGGAAGCTATTGTTCTCGGTCCAAAATTTTTAAAACTCGAATTTCCGGAAGATTTTTATACCAAAATCCGTTTCAGACCATCCTGAATTCAGTGCCGAAAGACACCAAAATATATATTTAAATATATATATAAATATATAAAGAATATATATATATATATATATATATATATATATATATATATATATATATATATATATATATATATATATATGTGTGATTCCAGACGATAACTCTCGAAAGAATTGAGATAAAAAGTTCAAATTTGCACGAAAAATCTGTCTTGGCAATCGACAGGCTAAGTTCGTAGATGGGCAGAATCGGGTCACTCTAAGGGGGAGTTTTGGGGAGTTTTAGGGGGGGGGAAATTACCCATAAATTCCCAAAATGAAATAGTCTGACAAGTGACACCTCATTTTAAAGGTTTTTGTACGCTGAACACGATGGTGAAATCAGAATTGCGATATCTCATTCCGTTCTCAAACTGGAGCACTTTGAAGATGAAGGAACGTGGTTATTTCTTGAGATGTTCTTCCTGGTTCGTCTGCTCTAATCTGATAACGGAATGGGATATCGCAATTCTGACTTCACCATCGTGTTCAGCGTTGGAAAATCTACAAACCGAGGTGTTACTCGGCAAAAAATGGAACAAAAGATTTGTTACGTATCCAATACCTACTCTGTATTGGATACGTAACATACGTACTGTACGTATGTTGGATACGTAACTGTACGTATATTGCAGTACCAATACTACAATATACGTACATACTTGAATACCTATAATTACCCAATAAGTTTAAGATTGCCCATATTTGAATGGGATATCCCAAAAATCGCATTCTACATAAAATCAGTTATTTCTTCGAAAATTCGCTCTTATAGCCATGCTGCATGACTGTGGTTTTTTTTTAAACTACAATATACTTAAGTAGGTATGGCTCGAATAAATGTCACATCTTCTTTGGTCGGGTAAAGCAACATCCAAATTTTGGCTCATCGAGAACGTTGCAGATTATTCTTTTACTTGAGTAGGTATACGGTTTTTGTTTGAAATGTTCCTTTTATTGTCGACTGATTACTTATAAGTGCAAGTAGGCCTACCTACCTAATTCTTTTTCCGAGATGTAGGCAAAGAGCCGTCCTTACTCACATTTGTATTATTCGAGAGTTTATGTTTGTCATTATGACCTAGTTGTTCCCTTGTATTTTGATGTGCGTTTTGTTCATTTACCTACTTACATTCCATTCTTTTGGATAAAATAATTGTGCTCTTTACTTCGAAATCAACACAAAAAGAATAGGTACCCGATGATTAATGTTATGGAATGAAGCGGATAAACTATTTCCTACATTGTTCAATACATATCAATACCTACATATATTTAAAGGTATTCAGTTGACGACCGTCAGTGAGTCTCCTGGTTCTATTCTATCAGCGCCTCTTGTCCTTCTGTTTGTCTGTTCCATGATAGCGATATCAAATTTGGGTTGTATGAGCTGAAATTCGGAGGATGCACTCCTTGAAATGAATGCCCTACATAATTTTTGGCGGCGACAGTATACTTTTTTATTTTTTACTAAATTTGAAAACATTTTTTATTACGTTTTTCGTAATAAAAAATTATTATTAAGTGTCGGCCCACCAACTTAGTGCGCAAAATCCAGGTGGGGGGGGGGGGGGGGGGGCTCAAATCGGGCTCGCACACAGGCCTCCACAATCATAGTTACACCACTGTATACATATCAAGTACATATTATAGAATGATAAGAACATGGAACGTTCTTGTGCTGACGCTGTACAGCACAATTAGTAGGGTATTTCATATTTATGTATTGTTATACATTCACCCTATTACCCAAGTTTTACATGATTATACTCAGCACTTTGCGCCTCAAAAGGTTCCCTTGACTGATTTATTTTAAGCCTGAAAGTATTAGTATAAATAGAATAAGTAAAGATGGGGCAAGTCTATTAATTGCGTGAGGATGAGATTTTTTTGTTGTAGGATTTGAATTGAAGATTAATGTCAAAGGGTGACACTAAGCCAAGTGTTTCAAGATAAGAATTTGTTTACTCACAGGTAAAAGGAGCAGCAGGGGTTTCGGAATTTCGCATACCACCTGATTGGTCAACTGGCCCAGATCTCGTTTTATAAAGGCTTTCTGAACTTCTTGGCTCATTTCAGCAAAAAGGTTTTCCAGTTCTTGATTAGTAATGTTGTGAGTGTCGGGCAGAACGTAATCTTAAAAATACATGAACATCGTCAAAAAACAGTTTTAACCCGTACCAGACTGATGTTCACAGTAGCTTGCAAACGAACCTGACAAAGCTGACTTGCACCTGTCTCCTCCTGCATACAAACACCGCAAACTCCATAGCGCTGGCTCTTCGGTGAAGGCTCTGTGCTCCTCATACCCGTCGGCCCATCCTGAATGAGAAACTACATGAGCAAACTGTCATTGTAAGCCACACCAAGGTAATCAGAATCAAATGCGAAGTTTTCTCATAATGCAATTTCTAACTTACAAAAGCCACCAACCAACTCAAGTTTCCGACGTTCACAACTTTTTTTTCTCCATATACTGACCCATAGAAGGCTGCCAATTGTAGAAATATTTAATTCTTTAAGCAGAAAACTATGAAATCATTCCAATGAAGATGTCCTATGTGATGTCTGTGTCACATGAAATTATGATACTAATATAAATCACCATATCCTTGACCCCTTCACCATCATAGCTAAATCAGGAAACTTTGGGTGGTATGATCACTCCCTTTTGGTGGGCAGGTGACGAAGTGGGCGACCGAGGTCCGTCAGTTCGAATCCCAACGCTCCTCGTCCCGATCCATTGGGTTGAAGTGGTCGGTAGTTTTCACCGCAATGAACAAGGCAGCCAATCACGTCAGCGAGTCCAACAGGGAAGTCTGTCATGAAACCCCAGCATGAAATGGCCGTTTAATTGACCCAATTATGGTTGGGCTCATGAAATACCCAACTAGAGGAAGTGAGCCTGTTCCTAAAGTGAATCCCCAGCTTGAATCTCATTGTTGGGTTGTAATATCAGGCACTAGGCTGCAAATTGTTAGGTACCTACTTTTAGGATAAGGGTGGGTGGGAGGATAATACTCCTTGCTTCATCCACACAAGCATGATATGTAGGAGCAAACTATCCTTAGGCCTTACAAAACACTCCCACTACCCATAGCAGATGACAGGCTCTTGATACCATAATTTATAGGGAAGGGGAGGGGATTATGATTTAGAAGCAGAAAGCATTTTTGTTAGAAGCTCCTTTGAAATTATATTTTTCCAACCAAACAGTTAAACCTAGCTTGGAAAAACCAACATGATCATTGACTGACAAAACTGGGATATAGGAAACCTGGATAAAAGGGTCATTCAATGTAAGGATTCACGAATTAAGAGTCCTTCAACTATTTAGAAGCCAATTACTGACCGGTTGTTAAGAGAGTGCACCTCCAACGAGATCCCGCACAAAATCAGTGTAAATTGATTTTCGCTAAAATCTTTCGAAACTTAATCAAATGACATTTTAAGGTGTCCTGAAAAGTTTCAATGGGCGCATATCATGAAAATGGAAATCCTGGCCGCTGCAAGCATAACGATCAAGTGTGATGTTCGATAAAGCTGCAAGGGAATGTACATTTATGTCCAATTTGTATATATTTGTGACGTGTGAGTAGATCTGTGCATGTGCGCGCGTGGTGCGTGTGGCAGAATTGTGTATCAGGGACCTTGTCCCTGTTTGAAATTTTTTCAGTACACCTTGAACTGTCATTTGAGCAAGTTTCGAAATTCAATTAACATTGATTTTGTGAGGGGCCTTTATCAGACCCAACATTTCATTAAAGTATTTCTAATTAAATAATTTAAAACGGCAGCAACGTGAACATGAATTATTATCAGACGGTAAAGTTTATTTAATTTTAAAGATTTCTTTCCAATAGATAGAGATTTTGATAACTTTCAGTTAGGTACTTACCTATTTTTGAAAGCACTGTGATACCTAATTGAGCTACCAGTACAATGGCTGAGTGCACCCCAGGAACACAAATATAAGGGACCCGTAAACGAGCAACAAGATTTCCGTATTGCAGTGAATATGGCATGGCACCTAATACGAACTAGATCACTCACGACGAAATCGAGGAAACCCATTTCAAAGAATAAAAGCGGAGTTATGAAAGGTTGTCATTTCCACTAATACACGAAAAATACACAGTTATACCGGTTTCGGTGAACAAAAAAACGTCATTAACAAACAATAACATGTTATTGTACAATGGTTTGATAACCGAAACCGGTATAACAGTGCATTTTTCGTGTATTAGTGGAAACAGACAACCTTTCAATAACTCCGTTTTTATTCTTTGGCATCTATTGCTGAGCAAGTCCCAGCAATACTATTGGAAATGTATTGCCGAGCAATGTCGCCCAGCGATGTGGCCACTTCGGTACTCCAGAGCAACATTCTGGCATCATGCCGGCCACATGTTGCTGGGCAGTTTTGCGTTTACACAGTTTCAGAGTAAAGATGATCGAGGAAGTGGCAGCAGACTAGATCGCACATGCAGATGAAATTTGATCATGTTTGGCCCAAAACATAGTAGAAAATAATAGGTCGACTTGACCGACTGGGACATGCTTTTCTAAACCTGGTAATTGACTATACCTACCTACAAGTAAGATCCAAGTTATAGCAACCGAAATCATTCTATAATA
Source organism: Leptopterna dolabrata (assembly GCA_954871275.1). Classification (NCBI taxonomy): domain Eukaryota; kingdom Metazoa; phylum Arthropoda; class Insecta; order Hemiptera; family Miridae; genus Leptopterna; species Leptopterna dolabrata. The sequence continues at coordinate 32,319,703 of OX940982.1, read as the reverse complement.
CCTACCTACTTATTGGGACAGAGAGTTGGTAAAATACATTTGATTAAAACCCCCATTTTATCTGTAAAACTATACTACAGTAGTACCTGCTATACTATACGTCCTATCAACCCTAGACATGTATTGAAATGGTGAATGTCCACGGATTGTTATTAATAAGAACCTCAAATGCAGATTTTGTGACACGAATGAGAAAAAAGAAAATACTACTTACGGACAGTGATCAGACAGAAACATAGTAGCGTCAAGCACCCCATTTTGGGCACCAGTTGTACTTTCGAGAAGAAAATTCGAGCCCTTTCGTAAACTAGAACATGTTACAGTACAGACTGACGAAGCGCTGAAGATCACAGAGCATCACGATTCTTCGTGCCCAACGATGATAAGCTGAGAGATATCGGTTTATCACAAATAAACATGCGACACGTCCAAGCAAGATAGGTATTTCCAATTGGAACTAGGGACAAAGATAGAAGGGCGAGCAGGGGAAATTGTTGACTGTTCAGTCAATAAATTACAGGTTGAAGATAATCGATGCATCGAAATGAGTCCCTGAGATGAGTGCTATTGTTATCGACAGGAAACGATTTCAAATTAGGTTCATTATGAATTCAGATTGCACCGGGGTGAAACGCTTCTCCATCTCAAGAAACCGGCAATCCAGACAAAAACTCCCTTCTCGATCGTTTCAAGTTAACCTTTTGAGGACGAAAGATGTGGGCCTGAAAACAGTTGGAGGACGAGAGCATCGGTACGATGCTTCAGGTGAAACAACCTACAGGACGAACCTGTCGAGTTTTGAAAACCCCTCTGAAGACGAGAGCATCATACCGATGCTGAACATAAAACCCCTGAATGGACGAACGCATCTTAGTGATGCTGATTCATTTTTTCTCATTTTTATTTTACTTTAATTTATTTTCTACTCCTTGATGCACGACAATTTCCTTCGGATAATGGTAAATCCGGTCGAACAATTTTCATACTCCAATAGAGCCAATAACTCCCGCTTCAGGTGTTTAAAGTTAAGCTGTTACTGTGTTTATTTGAAGTTTTGAAGAAATCAAAAAAACAGCGACCAATGAACCAGTCTTTATCAAATGAAATTCTCTAATTGATTATGTTGTTCCACGCAATACACATTCGGGACTACAACTCTTCGTGCAGGATCTGCATTTTGCCGAATCAGCGGAAAACTACGCGATTTTATTGCTAGACCTGCCCAGGGAACTCTGCTCTGCACCCAAGACTTCAAAGAAAAACCGAGTTATTGAAAAAATACTCTAGTTACTGACGATGGTTTGATCACCGAAACCGGTATAGCAGTGTTTTTCGCGTTTTTTCGTGTATTAGTGGAAATAGGCTATTTTTTCAATAACTCCGGTTTTCTTTGAAATGGGTTTCCACGATTTCGTCGCGAGTGATTTAGTTCGTACCCAGGACTTGTTCTGAGAGGTTTCATTACTCCAGGTTTACGAAATTTTAAAAAAAAGTTTTGCCATGTTCCTAAACTCTCATTAAATCATTTTAAATAGTGCACTCATTAAATCATTCGTATTTTATCATTCTTATTAGCAGAAAGGAAGGTAGGTAGTGAAAATGTTGCTTCTTAACAACGTCAATTTTATACAAAGAATAGTAATATTTCACATTCAATATCAATATGTTAGACGTCGAAATAGAATTGAGTATGCTTATCAGTGAAGGCTAGGAAGGAAAAGTAATAATTGTTTCAATTTTTTCAATAAAAAATTATTATTTGTAATGGTGAATCAGAATCAATTGGGAACACCATTTTTCCGTCGTCTCAGAGAAGGTTGGCGCCAAACTATTACTCGAACGGTGGAGACTTTAGAATTCAGCATCAGACCGATGCTTTCGTCCTGAAAAGGTTAATATACCTACCAAATACCTGCAGCAGTAGAGCAAAAGCTGCGCAAAAAAGTCTGCTAAGGTGTGACACTCAGCTTCCTCTTAACTATTACATGATTGCAATGCAGGGAGCACAGTTATGCATGCTTTCCACGTTTGCACCAAGACGAATGTTGCAACCCGATTTTGATGGAATTCATAAGGGACCAGCTAGGACTCAACCCGCTCCCTACCCTCCAACTTTCGGCTCGTTGCGACTATTCTTTTGTATAGCTATGCTGTTTCCGTCTGAAAAGGATCACTACCTTGGGATACTCAAGGGCAGGGGCTCCCAATTTAATGGCAGCCCCTTCAAGTACATGGAAACCTTCCGCAATGTCTTACTGAACTTCGGCCCCGTTCATGCTGCTCCCCCCCCCCCCTTTGGAATCAACGGAACAGTGTATTTTTCCTGTACAAACATTCTGTTGCAATCCATTATTCCCCTCACCCAACATTTTAGATGCCCATTTCATGAATAGAGTAACGGTTTCCTTCTCATTGCGTTTTAAGTATGGTATTATCACATCTAATATTAACTGAGTTTGCACCCGTAGGTGTACTTCCGTAGTAGATGTCTGTAGATCGGTAGCATGGTGATGTGGAGTACAATGCGTGTGGCAGTGTTCACACTGGTGTCTTCACAGTGCCGAATGAAGCTTCGCAAAAACAGCGTTAGAAACCGATCAACCGACCACCATTTAGCTTCACTACTGCGAATCAGCTCATCAATTCAGAATATGAACAACTTTTAGAAGCTCAGTCACGTTTGACCATGTCTGGCCTAGAGTAATCCGCGGATTGCTTGGCTCGGTCTGGCACTAGGCTATCAACAGTAAAAGACTAACCTTAATTTTATGCACGGTCTCTACCTATATAGGAAGCATTAGTGTGCCACCCATAGTTACACAGTATGGGGTCACAGTGAGTTCCTGAACAAGTGCATAGGCACCAACTTGAAGACGTACAGGATACAAAAAACTGAATCTTCCAAAACATTATTCATAAAAACATATATATTATTTTCTAAAACGGAAAATACGATAAGAAACATAATTTATTCATGGTAATTCAACAGTTCGGTTTTACAAAAACCAATACTTTTTATTTAACAGAAGCAACGTTGGTCAACAGCCAGCGAAAATCAAAAATATAGAAAAGGTTAACCACAGAGTACCAATAGAGAGATTTCTGGCACTCATCGATAACTTCATTTCACACGCAAGACACCACCTGTCAGATGGTCTAGCCATGGCTGTCTCACCAATGTTTAGCTGGTGACGAACGGATCGGGTATTCGGCGGAAAACGGCTAGAAACTTGGATCCGTTATTCCTCGTCACCTTTTTACCTTCCTCCGAACTATCCAGCAGAACGCCTGTCACTCTGTCATCTTTCTGTGAAGAAAAATACATCCGTCGATGCAGACAACGTTGTTAAGAGAAGCGAGCCGTGGTTGACAAGTGATATGACATCGGCTGGTTGGGAGAGGAAAGTTTATGCACAAGTACGAACGAGTAGGCTACGCTCTACATAGATGAGGCAACACAACTGAAGCAAAAAGTAAGCCTCAACAGGCACAAAGGTCATTCGAGTGAAGGAAGTGACAGCAATTGGTTTCCTCCTAATTCTGCACTGAACAACAAGAAATAATGTAGGTATTCAATTTATGGTGGAACATATTGGACGGTTATCAACCAAATGGTGGAGTTATAGCACAGAATTCACAGTTACTGCATGATTGCGCACTTGGGACGTTAGTTCTGTTTACTGTATTTTCGATTTCTTATGAAACTATTTTTGAAATATTACTCTTCAGATATGAAAATCAACTCCAATTCTGAGCTACAAAAGCTCAGGAGACCCCAAGTTGGTTGCTTATCCCAGATGAAAGTAAAAGACCACTGTCTTACTATACAGTGAATACAAAACGATTTTTACTGTAATTACTAATTATTAGGTACGCTATGGTTCAATTTTTTTTAAATAACTAGACGAGAAACTTTCTTCGACCATAGACAATCTCATACAAAATTGATGAATAAACGAACTTGTGAAGTTCATTTATAATTATGTCTAGTGGGACACTTGAGAACGTTTACATGTAGTAGTTCCTTGAACTACCCTTCGACAGCCCGTTCTAAGAGAAATTCGAATAAAAAAAAAATTCGAATCTCCCGCCAACGGCGAAAAAACAGGGTTGCCCTCCCGCGGGGCGCCCCGTCACCGGCCGCACCGCGGCGCCGGCAACACCGGCGATGCCCCGATGAAACTTCACTCTTTGAAGAACGACAATTAGCAACTGCCAGCCAAATCCAAGACAAAAGGGCTGGGTGTGGAGGGTCCTAAACGTTCTCAAGTGTCCCACTAGACATAATTATAAATGAACTTCACAAGTTCGTTTATTCATCAATTATATCTGTGGGACACTTGAGAACGTTTACATGTAGTTTGTTTAAAGAATCAAACCAAGATAGGCAGTTGCTCTAGGGAAGACAACACCCGGAGAGAAGACCAGGCACTAAAAATTGAAAAAACGGTCTGTGAGACCTGTGTAATCCAGGCCCGGAGCCCCTAAATTACCCCTCCTTGGGCTCCCTCTTTGGCCTCAGTTAGTCTTCTCACGGTTTAACGTCACCCCCCCCCCCCCTTCTTTTTGTGCCTGCCAATGTCGGGGCTGGAAAGCCCCGATTCACATATCACCCAATTATTTGTGATCTAACACTCTCCTTCAGGAAGGGAAGAAGGCACAAACAAAGGCTAATCTGATTGATGATCTAACACTCTCATGCAGAAAAGGGGGAAGGGCACAGGACTCAATTAAATATAAACAAAAAATACCTGCCTCACCTGGAGCAATGGTGGGGCCGTTATGACTCCGGTGTGGGGTGGAACACATGGGAAATAAAAGAGTCGTCGGCCACTAGGGGCCTATTATAAAAGTTGGCGAACACCGCCGAACTCCTCGTCCATCCTGCTGCTTTAAAAATTGTGTCCAAGGAGGCTCCTGCCCTGTTTGCAGCTGACACCGAAGCGTGCCTCGTTGAATGTGACGTGAAACAGTCCGCCACTCCTGCTTCTCTCAACACCCCCGTCACCCAACCCGAGATCGTCTGGCGGGACGCCGCCGTGTATGGGTGCCGGGTAATAACAAATAATGCCTCCGTGGTTGAGGACCTCAAAGATGCTGACGCCTGGAGGTATTCCGCCATAAGGGACGCCACACAGAGGAGCGGCCGTTGCGGAAAAAACGGCACCGTGAGGCATGGTTGCCGCCTATAAGGCGCCGAGGTTTTCAAACGGCCAGCGACACGGATCTCCAATCCTTGATCTGGACGGATCTGCACTTCCGACACCTTTATTGAGGCGATAGTTTGGAGCCTCTGTCCTGTTGCTAACAATAACAATGTGACTAATTTACGTGAGATCCAAGGGAAATCTTGACCGGGTCTTTCCAACCACTGTAACACCCTCTGTGGGTCCCACGTCGTGTCATATCGCGCAGCCGGAGGACGAATATGGGACACCCCTTTCAGAAAACGGGAAATAAGGGGGTCAGAACCAAAGGAGGGCTCCACCGCAATAAGGGACAAGGCCGACCTATAAGTATTAAAGGTAGCATACGATACCGATGTGTGCTGAAGGATAGTCTGCAAAAAATGCACCACTACCGGAGGCTTGGGGTCCCATGGACTCAATCCCTTTGTTTCACAAAAATCCCACCAGCGCCGATAACAACCCTGGTACTGGGCATATGTCGCGGGTGATAGCGCGGCTAAAATAGTGTTCACCGCCGGGGCGCTAATCCCTCGCCTCTCGAACGCCTGCCGGACAACCTCCCTGCTATTAAGCGTAGTGTGTCCGCTCGCGGGTGGGTCTGGTCCCTGAAAGGCAAATGTAATAAGCGATCGTTAGGACCAAAATACAGGGGCGCGGAGATCAATAATTCAAAAAAGGTGGGGTACCACGGCTGAGCTGGCCACTCCGGTACAACCACTATCCCTGTTGATTCCTCTGTAATAATCTTGCGCAACACCTTGAGAATCAGCGCAAACGGCGGAAAAGCATAAAAGCTCCACCCTTCCCAGGAGAAGGTGAAGGCGTCGACACCCCATGCCCTAGGGTCCGGGTGCCAAGAGAGGAACCTATCGCACTTTGCATTTGCTGCAGAGGCAAATATATCGATGTCGGGACACCCCCACACGTTTACGATCTCCCGAAAAAATTCCTCACCTAAGGACCATTCCGTTATCCCAGGGAGACGGCGAGAACATTCATCGGCCACTATATTTTCTTTGGAGGCGACAGAGGATGCAAAAATGACAATACGCCTCTGCTCACACCATCGCCAGATCCGTTCAGATAGTTCGAACAGGCGGTGGGACAACATGGACCCCTGCCTATTAACACAGCTGATGGCCGTGGTATTATCCGCCCTGATGAGGATACGGCGGTCGCTCTCGACGTCACAAAAATGATGTAAGGCTAATTCAATCGCTCTTAATTCTAGTGCGTTAATATGCCAGTTGGCCTCATCTACTGACCACCAACCGCTGATTGTGGCCTCCCCGGAGGTCGCCCCCCAACCTGATAATGACGCATCCGTGGAAATAGTGAGAGAAAAATCGTCATTGTGCAGTCTATTAGACAACGTCATAATGTTGCTACTCCACCACTCAATATCTGACCGTATGGATAGTGGTAACTGAATTTTTGCGTCAAAATTCTGGTCATTTTCCCTTAGGGCCTCAACCTTGACTCTCTCCAAATGCATAGTGTATAGTTTCCCATAGGGGGTTGCTGGTATCGCGGCCACTAGTGTACCTATGAGGCCCGCTAAATGTCGAATTGAGCAGATTTGTGGGTTGCGGAATTTATCCAGAGACTCCTTAATCCGTAAACGCTTCTCCTGCGGAAGCGAAATTGTCAGGGTCGCCGTATCAAACAAAAACCCCAAGAAAACAAATTGTTGTGAAGGGGAAAATTTACTCTTGGCGTCATTAATGACAAAACCTACATGTTGTAAAAGGTCCGACAAAATGATGACATTCCTGGCACATTCCACCTGAGACGACCCTATGATACCAAAATCATCTAAGTAGTTCACACACTTTATACCCTGTAATCGAAGATATTGAACAATAGGGCGCATGAGCTTATGAAAGACACACGGTGAAACCGACATGCCCATGGGCAAACACGTAAATTCGTACAATTGATCTTGGAAACAGAATCTGAGAAAAATTCGAGATTGTTCTGCAATAGGCACCATATAGTATGCATCCATGAGATCTATTGTCGCCCCAAAACTCCCAGGCTCAATGAGGTCCCGCATAGTGCGGTGATCCTCCAATTTAAAGTGGGGGGCGTCTATAAATAAATTTAAATAGCGCAAATTCAATATAAATCGTTTTCCCCCTGATGCCTTGTCCACTAGGAAAAAGGGGGAAACCACCTGGCCTGGGTGGGAGGTACATGTCCTCACGACCCCCTCCCGCACCATCCTGTCTAGCATAATGGAAAATTGTTTGATGAACGCCTCATCTGACGAATGTGGGCGCAAATAAGGGTTGGGGGTCGGTCTCGTGTGGAAAGGTATCTCAAACCCGTTCAACCATGAAAAAATTACGGGATTTTCCGTGATAGTACGCCAATTCTCTATAAATCTAAATAATCGACCCCCTAAGGGAGGATTAATTACCTGTAAGGGCGCCGATTTTAATTCCGGCTGTGTGACCCTCTGAATGGCCGGCGTTGTGACCTGGAAGACTGGTTCCCTCGGGATCTGTTGGCCTGTTGGTGAGCTTGCCCACCCCGACGAGCAGCTCGGCCTCTGTCGTTTCCCTGTTGCAGACTTACTGGCCCTGAGGGCTGCTGAGGGCGAGGGGGTGCGGGGGGCGGTTTTTTAAGGGACACTAAGCCCCGAGCACTGGAGGTCATCCCAAGAAATTCTTTATAACGTGCTCCCAAATTATCCCCAAAAAGCCATTCTGATGGCGGGACATTTTTAGAAATTTGCTCGAGGGCCGGGGAGCACACCGCCAACAAAAGACGACGTCTGGTGCGATTTATATCATAAAATAGGGCCGTCATGGCCCGCCCCGCATCGCACATATTAACATAGCTGTCCCCCATGACGGAGGCGGCCGCACCCCCTCTCTCAATGACCGACGAGAGGCCCATACCAAGGGCCGAAATGGCTGTGGCGCACTGCCGTTGAATCCCGGCATAGTACGCGTCCACAGATTTATGGCCCCCTCCCACTGACGCCGCTATCTCCGGATTCATCTTTGGGGGCGCAAGCGCCGGTAAGTTCGCGGGGGTCGGGTATTTAGTCCGAAGGGCATTAAATACCTCTAGTGGGACACCATTTCGCAAATGGTGTTCCCATCGACCCGCGATACTAGGGTGAATTCGCGGAGCTGGGGGCGGCGGAATAGCGGGGTTATCTCCCAGGGCCAGAAGCACCTGGGGATCTAAATCGGCGTCAGGGCCGGGATCTGGGGCCGAATCTACCGTCGGTGGGGTAAAACCCGCAAAATCCGACGAGCCTGATGCCCCCGCACGATCTTTAGTCGGGTCCCCCGTTACCGGGGCTATCGGGGGCGGAATAGCGGGCGGAATAGCGGGCCCTCCTTCGCCCCACGCGTCGTCGGGATCCGAATCGTCGCCGGAAGGTCGGTGTACCGATTCTCGATCGGTATCACGGACGAGAGACCCCCCAGATTCACGATCTGGGTGAAGCCTCGGGGAAAGACGATCGGGAAAAACGCGTGCCAATTCGCGATTGACATCACGGAAATGCTCCCCAAATTCGCGAGTTGGGTAAACATTCCGAATGTGACGACTATCTCCGATTGATAACTCCCCATAATCATCAAAACGGTATGCCCCTCGGGTATCTCTACGAGAAACGCGCGGTCCCTCGACGAGGTTAACCTCACGTCTCCGGGGTGAGCGAGATCGCGCACGGTATCCCCGCGTAGAAATATAATCGGCGTCCCGATCCACTCGCGTTCGGAGATATCGAGGTTCATCCTCATCGGATTCGAAATCCTCCCGAGATCTCCGCGCAACATAAACCGGATCCAGAACGTCGAGAACCGGACCACGAGGACGCCGGGGGGACCGCGGGGTAAACATCGTAAAACGATGTTTCACGAATCTCCTGAACGCTGAAATATAAGGGAAACTGAAAACAACAGCTTACCTTGACGCAGCGAACGAAAAAACGGGTTTTTCTACTTGCCAATTTCGAGCACAATCACAAAAAACTCTCGAAAAAACTCGGCACGAACGAACTGTCTAGAAGGCAGCCAAAAGAAAAGTGAAGTTTCATCGGGGCATCGCCGGTGTTGCCGGCGCCGCGGTGCGGCCGGTGACGGGGCGCCCCGCGGGAGGGCAACCCTGTTTTTTCGCCGTTGGCGGGAGATTCGAATTTTTTTTTTATTCGAATTTCTCTTAGAACGGGCTGTCGAAGGGTAGTTCAAGGAACTACTACATGTAAACGTTCTCAAGTGTCCCACAGATATAATGAAGGAACATGTAGGAATTCTCCTGTGATCAAGAACTTACCAAATCAGGTTCTTCCATTTGTACAAATAAGGGGTGTTCGACAAAATGTTTGACCATCCACAGGTGAAGCTCTTCCACGTCTGTTACAGTGTAAACTATGCCCTGTGAAATATAAGGATCAAAATATTCATTCAAGCGACTACATATATTTTACATCTAACTTATATTAAGTTGATAAAACTATACGAAGTTCCTAGTACGTGCATACGATTGTCCGTATCGTATCGTATCGTATCGCAATAAGATACGAAAGTTCGGGGCTAGAGACGACTCAGCAAACACGTTTCTCCGAAATCCGAAGCGAATTTGTTTCAAAATAATTATTTTTAATTCAATTCAAATACTTTACTAGAAAACGAATTACAACAGGCAAAAACAGTCATGAATGGCATTGCCTCTTATCAAAATGTGAAATTTTTATCTGCGTGGGACTTTCCAGCAACGCGGTTATAAGTTTCAACCGGAGGAGATACGGTGTGGTACCTACACTGCCTGATACGATCGCCGATACCACCGTTTCGTAGCTTCGTGGAACTCTTCTCTAATGAAATACGAGTTGTTAAACCTACCTCTTCAGCCAAAACATAGGCATACTCAGCGAGAAGGGTGGGACTGATGATCCTCCATTTATGTTTGGCTTTTTTGAAGTGGGGGTCAGGGTAGAGGAAAAACATTTTCTTCAGCTGAAAAATACAAATGAAGGATGAAGACAGAGCAACGATAGGGTCCAATAAATGAACCATGAAGAGGTAAATCATACAAGGAAAAGTGTTTACTATGGCAAGAGCGCCAGCTTAGTTATTGTTTGAATTCCATAACGTGCAACTACATTACGCCATTTAGCTGCCAGACAGTGTTACCAAGGAGTTTAAAACGTGGCTTGCTAGTGCCTATACTTTCAATGATGTTGGAGCAACCAAATGTTTATTGAAGATACATTATTTCCAAGTTAACTGTCATTCCAACAGGTTTGTAAGTAGTTCCGTATGGATGAATTGAAAGGAAATTCAGATGATTTTCATCAACAGTTGACATGGGTGTAATACAAAATTCAGATTGGCCCGTAGACCATCATCTGGTCTGGGTAGGCTACGAACGAGTAACAAGAAAAAATGGTATTTTACACAATTTATTGGTCTTCTTCATTTTGCTAACAATTATGGTTAATCGGGAATAGTGATGAATCCTCCACTGATTTAAATTCTTTATTTGAAACTAGTTTCGGGGTATCTCACCCATCAATACTTGGAGATGTTAATTCTCCAAACAGGGAATTTAAATCTGTAGAGGATTCATCACTCTGTATTCCCGATAGATCGCCCCTCTGCACCATCAGAAAACAATTATATTTACGGTTATTTTTAATGTGTCCTGTTTATGTTCATCTTGATATTATCTACAACCTTTCCTTATCATCTATGGTTTATGTAACAGGTAAGTATTAAGAATTTGTTAGATATAAGGGGGTGTTACGAAGTTTTATGTTATTTATCTCTAGTTGCTATTTTCAGCTGCAGTCCAGCCACTGCAGGTAACTGGGATAATCAGCTTCCCGTTCAGAGGTAAGAGTGCCAAACGAGATCCCAGGCCTCCAGGCGGAAACCTGCTATCCCGGCAAAATTGGGGTGGCCAACACTATCTTCAAGTCATTTGGCCCACACCCAACCATTTCCTCTTATATTCGCCTGAAGTAGGAGCAGCTCTATAAGAAATGGACGTCATCTTCCCTCTCGTTCGTATTACAGATGGGGCAACAACTTGGCCAGGGTTGACAATTTATGTATCCTAGCGAATTTTCAAAGAAACTATTGCAATGACTCCAAAATTTTCAGAACATGAATTTTTGAAATTTTTTAATAGCCAAATCCGTTTCAAAGCATCCTGAATTCATCCCTAGATTTTAACAAAAATTTATATATATATTATATATATATATATGTTATATTGTCATGTGCCACTCCAGGCCATGTCTCTTCTTGGGTACATGATTAAAAATACCAAATTGCGCCTAAACGTTCGTATTGCCAAAACAAAAGGAGGGAGCAAAATTTGAGTTTTAGGGGTCAAAATATAAAATCGCGAACAATTGACATAAAATCACTGAAAGTGGTATGGAAGGGTGAGTAAAGACAATAAAATACCATTTCAGTTGTTTTTCATACAGAATAGGGGTCAAATTTGGATAGGGGAGGGGGGGGCCAAAATTTGTATAAAGGCTATTAATTCACCTGACATTGTGCGGGATGGAGATTCACGAAGTAGGGCCTATTTCTATGACAAAAACATTTTTCTCGAAAAAGGGTGGGTCAAAATTAAAATCACGAAAAATGATATGATTTTACGAAAAGAGGTATGGTTTCTCGTTGCATCATCTTTTTACAAAATAGCACGAATATTTCCTTGAAAATTCGCTCTTATAGCCATGCTGCATGACTGGAACTTTCGAGTTTTGATGGCTCACCTAGTTAAAAAATTGTGTTCTACGGCTATGTCATTCAAAGACTTACCTGTCCTTTTTTGAAGTAGTTGGGCAGATATTTCATGGCGTTGGACCGTAAACAGGCTATGTTCCCATACTGTCCTGGATTCTGATCCCTGAGAGCTTTTATACGATCCATGACGTAGTCGGACACTTTGACTCGGATTTCCATCCCAAGCATCAGAGTTTCAGGAAACATCGTGGATAAAGTCACTGAAACAAGATGTGATTCCATCGTTTGAACCCACAAGTGGGGACTGGCCTCGATGTATTTAACAACAAGGAAGGTGGCACAAGTAAGATAATATACATCAGGGATCAATCATTTCTACGTCTTCCACAAAAAAATGCGGCAGTAAAATATTATTGGGTAGGTACATAAATGTACCTTTTAAGATTTTTCGTTTGACTCGCGCTCTTTTCAATAAATTAATAGCATGATAATTGTCATAATTTTTCCGAATTCTGATCTTGATTCACAATCACATTTATTGGGGTGAAATCCGTCTTAAATGTCTTCTAGGGGAGGGTAGTAACTAAAGCTAACAGCGTAGACGAGTTCAGAAACACAATGATTTCGGATTTCCAACAGCACACTCAATTCTTTACCATTGCTAACTGTTATGAACTCCTCATAAGCAACTCACTTGACTCTACATGTTTTTTGGATACTGGACCCAACGTTTACTCATGGAAAATGATCATTACATCATTTGTACTCACATACGAATAGAACGTTGAAATCGACAGTTAGCAAAAACAGATAAGTGGTATGGACTTCACAGCTCTGTCATTAAGGATGAGGCATTCCAGCTTTAAATAGGGATGAAAAGAGTAGGGGTACCCAGTCATCCCGTTCCACACAGATTTATTAAACAATCTGTAAAAGGTTGTTACTTGGGCCGGTTTAGGATTTTTGCTTTTAGAACTCTGAACAAGAAACATATCACATACAAGTGCATCTCTTGCACTCAGCTGGCTGATGATGGATTGCAAAAATCCAAAACCGGTAAACCTTTTAAAGAATGTTAAAGAAACCTATGCGGAACGGGTAGAATACCCCTACTCTTTTCATCCCAGTATCCCATGGACAGATCACTATCCAGCTTTAACTGTTACGTGGACTCTAACCGACAGTGGAAATGGTTGAAAAGGTGAAAACTCCTTCAAATAAACCACTTCAGCTGGAACACTGCCATACAGACGTTGGAACAACGTCATACACGTCAGAAATTACTGTTAGGGTATAAAACATACGATTTTTGGTGAGGCAATAATCAAGGTTTGTTCCTGGGCCTTATTGAAGTACCGTCAAAACTGTTCGTAGACGTGGTTTTACCAGCAACGAGCAAACAATTTGCCGATAAATGGACCTCCGCTTCAAGAAAAATGTACGCAGCTGACAGCCCTACTTTGACTGGCCCAAATTTGATGAATGTTTGACTGCGTACACAATTAACTCGTGGGTCCGCTGACCAGTAGCCTCACGTATCTTCAGTAAACGAATACAACGCATACCTACAAATTAGCTGTTTTTGAATTTTTTGGCGCCACTAACTGGCTTCATCTTGTACCAAAACCTACATAGTGATACCTGAGTATATCCTGAAAATTTGAAGTGGTAAGATTACCGGCATTTCCTTGTGTCATCGTCGATACAGCAAGCTCTGGGAGCCCGAGGAATATACTGCCAAAACTTTAGGATTTAAGGAAAGTTCCAAGGGTCACTTTTCGCGGTACCTACCGACATACCCGCAAATGCTCGACCATAAGAGCCTCACTGACGTTCAGCAATAATGAAGTTTCTTTTTTCATTTACAATATTTGAAATTATTAATTTTTCTAAGTAAAATCACTAGTATCGACGACTGACCATCCATCACAGGTTATACAATCGTCAGTAGTGGACAGCACACGGTGAACGATATAATTGTTGTTATTGCTTACAACAGAAACCGGCTGCAAGATACAAAATTGTTCGGACCCTCGGAGGCCACTAAAATTATTTTTACTGTATAAGGTAGGTACATACTTAATGATCGGTTTAGAACTCACCTAACAATCCTCCATATCCACATCCGATGTCGGCAAACTCAACAACTCGTTTGCTCTGCCCATCAGCTCCATTTTCCATCAACGTAGCGGAATACAAGGAATTCCAGTCCATTGTTTCAGGACATCTAGGGCTGAAAATAAACCATCAGCGTTGTATAATAACTACTACGGAATATGAAAAATACCAAATAAGTTCAAAAATTAAAATACGAAGGAAGTTTGCACATCTGGCTCTATTTCATGGAGAAATTTACTGGGGTCGATGGTAGCCAGGAGTCATCCATCGGAACCATTTTTGCTCTTCATCACAACTACATTACAGCAACTCTCGCCTGCGCATGCGCGATAATGACATCTCTGATGCACAGTAGGTAGGTACATCTCAAACTACAGGTAGAGGAAACATTATGGTTCTTCAGAAAGAAAAAAAAATCCGGAATCAGGAATAAAGTAGGGTAGTTAACCCTGTGTATAGGTACCTAGACTTTTCTTGAAAACGTAGGTATTATTTTTAGGCATCACAAACAACTTTTTTCAATCTAGTACAAAAAACAGTTCAGTAACAACAAAATAATTCCTATTTAATCAGTAGGTAACGAGAATGTTGACGATAAATTTGTAGGAAAGAACGGGTGGCCCAGGGCTAACTATTATACTTTAGCCCTGGGCCTAAACAGTTGAGTAACAATAAAATAGGAATTATTTTATTGTTACTGAACAGTTTTTTGTACTTGATTGAAAAAAGTGGTTTGTGTTACCTAAAAATTATACATACGTTTTCAAGAAAAAGTCTAGGTACCTTTACACAGGTTTACCTATACTTACTATAATAATGATTGGCGGAATCAAATGATATGACCCCATTAATAACAAAAACAATGTTATACAAATGTTTTACGGATTCTATTGGTATCCTCGCACTAATTGATGAAGATGGCGTAAAAGTACACAATTCTTGAAGCAATCTATCTACCTCAGACTCGAAGTTGAAATCTTGAGAGTTATCCTCCTAAGTTGTTAGTATTACAAGGAGGTAACTTAAAACCAACGCCTAACAAAACACAAGAATATAATAGAAAATCATATAACTACCTTAAGTAGAAAAAAATATATGTATCGGTCCACGTTCCCAGTAGCTGGGTGGAAACGTAGTTTGATTAAATACGGGATTGATTTATATGGAAAGCACCTACTTGAGTCAAATGAGTCATCTACGAGGAAGATAATATATAAACATGATACAAAATCCCATAGAAGGATGTCGAAGCCTTCATTCGGGCACCCTATATATCAGGTAACTACGAAATATGGTAAGTAACCCTAGGAATGTACACAATATTTACGAAATTCTAGCAATTCAGAATGAATGCATGATGAATTTTTTGCTGCTATTGGAAAATTAATGTGTTTCCACGGTATAATTTATGTCCCAGCTTACTAGTCGAAGCAGTGGTCAGCGATTGGATTCGAATGTGCTCGCTGCCTGTAGTATTTCTTTTGAGGAAGGGACATCTTCAGAATTAGTCAATAAGTTTAACTATAACCAAATCGACCTGATGCGTTGGTAAAATAAAATAAAATCATCGAGACAGACCGAGAAACAACAGTGAAGAGTGAAGAAGCAACAAACTAGAAAAAACACATGTTGAGAACTTGCATTTTAAAGTAACGTGCGTTTCATTGAATGAAAACGAAATTACTTATTCGTTTTTCATTTTATACTCCCCCATGGAAGAAGGGGAGGGTACATTCCCCTTCTTCACTTCCATAGTTACTCCTGTGGTTGAAGGAAGGGAAGACGATTTTTCCCTCTTTGCTATCAAAAACCTCCTCATGATCAAAACACCTCCTACGGAAGCACTATTTTAGTAAGAAAAATTTCCTGTTGTGTAGGTTGGTACCATTCATGCAATGGTTACTTGCAACGCAAGGCCGTATTTATAAACATGTAATTTCTTGAAAAAAATAAAGTAAAATAAACCAATCAACTCTATGTCCGAACCATGAACCAGCCCGAAACCAAACCATGAAACGGAAAAAGAAGGTGTAGTCATCATGGATAGTACCAGTATAGCATCCATGAGACATCTGCATCTGCCGTTTCCCGTTTGGCTTTGGCGTTTGCGTCTTTTTGATCAGCTTCGTTCGACGTTCTGTAAATTTGAATTTTCGCCACTTTTTTGGGTTATTCACCTGTGGTAAGTTATTTTTCACTCATTTAGTTATCAGCATTCTTAGATTCTTAGTTATCAGCATTCTTAGTTAGATAGTTATTGTCGAACAATTTCAATCGTACAATAATTACGATTTAGTAAGGTGGAAGGCTTTCGCAAAAAATGCAACCGATTTATTGCTTCTGCTTTGAACGTCTTCATTCACGTTTTCTGGAATTCCGGGTGATCGTTTTTGTTATTTTACAAATTTTTTACCTAGTACCTTCGTATTAGAAACGGTTTAATTGCCTAGTAAAATAGTTTGGTCGAAGTTGATCTCTGGGACTGGAACGATCGGTCGAATGACGTGAGTTCCTGAAATCCAGGTGGGTACTGATTAGTACAAGTAGGTGTGTACTTGTCGCGTTGAGTTGATTAGCGTGTGGTGGGTTTTATAACTCCGTCCAAGTGGTAAGAAATATTTATTATATTACTTTTTTAATAATCTGCTTAAAATATGCTGGAGAAGCTAATATAGGTGAGTGGAAGACAGTCAAATTTACAGATATGAGTGTCACGTATGCTATGGGGCCTGGCTTAAAATAAGTTATCGTGAACTCCGTTCGGTAGTATAATCTCCTCTGTACAACTCGTCTGTTTGGACCAACTATGTATACCCATGTTCCCACATTAATCCTAGTTTGCTCAACATCGGAGCAGTGGAGGCAACTAAAATGTTGCTACGACATAGGTAATTTCCATGTACGCATCTTAGGGTATTTACTTGAAATGAATCTTTCCTCCTTTCTCAGTTTAGTTTTTTTTTACTTTCAGGGTCTCTGCGCAGAAGAGAATGAACAACCCCAAGTTCAGGGTGAGTTGATTCCTACGCTTAACTGAATACTGAGCAAGTTATTTATGCAAAATACTGTCTCAAGATAGCTGGTAGGTGTACCTCGATTCACGCACTTTTATATTCCCTGTTTAATGGACTCGTCTGTTTCAGGAAAAAGTCTTGATCGGTCTTGAAAACGCTCCTCCCACCTTCAATGTTCGTGGAAAAGTCGTTGGCCCTAATGGAGCTAATTTGCAGTACATAACCAACGAGACCGGAGCCATAGTGACTATAAGGGGTCGAGGTTCTGGATATATTGAACCTAACACTGGACAGGAATCGCTGGAGCCGCTTCATATCTGTATCGAGTAAGTTTGTACGCTAAGCCTGGTGATTTACCTAATGTGTATGTGAATGGGAGAAGAGTGGATGGGAGGTCAGTGGGGTGGAGATCACAAGGGTAACAAACGGGGGAGACAAGCTGAATTCTTGGTTAGAACTACCCCGTGGAAATGGGCGCGAACAGAACATTGGAGGCAGTAGGAAAATAGCCCAGAACAGAGGTCTGGTGAATTGACAATCCAACAAGAAAAGCCCAGCAGCATTTGAGCTACCTAGAAACTCGGAGCTCGACGATTCAGAATCTTGGATCATTGATAACGGAGGCAATTATTTCGGTAGACAACCCAGCAGGTGGGTGAGGTGTACTTTAGATGGCAGGTGTGTATTTTAGATGGTGTAGACTGGTCGCAGAGTCTATAGGCTGCTTTGCAGGGCTAAGTGCCATGCAAAACCCTCGGTCTCAGTGCGGAGTCCCCTCCGTAGGCCTTTGAACTAAATATAGTCTCAGATACATTATGTTGAATCGCAGAAGTTTCAACTCGATGCTGGTTGCGGTAGTCTTGTCATCGTATGAATTAACTGATATAATGTTTCAGGCATTCAAAGTATGATGTGCTGCAGGCGGGCAGGCAACTAGCTTTCAACCTCATCGATACAGTTCAGCAGGAATGGGCCAATCTTCAGCATCAAATGCAACAAGAGCAACAACAACAGCAACCACCATCAGGTACTTGCTTGAGTTGTGAAACACTGATGATTAGAAGTTGCAAATTATCTGGTCATTGTTCACAATTTATTATTATTACGTTTCCCTTCAACTTTTTACTATGAAAACCTCTAAATAATTGGGCAAAATGTATGAATACAAACTTTGTGATCGGTGGAAGAAAAATTATGGTAATATAGATCCAGTTTGGTACAAAACAGTTGTAGTCATGGAACATGGCTGTAAGAGCGAATTTTCAAATAAATATTCCTGCTATTATGTAAAAAGCGAAACCATACCACTTCTCGTAACATTATATAATTTTTTCTTGATATTAGCCATTTTCACCGATTTTCCACCCTTATAAAGTCAAATGTGACCCACTCTTTTTTGAGAAAAACTATTTTTATCATCGAAATAGTCCCTCTTTCTGTCGTGAATCACCGTCCAACACAACGTCAGGTGAGTTAAAATGGATTTTAGCCCTTAATACCAATTTTTGACCCCCCTCCCCCGAACATCCATTTGACCCCAGATCTGTATGAAAAACAACTGAAATGATATTTTTCTGTCTTTACTCACCCTTCCATTCCACTTTCATTGATTCCATGTCAATTATTCGCCATTTTAGCCAGTTTTACATATTTTTTACCCCTAAAAGCTCAGATTTGA
Source organism: Leptopterna dolabrata (assembly GCA_954871275.1). Classification (NCBI taxonomy): domain Eukaryota; kingdom Metazoa; phylum Arthropoda; class Insecta; order Hemiptera; family Miridae; genus Leptopterna; species Leptopterna dolabrata. Next base: position 32,300,976 of record OX940982.1, on the reverse strand, counting down.
CCCCCTTAGGGCCTCTTTCACCAGCTATTTAACGACCTGATTAACTTTAACGGCCTCGGTTAATCGGACATCAGAGCGATTTTCCTTTCACCACCCCCAAGATAACCAACACTTTAAGGAGAAGGGATAACGAGCCCGTTAAAGATTTCGTTAAAGTTAATTGGTGGACCCTCCACCAATTAAGAGGTTAACGGACGATTAGCAGCATGTATATCATGTATATTATATACATATTATAGTTCTTTCTATGTATATATTATGCTTTGAGTAGATGTACAATAAATTTTTTTAAATAATGTATCTACTACCTAGTGAGTAGTTATTACATTCCAACATACCTTCCCTATATGAGGTCAAATGAACGTGTTTATTTATTTTATTGGACCTACAGAAATGTTGGCTGTTCATTTATTGTTTATTTCATGTGCAATAATTAAAATAGCATTTTTTAAGGTTTCCACAAATTTTGAATAAATGAAAAACTTTTGAGGGGGTGTTATAAAAATGTTTTTGCTGAGCGAATACATAGGTGTATTGTTCACAGAATAATAAATCAAAAGGAGAGGAAGTTATACTTAACAAGGAGCACCTCTGTCGTAGATAATAATGCTTATTTATTAACAGAACAAAATGTATTGTATTTCAAAAAAGGAAGTACAGCAACCAAAATAACCTCACAACCGATACATCAAAACATCGTAACGAATAAGTTTTTCCTGTTCGCAGAAGTGGGGGCCCACGGTTTTCTAGGAGCATATTTTTTCCATTCCTGGAACAACCAAGACCACGTCAGAAATAGATTCAGATTGAGATTGTATTGTTTCATATTTTCAAAAACGGCATAAGAGTTACACAGCAGAAGCTGACCAATTTTGGGGTGCGCTGGCAAAGTGGTCACGTTAAGGTTAATATCAAGTTATATTTCCCTAAAATTATGTATAATTGTGGTGGTACATGTACTATAAAGGATATTACATGTTAGTTTGCGTTCTGATTCTTGTCAGATCCTCCAGATAATACACGTAAGTACAGTACTTAGATACTACATGAACGCATTGCCAGCAGTGCTTGGTAGGATATTGAAAAGAAATCTCTGAAATTTCACTTACGTTTTGTGCCGAGAAGTCCTATTTTGAGTTTGAGTTGAAAGGCGACGGCATTCGTATGTCATAGTCGGAAGTCGTTCGCGATCGCGAGTACCTACAAAGTGTTTTGATTTTGATGTCGTTTCACCCGTTTACTGTCCCGATGAGGCATCGTTTCGTCGAAAACGGACACAAAAACCGTCGGCGGGCAACACTGCATCGTTAACTTAACGAATCCTTAACGCCGCCATCAAATTGACGCCGACATCAAACTGATGCCCTGATTACTGTGGTGAAATGTAAATCTCTGACGCCACGGTTAACCTGCATGTTCCCGTTACGATTTCGTTAGGTTAATCAGACATTAGTGGCAGTTTGGTGAAAGTGGCCCTTAGAATTTTTTTTAAATTGCTCGTCTTCGAAGTCGTTCTTTTGTTTAGTAATACGATTATTCTGGCGAAATATAGCATTTTTATCTTGCACCCAAGATCAGATATCGTCTGGAGTGACACATAAATACATTTTTGTTAAAATCTAGGGATGAATTCAGGATGCTCCGAAACGGATTTGCCTATTAAACAATTTAAAAAATGCATGTTCTGAAAATTTTGGACCCACTACAGTAGCTTAATTTTTCTTGAAAATTTGTGAAAACGAATGAATGAATCACTACATTTTCCATGAACCAATATAATTTTTGTGCATAAACGAGTTATGCAACCACCGCCATCTCTTCTGAATGTTTTATAACAGCTGTTAAGGATGTTAGAATATGGAAATGAATATTAACCCAACTCTTGTGCATCTAGGCGTAGGCACATTTTATGGTTCATCTGGCGCCACCGTGTCACTCCCACTGGTAGCAATGCTGTCTATCTGGTTGGGACCCCCTGTCTTGTTGTTTGTTCTTCATTCTTACCTTGTCTGGTATTTTTGTAGTTGTTAGCAGCAGTAGTAACGGCCCTCCTCAAAACATCGTGTCCACTGAAGTACCTCAAGTAGTGACGAGTGCAGCGCCACCATCTTCAGTGGCTCTCCCAACTGGCTTTACCCAGCAAGCCGTTGGCCAGATGATAACAGTCCCACCACCTTCTCATGTAGCAATGCCGCCTCCCACCCTCCACATTCCCTCACAAATGGCTCCTCCACAGGTATGTAGTCACAATCCTGTTGATCCACAGCATGATCTCCATAGCTCCCCATCTATACAGTCTACTTCCATGGAGCTGGAAATCTATTATTCACATGGTTTCCAAAATTACGTACCATGGAGTCTGGGACCTCATGTTTCGCACTTGGGCTGAAGCTATTACAGCTAGTGACGTGGGATACCAGAGAAAGCACTTGTATCAAAAGACAAGGTTCGATGCCAAAAATACTTGGTATCAAAAGAAAATATTCTATACGTTCATCATATCGATTGGTATTGCTTGTCACTAAATAGTATGTGTGGTGATGGAAGATTGAGGCTTGGCCTGGATAGGTGATGTTGAGATGTGAAGCAGGTTTTGGATAGCTAGCGTTTGAAAGGTTACACCTATGGCGAAGCCAGGGAGGTTACCACCACTAGAAACGCTAGAGGTTGTGCCTAGACGGTTCCGCCACGTCGGTTATCACCAGACCGGTTCCACCGCTCTGAGTTTCAGGCGAGAGGTTTGAGGAGGAAGGTAAGGGTAGAAAGAAGTCATCGACTTGAGGTTTGAACATAGAATGGCGAGCTGGGTGAGAAGAGCAGTTTTATAGGAGCTCTTCTATCCTCCCCCGGCCCTCTGACGGTCATTAAGAGCCATTGGGGGATCGATGGAGGGAGACGACTACCTATGGCACTTGTGTCACATAGGCCCACCCATTCACTTGGTTTATTTAGGACAATCTAAGTATTTACATTTTTGAGTGGTATTTTAGAGAGGCACCATGACAGTATGTGTCGAAAAAATGTTCAGTATTAGTCAAGTAAGTACCTAAGTCTTAATTTTAGTTCATTTTCCATTTGAGTACTCTTTCCGATACCGCAGGAAGTACTGGATACCGGTATGTGTATCGAAACAAAACAATAACCTCCTGTGTCAAAAACATCCTATGTGAACGCTATAATTCAAATCCAGTAGTTTCCTCATCTCTTTATTTCGAAGGTTGTGGTTTCAAATAACGTCCACCTCCGCTCGCATGACTTTGCAGCTCTTCAATAAATCAACTCACTTGGTTATTGCTAATTATTTATTTATTTATTCAAGTTGAATCAACCGTTCATGTGTGTAGCTACAATTAAGAATTACATTTCGTTTCAAAATTGTCTGTCGAAATGGTTGATCTCTCGTTAATTCTAGTTTTTTGTCCATTCCTCTTGTAAATCAAACGGTTTAACGAATCTTACTCTCAGTTGTTTTTTGAACGCTTTTCAAGCTCCCTTCAGGTTCGAATTATCAAGAGTCTACTGTATCAGGATTCATTCATTCCTTTTGTCAACCACTGTGAAGGTTATTGATGAAAGTTTTGTCATGTTGTTATTGTTCTATTATAAAACAACAATTAACCCACTCCAGTTGGTGTACCAGCTCCCTGTTGTACTAGTTTACGCTTGAAAGTTGATTCTGTTTCAGCACAGTTAATCGCAGGAACCTCGAATACTGATGGAACTCCAAGAAGTTGGAGATCTTGGGAAAGTCTCTCCATAGCTATGTACATTGATTTTAGGTAGCGACAAGCACAAGCAGCGGCGCTATGCTGGGGCAGCCCAATGAGGCAACTCAAACATTGGTACCTTCTGGTGGCCCTAGTGCTGGTCAGGAAGTAGCCGTCTCTCAGGCTTCTGCACAACCACCGTCAATCAGTATTCCAGCGCAACAACAGGTGAACAATCATCTTGGTTTTTTCATATAGCTTCCTCTCTGTTAAATTCACTGCAAGGTTATGTTCTTGATATGTTTCCGTTTTCCAGCTTTTCCTCAGTAACCAGGGCACTCTCATTCAACCCCAAACCATCATCCCTCAGCAACAGCAGATCATTACGCCTACAGGACAGGTTATATCAGCTCAACCTCAGGTCCTTGCCCAGTCATATCTCCTTCAGGTTTGTTTCTTTTCCGTAGTCGTCAGTATTCATTCAGTAATGTAGTTCTGAGTGTGCATGGATTTGTAAATTTGACTTGAACTTGCTCGCTCCAGTTGAAGTTCCAATAGCTAAGTTCGAACTCTCAGTTACTTTCATCAGAAGTACCTGTAAAACTAATGGAAAGTGAGGATGTGTGGGGTTTTCATATTTGTAGCATGATTATTAATTGTTCTGTCATTCAGCATGTCATATTGATCATCTGTATTTATTTAGTTTTACAATATGTTTTTGTCTGTATCCTTATCCTTTGTGTTTTTTCCTGTGTTCTTATTAATTTTTTCTATGTACATCAATCTAAATTCTTTTACATTTCTCATTTATCTATTAGGCTACCCAAATAGGTCTGGAACAGGGGAACTTGAATAAGTAGGTGCACCGATCTTGCGGCAAATTTGGATAGGTAGGTAGTTAGGCCTAGTAATACTGCTAAGGTTAAACTTGAAAATTAGGTAAACTGATTTTAAAAAACATACCTCAAAAGTGATCTTCGCAAACGTACATACACACCTCAAAAGAATTAATGGATCACGTTTCCTTGTAGATGTCAAAAACCCCAGATCCATCAGACAAAGGTCACATTATGTCTCGTGACTAGGTACGTAGTGGAGATGGAATGGACCTTGTTTTTTTTTTGTTTTTGTTTTTTAAATCTGAAACAGAACGCCCAGCGATATCAAGCTTCGACACGAGCCAAAACAGAATGAAATCTTATCATTTTCCTCAAAAGTCCTCTCAGTATTCAAGAGAAATTCTATCTGTTCGTGAGTCCTACAACTTTTGTCATTCATTTTGTGACCGATGGAGGCTGGTGCCACCCTTAGACGATGTTTCGGAAATCGATGTGTGGGACAGAGCCGTGACACTGCTGGAAGAAGGCCATTCCCAGCACGGTGTTGCTCGGCGTCTTGTGTTAAGCCAATCTGTGATTTCTAGGCTTTGGAAGCGGTATCAGGAAACAGGTTCACTTAACCGAAGACCGGGGCAAGGTCTTCCAAGAGCTACTTCCGTCAGTGTAGACCGAGTTTTGCGAGTAAATGCTCTTCAACATCAGTTTTGCACAGCTAGAGAACTCCCAAATGGCCTGAGTACAAGACGGTCTGATCAGACTGTTTGGAATAGGCTGCGGGAAAGTGGGCTGCAAGCTCGTTGTTCCGTAAAAGTGCCACGTCTTAAAAATCGTCATAAAACTGCTAGAGTCGAATTTGCTCGAGAGCATAGGAGGTGGCAGCTGAGACACTGGAGTCGTGTTATGTTCTCAGATGAGTCTAAATTCACTTTGTTCGGTAATGATGGGCATGCGAAGGTTTGGCGAACAGGAAATGAGCGTTTTGTCCCTTGTGCTTGCTCCCATCATCACCATTTGGAGGTGGTTCCCTTATGGCGTGGGGAGGCATAACAATCCTTGGCCAAACCAAATTCGTGATTCTTCGTGGTACGTTGACAGCTCAGTGCCACATTGCAGAGATCTTAGACGTCCATGTTCGGGCCCAAGCTATTGTTGCTGGTGCTGATTTCATCTTTATGCAGGATGGAGCCCGACCACATACAACTAGGGTGGTGAGAGAGTACCTAAATCAGCACAATATTGACGTTTTGGACTGGCCAGCTGTAAGCCACGACCTCTCCCATTGAGCATTGAGCCATTCGAGGACGTCCTAATCAGCCAATAACTTTGTAGGAGCTTGGAGAATAATAGAGGAGTGGCAACAATAAACGTGAAGTTGCAAAAAATCACGTTTTGGACGGTTTTGTTTCCGAGTTTTTCCTTGTTTTTCCATTCCTGTTTTGGCCCTTTTCGTGGTTTTTTTTAAATCTGACATTCACTCTGCACTTTGGACAATTGTTTTCACCAGAAAAATGTGTTTCTTAGTACATAAATAAAACAGAACAAAAAGTATTAAATCTGGCAAAAATAAAACAATTTAAAAACCGTGATCAGTTCATTCAGTGATCCCTTAATTCTTTTGAGGTGAGTAGTTGAAGTCATAGACAGTTCACACCTGCTGTTTCAAACCACAGTTTTTATTTTTTCCTTGTCTTTCGGGATGGTAATCATTATTTTCCCGTCGTTGTCCGTGGACGGGCACCATGGGAAAGTGCACCTTTTCACCATGATAATAAATATTATTATCAAGCAATAAAATGGAAGAAGGCGTATTCAGTGAATTCACTACCACCACGAAAATTATTGGCAGCCACAACAGACGAAACGTCACAGACCTGGCTCACTACATCATAGTAGTATAGGTACTTTTGAAAAAAAAAATTTAAAAAACGAATGGAATTCCCTTACCATTATCTTACATTGCAGGAGCTCAGCCCGTGTCTTATAAATTAAATAAATGATCATTAGTGTGCCAAGGTTGTTCACAAAATTCCTTTTTCTACATTTAGCTCATGATGATGTCAGAAGTAGGTACCTACCTATGAAATTAAATTATTGTTACTAACAGAGGTGTGTATGAGCTTCTTAAACCCTATCTTCTGTAGGACCTTTGTTTTTGTTACCCTCATGAATGCAATCACAATGCATTCAACACAACCCCTCCCTTATACGTATGCATAAATGTGCATGGTCTTGGAAGAAGTGTAGGAAGTATATCTTCCTCATTTTTATTGTTAGTTAACGTAGTTACCTTGTAGATCTGTTGAAAACATCAAAGTTGTTATCTGTGGTATTCTGTCTAGTCTTTAGTGGTTTTGAGGAATGTTTTTGCATCGTGTGGGTTATGGTTCCTGTTTATCAAAACTCACTTACCTCTCAGTACATGCAGACAAACAGTGGCCAGATGGTCGTGTCGTATCCCAACATGGTGCGGCCTGCTAACACTGTGGGAGATGCTTCGCGTGGTCAGCAGTTTATGCTGGTTCAGTACGGCGATGGTGGCGCCATCAAAACGAGCACTGTCCGAGCTCCAGCACCACAACCTCAGGCCACCGTTCCACAAATGGTGCAGATCATCAACCCTCAGACTGGGCAGATTCAACACGTTTTGCAACATATACAGCCTCAAGTTCAAATGCAACAGGTACATATTTATGTTCTTTTCCTAGCCTGGTTCACATCAATCTGTGCGTTGCATTGTTGCGTTGTTCGTTAATTTTATTGGCCTTCGCACTCTTGACACTAGCATTGCGGCAATGCAACTCAGATACTGCCTCATCTGAATTGTCTGGTGTCTGATTTGATGTTGAGTAATTTAATGAGATTTTGACTGATAGCTGAAATTTATTGATGCAACGCATGCCTGCTCCATATGAACCAGGCTCAAGTCAAGAAAATTTGAGTGTCGGTTTGCCCACAGTATTAAGGCTTACCGTCTCTGGAAATGGGTGTGCTGAAAAAAAAAAGAAAAAAAAAATACAGGATAAAAATAAAATAGTCTATTTCCAGAGTTTACGTGGAAATAGACTATTTTATTTTTATCCTGTAGTTTTTTGCTATGGATTTCCACTATTCCGCCGCGAGTGATTCAAGTTATATGGGTGTGCTGTACAAAAAAATGTTTCCTCAGGCACAGTTGCAAGCGCATCTACAGCCGCAGCTTGTTGGGCAGGGTGGAGGTCTTCTGGGTCAGCAGGTTTTGATGCCTATCCAAGCTCCCATACAATTCACCTCCCAACCCCAGCAAATGATCATCACCCAGCCACCTCCACAACTACAACAACATCAGGTTGGTAGTTATAGCACTTTGAGAACAATTAGCATTAATCTTACTGCGACTGGCAGTAAAGTTGCAGTTTGTTAACCTATACTTGCATCCTCATGAAGTACAAAGGAGAACTGTTGGATATAACTTGGAAACCAGGTTTAAGACTGGACCTCTGTGCACTATTTATCGCTCAGTATCCAATTTTGGGGGGTACTTCAAGCAGATATTCTTGTGAAAGGCTGAGCTGGATCGAGATGAGCTGATGAATGGGCAGAACTTGGAAAAGCTTTGTGATTATTATTGGCAAGCTTTGAAGTATAGAGTTTACTTGATCGCGGAATTTTAGTATGCCAGTAGTACATACGAATGTTTTATTACTAATTTTATTGTACATAGCAAGCTGTTGATCCTCCCACTGTTAAAATGTAGGTTTATAAATGTTACTGATTTTTTAAATATATTAGTAGAGTAGCGTAAGTCCATCAGTTCAGTACATTATGAATAAATAGCGGAACTCCCGCAGACGGCTTTCTGTGAAGCCAAGCTGTCGACGTTGTGGTAGTAATGTATTATTATGTTTCAACCTATAAATGAACCTGCAATTGATTGTTCATCACCCAGCCTCCTTCATAACTACATCATCATCTTTCTGAGAAACTGGCAGTAGTACGGTTGCAGCATGTTAACCTTCATTTCAGGTGACCAATGAACCAGTGAGGTTCACTAACTGGTTATATCTCTGCAATTGATTCCTTCTCCCTGGTTTTCATAGATTTTACCATCAGGACAGACCCTCCAGCATGTCATTCCGACTTCCACTCTCAGCCAAGTATCGACCCCCGTCAGTATCAACGTGTCTCAAAAACAGATCGTGCTGAATATTGCAAAACAACAGCAACAAGGGCTCAAGAGGAGATACGAAGGGGATCAACCTCAGGTAGTTTACTGCATTCAACCACATAAGAATACAGGGTAGAGACCCTGTATGAGGTTCTTTCACACATCCACTTTATAGCAATATGAGTCCCAGGGTTTTAACTTATCTGACGTAGGCTACATGGTGAAAATTCAACTTTTCGAATAATTGTGTGCTACGTAGGTACCTATTACTTACTGTAGACCCTTAACTTACCCAAATCTGGACATACCTAAATTCATGCTGCATGATTGGTACTTTTTAACCGACTTCAAACAAGGAGGAGGTTCTTATGTTTCCAAATTGTTATGACTTCAATGTTATTGTTGTTTACTTTCGTTTCAGCATTTGTCCATCATGGATGCTCAATCAGCGCATCAGCTTCACGCGAAAAAGGGAATCGGGTAAGTTTTCTAAACTGATTTGACCATTATTAAGGATTTCTGATGTACCTACCTTCCGCGTACAAAATAGGTTGGAGAAACAGAATCAAGTACTGACGTTGTCCTTGCTCATAGTTCCGTATTGTGATCTGTTCTCTTCATTTCGTGTTCTTGATAATGTTGATGTACTAACCTGTTGGTGCTCGAAGTGTGAACATTCTGCAGTAATAATTAAGTTAATCCTTTTTAATTTCCTGTTAGAATTGGTGGAACTGAATCTAGTGAGTTCATCGAATCCTCCGTCCACTCAAAGACCAATGGTCCCACGAAGAACCAATTGTATGATTCTAGAATTAGGCCTTAAGGTTAGGGAAATTTAAGTGTTGCTATAACATTGACTCTTCCTTATTGAAATTAGCACCCCAACAACAATGTGACAAATAAAACGTCACTAAAACATGGTGTTTCATTTGTACAAGGCAACATATTCTATTCGCCTTGTCCATACCAGTCATTGAAGAGGGACAAAACAGAAAATCTGTCTAAAATTCAATGGTCGCAAAGTTTGGTTTCATTTCCTTTCTCAAGCCAAAACTCTCACCAAGGAAGGCTTTTGGTTCCTTGGCTCTAACCAAGACCAGTTGAATCTCTGGTACGTGCATAATTCACAGATAAATATCAGTGGGATTCGAAAGTAGAAAAATGAAATCTATGAGAAGGCAGAACACTGTTGGCACCTAAGTGATACCCACAATGTTCCTATTTCGATGTCCACACAAAAAACGCTGCAAATCCCTGCACAACGGTTTATTATTTTGTATAGAATACCCTTCTGTTACAGATCACAGCTCTCTGTATCAGCGTTGGCCAATAGAATTGCAGAACCATTTCGGACCATGCCAATGCGCACCATACCAATTAGACAATTCGAAATGAATTCCAATTCAAATTAATTTGAATTCAAATTAATGAATTCCAATCCAATTAATGAATTCCAATTCAATTAATGAATTCCAATTCGAAATCGATTGAATAAATTGATTGATTGATGGAATCGAGCGCTTCCCTGGTGACGAGCGCACAATGCCAATAATTAGGCAATTCGAAAAAAATTCCAATTCAAATTAAAGTCCAATTCATTATACCAATATTGACAATTCTAAGTGAATTCCTATTGCAATTGAAAAAACTTTGCCAATTTTGGCGAATGTGGAGTTATGTTTATATATGATTAATGTGTCGGGAATTTAGATGGTGATGTTAGGTAGATTGGTGAGCAGTGGCCAATTGCAATTCAAAATCTAAGTGAATTCCAATTGCAATTGAAAAAATTGATCGATTGATTGCTCGATTGATTGAATAAATTGATTGATTGATTGAATCGAGCGCGTCCCTGGTGACGAGAGTGTATACAATTTCATTCACCCTGGTGTCGAAAATGCCTGTCGGTGAAAACTTCGGGGCCTTACTGTGAACGAACGGCTGGACGTACGATGCTGCGGGTGGTCTTAAACAACTCCCAAGTTCGAGAAATATTTAAAACCGTAAAAAAATTCACGTAAAACAAAGGTATAGGCTTTCTGAAAATTTCAGCCCCTATTTTGAACCCCTTAGAGATGACTGACAGTAACGTCGAGCTTCGAGGACCAACTAGACCCCGAACGGAACCTATAACCCGAATTTCATCAATTTTTATTCATGGTAACTAAGCAAAGTGGCCCGTACGGCGTACGGCGGACAGACAGAAATATTTTTATTGCAGTTTTGGATTCTACATACCTTGAAACGTAAACCATCAAATTTTGAGGGGGGGTAAGAATTTTTTTTTTCATGCTCGATTCCAATGGTTCATTATTGAAAATAATAAACCAAAAGTGACAGGTCCCCTTTACTGACCGCCATACTGGTACGTTTTTGCCACCATTAATCTGGCAGCTTGATCGCTTGCTCTATTTATTTGATTTATTAACATTAAAACAAATTTAATTCAAATCTTTAATTCGCACAAAAAAATGCAGTTCTTTAACTAGAAGAAAAGCCACTCAAAACTACAAGGTATTGAAAATTATTGCAATAGAGTCAATTGACACGTCTTGTGACACGTGGATATATCCAAGGAAAATTAAAACAGGGGGGTCTAGCGGGAGAAATGGAGTCAAAACCGAACGCAAAACGAACCCGAACATTGCCGAGCCCTCATTTAGCCAGCGGCTTCACATAAAATGTAAGGATGTAAGCAATGAGTAACTTCATTATTAAATTGAACTTCTTCGTTCAATAAATTCGTTCGTTTGGGGCAATTTTAACTCGTGTAATAGAGAGTTTTTGCAGCACCCTCACGCCGAAAAGAAACGGAGAACGACACCGAAACGGAAATGGCGGATAGGGCGACCGAAGTCAGATGCTAACCTTTTTCGTTCAGCTTTGGCATCTACAGGCTGGTGAAGTCACGCTAACGTTATGTTAACCTCTCTTTCATCCATTTTACTTTGGTTCATGCAAATCTATGTCCACACATGGCGTCAAGTCTGAATTAACATAGAAAGACACGAAGAAGCAGCTGTGAATACGACGCTCGACATTTATTTTTCCAAGGAAAACGGAAGAAGGTAGGTAGCGTTATACAGATGTAAGGTTAAATTACCTTTCGTCAACTCAACACAACGAAAGCTGACACCTTGAGATCCCGGTATTTTTCGTCGTCACGGTTCATCAAACTTTTCGGTGTCTTAGGTGCGCATGCGCAGCACTGTTTTCATTTCGTTCGTTTTGGCGTGAGGGTGCTGCAAAAACTCTCTAATGTCAGTCAAATGTCTCATAACTCCTTTTCCTAGTTCACTGACCAGTTGACCATGACTACATAGGTACGCTTTTGTTATTGGCTAGGTACCTACCCACTCGCACACGGCTTTAACATAACAATAAATCTAACTGATCCATCCTCACAGATACAACAATATAAGTAGGTCCTATTCATTTAATAAAAATGTTCTTCAAATAAGAGAATCCAAAAATATCAATTTAAAGCAATAGGTAGGAGGTACCCATGGTATCTACATATGTCAAGTAAAACATGGAATGGTGGTAGCAAATAGGTAGCTAAAGTTTTGAGAAAAACAAATTTTAATCATTGAAAACCATCATGAAATAGGTACATTCTGAATTTTATCGTTTCATAACTGATATTTTAGGTAGCATGGTAACCTTTCTCACTCTCTTACAGGTACCTAGTTAGTATTTTTTTACCCTTCTGTTTTGCAACCCGATGGCGGGGGGACCAGCCTCTCCTTATTTTACGGGAGATTGATAACTAGTTCGGGTTCGTTTTGCATTCGGTTCCGTCTTTCGCTAGGCTCTCCTAATTAAAACGGCGAGAGAGAGCACGCAATGAAACCAACAATTTTTTGTATCACCATAAAAGCCAAATGTCCTTGAAGAGCCCTTGCTAGGCGAAACTCCTTGATATAAGTATTCAAACAAATACCGTCTTGATCCCCCCTCCCCCCCCCCCCCCCCCCCCCGTAAAAATCATGGTTTGGTGAAATGCATTATAGCTGCAATTCAAGACCCAATAAATGTCTGATACAATGTCTGGGACAATTGTGTTTCGATCTCCGTTGTCTATTGTCTGGATTAAAAATAATATGATATGTACTATTCTATTATATACATATTATGTAGATCGCAGACCCTCCGTAGGTCAGTACCTAACCCCGTACTCGTTACTAGGTACCTACCTAAATCACGAGTTAAATGTTGCTAAAATAATTCTGCCGATGACAAACAGTACCTACCTAACAAAAAGAAACGCACATAATGAAGTTCTGAAAAGAAATTGTTGATGAGGAGTGAAAAAAGTTGCAAAAGTACCTACCAACAAACTCCAGCCCCTTCTACGTAGATGGTATACTGAACCGTTGTGTAATAATTTACCGTTGAGTAATGATTTACCGTAGTAATAATTTACCCATCAAAAGGCAGGCCACAAATACTTCCTGAAGGTTACAAAAATAAAAACTTTCTAAATTTGGTCAGGTTTTCTCGGTTTTGCTCCACTGTATTAATTTATTCTCGAACCTCCTGATGCCACTCTGTCTCAAGCTTATTTGTTCGAAAAGCCTATGGATTGTCCTGAAGCCACGATTGTCCACTTTTCTGCCTCAATTTTGGCAGTGATATCATCGTTCTATAAATGTATTGCCGGTCAGGTTCGAATTTCGTGGCTGCCATTGACTTCGCTGTAATTAGCTTTAAGAAGATACGTCTCCTCATTACTATTCAACCAATTTATTAATTACATTTAGGATTTGCCTAGTTTTTCAAGACAGCTGATTCCAGGTCACGCATTAGGAGTTAACTGTACCATTTGGATTTTCAGCTATGAATCGAGTTCATAAGCCTCGAATGTTTCTCTAAGAACCCTTATTCATGTAGTGCCTAACTTCATTTTGAAGATCAACAGGTTCAACTCATATGCAAGGTACTCTTGATTTTGCTCCTTTAAAAAAGTGGCATGTTTTAACATGGCCTGCGGCGGACATTATATTGTTTGCAACTGTTCAAGAAATGTCTGGCTGGTGTCGACAGCCGATGGGACGCCGGGACTGGCCCAGACCGTCTGCTCGCCGGCTTACAGATACCCCGCGAGCGTTAACTTAGGACTACCTGCTGTCAGCGAAGCACTCCTGATTCAGAGCGGGGACTTGTCACTCCATAACACTCAAATCACCAAGTAAATCCATACATTTTTGGTCCTTGTCCGTTTTAGAACTTTTACTAGTTTTCCCCTCAGTTCAGAAAATTAACTAACCCTATTTCCTTTCCTGCCCGTACCTGTACAGATCCCCATCATGATTAGGTCCTTTTTTGTATCCAGTCTGGCCCTGGGTAGTGTTTGCTAGAGTGTAGTTGGGTCGTGTACATCCTCAGTTTAGGCTGTTAGTAGGCAGAATTTTGAACTTGGATATCTTGTTTAGTCTGTTGATATAATTCACATGGAAAGCTTGTGCCAATACTTTCAGTCATGTCGATGCGTCCTAGCCATGCATGTCGCCAGTATCGTCTGGCAGGTTCATAAATATAGCCTACTTGGAAGGAAGCGAAAGGAAGGTCCACTCTCGTGTTGAACGATGTCACCATTGACGTAATAAGACTTCCAGCAGTGCCCTGTCTTAAAAACAGTTACTTTCAATCGAGAGGAAATAAGAACAGTAAGAGGTAGTGCTAGGAGTGAAAGTAGAATATTTCCTTGAGGGTAGAGGTAGAACAGTCACTTGAGGTTGACAAAGTTAGCTTGCATTATCATTTTAATTCTTTCAACTCCCATCCAAAACTTTCCTATCAAAATGAATTCATATATTCATGATATGGTCGTAACAAGTTGAGTACGAATTAAGGTATTGCTTGAAACCATAGACACTGGGTGAGTTTAGTGGAAATGATCACCCTGTGTTCTGTACACACAGTCTGGCTCTTCTGTTGACATTTAACTTTGTCTGCTCTCTTTGTCGTACCGCTTGTTCTTTATTCTGGCACTGACTTGATGGGCTCTTCACTAAATCTCTGGATCGCTGGGAGGAAACAAAAATTATCCATTTAAAAAATTAATGTAGTTATGATATTGACTTAAGTGGACTAGGGTGGCAATTTCTTTTTTTGTAAAATAAAAGATGTTCGAGCCGCACAGCTAATGACTTATGTATTCCAGCCAGTCATCAAAGAATGAAAGACCAAGGTCTGATGAAATTGACGGAGGATGAGTAAATTTAGACAGGTTCCAAATTAGCTATATTGAAAGGTTAACTAGAATGTTGGACACATATCACATCAATAAAGCCGACCCTCATTGGGAAAGGCAAACTCCTAAAAACAAAAAGTCAAATTTCTTAGCCTACAACCGCAGTACTTATAAAAATTGATAGTTCGTTGAAAAATTGAGATCCTGACGACGTTTTTCCCGTCAGCAGCAAATGAGATTTATGGGGCACTTCTTGAGCTGGAGTGGTTTGAAATTGTTCAACTTCCTGGGATTTGCAAAATTTCTCTTAAGATTTCAGGGGTTCAGAGCACTCAAAAATTCTTCAAAATAGCATTCTGGAAGGAAATTTAATGGGCTTTTCATGGTGGTTATTAAATGTTGTTTGCACCTTTAAAAATGTGTGGGAGCCAGTTTTACGTGGAAATCCTAATTTATGAGAGGGGAAAAAAGGCTGTCACATAACTCGAAAACTAATTTATTAAAGGGGATGAGACAAAGGATCTATTCCTGGCTTCTTGCAGGCCTACTTTGTGTACTCATATATCTTGTGACGTCATTTACATTTTCTGTTGAATTGCGAACAATTCTGAAATCAAATCATCATTCTTCAAGATAACTGTTTCTGTTGAATTTTTAGTAGGATTCTTTTGGATTTTAGGTACCAGTTAGGTACCAAACTCATCAAAGTATTGTTACATAGAAACGTAAGATATTTCATAACACTTGGGTACCTACACTTCAGTTTTTTTTTGGACATTTTTCTTCTTTTTTTCTAAGAATGTTGAACATCCTGGCAAAACACGAAGTGTGAATGGATGAAGTAAGTTACAATAATCTTTGTATTCGTGGATCTTCGAGAAACACTCTTGAGTATACCTGTTGTGAAAAGGCTTGATGACGTAGATTACACTTCATCACAGATCTGGCTGTATGTACTGAAACTCAATTCTTCCATGGTAGGTAGTCTGGATAATTGAATATAGTCTCCATGTAGATTATATATATATATATCCTTCATGGAAGCCAAATGAAGGAGATAATAGAGCTAATTTACAACTGCCGCCATTTCTTCTAGTTGTCTGCAGGCGTACCTAGTTAGATTTCCTATTTTCTTACCTGAACATACCCAGCTGGCAGCAGCAGATAAGCACCATAAACATTATGTTCAATGCCTGAACTGCTTTCAAGAAATATCCTCATCAACAATTATTTCATCCCTCAAACCTTGTAAATTATTTGTCAACCTCCGTTGAACCCAACCTGCCACAGTCCTAAAACGGATAAGCACTATAATTTCTCAAATGGTGTTTTGTTGTGATCCCTGTCATTTTGGTCCCTGCTTTGATATAATTTCACGCTTAATTTCTCCTTTCATGTTTTCAATGTTATTGGTTTATTTTAACCCAATATTTAGTTGATATTTTTATGTCTAACTGTTAATTAACATTCATGTGAAGGCGGGCACTCACTAGCCTATACTTTTTATTCTGCTACTACTTCTTCGTTGTTGCTCACCAGTTTGTTTCGTTTTCTAGAGCCCACACAGCTCAGCAAATATCTCCAACAACTACGTTGGTTATGGCAACTACCTAAATTGTCATTATGTGCCTGTAGTTCAAATTAAGGGACAGACTTGGCGGTGTCAGTTTTGTCACTATCCGTGGCTGGAGCAACTAAAAATTTGCGTTATTGTCGCATTTCTCTATGTGCTTATGTCACTTATCACGATACAAGTAGGTACATGTGATTTTGTGGACTTCATGGTAGACAACAGTTTCCATGCAGAAAGACAATCTTGGCGCCACCCTTACAGTGTTCTAGTGTACAGCTGGTAATGCTGCCCTTGGCTGTAAACGTACGCATTGTTGTACATTTGTTGTGCTGCAACATAAGCTGGCTTATGTAGATATTATGATAAGTGGAGTTCTGTCAGTTATGGCATAGTTTGTTTGGGATCTGGCAGCATAGTGAATGGGAGCCGCATGTAAGGACCTCTATATGACTTCAGGGGACAGCAGTGAAATTTTCCTCCATGGCTGAGGTATTCGTTCCTCTTTTATTTTAATTAATGAGATGGCATAGGACATAACTTAGATAATAGGCTCGCAAATAGCATGTGTGGCGATAGAAAAAGTGTTGTGGGGAGACGTTGAGCATTATTTCCTTCCCAAAAGTAGTGCTCACTAGATCACATGGAGCTTATTGAACGTCAGAATTATCCATAGTTATGATCTCTGGATAAGAATAAAATAATTGTTCCGTCTTCTATGCCTCGACTCATGGAGTTCTTACACATAGATAATTATATTGGCTCTTGACTGCTGTAACGCATGGAGAAAAACTTGCAGGTGCTATTCATTATTAAGTTGTATTATTGCTGATTGGGGAGGGGGGGACCAAGTCTTCTGTCATCTTGAGCTTTGTCAAAGGGTTTCCAAGATTATCAGGTCGCCAAGTTTTGGGTCCGGCCGTGTACCCAAACGTTCTTCTAGTAAAGAAACCACTTGAATGAATCTTGGTAGCTCCAAGTCACCACAATGCCAAGACGGTGAGCTGAGTACTGAGACGATTAACTGAGGAACCAAGCTCGAAAGGGAGGTTGCTGAGGAGGCATGATCTAGCTGTTGTCATGCAGATGCAGCTGAAGCTGATGGGAAGGTTGAAAGATTTCCATTACTTCGCCCCAAAGCGAGTTGGATTATTGGATCTGACAATAATCTCATGCCTCACAGTCCCTTCATATCGTACCAAATCCCCTCAAATCACTGCTTTTTGGAAAGCTCCATGTGTGATCCATAACTTGAAAGAATAGCTCCATAACTTGGGTTTGTTCCCCATTTATTATGTTGTTCCATTGATGTCTCTGCTTCATTCACCATACAGCTGCATATTATTGGCTCATGTATATATAGTATATCTTCGTTTAGCCACCAACTTCAGCTTCGAAATGCCCATGCATCCCTCAGCTCATATTATTTGCATATGTGTACCGCTGTATAAAATGTACATATTTTATCCATATAAGCTCATCGCATCATGGTTAACTCTCACTCACCAGCCTTCCTTTAACCTTGCTTATGGGGAACTTCTCATGCCCTGTTCCGTTTCGTTATTAACAATAGAAATGTTGCAGAGCTGAAGGAATGCAGAGACCTTCACAAGCGCCGCAACAAGACATTATTGTTCAAGGGGGAGAGAAAAATCAGTATGGTCAAGGTTAGTGTGAGAACCATGAGTATTCCTGTTTGGTTATGGGCCTCTCTGCATTAAATGTTGTGCAATTGAATTACTACTGAATTTCATCTTTGTACGCATGCTCACAATACACTGCTTCATCGTACATCATTTTACTGCAACAATTGGATTCCGATCAGCAATACCAGATGTAGCCGATTTCGAGTATCAACTGCTGGAACTCGCACTGCTGACTGAGTGGGGGAGCTTCAACTAATCACATTTTTATTGCTATTCTTCCTTTCCAGCGTTGTGGAGTTCGTCATTGAGCTGAGGTTCGAGATTGGCGTAGTCACTTCAGGTTAATGATATTTATACCTACAGAATATTTCGACTTCTTTTCGTACGTTGTTCTTCAGAAACACCTTCCGATGATATATATGTATATATATACTAATGTGTGTGTAGTTTACCTATCTACCTATGTAGTGGTTCTTATTGCATCATTACAGTCCAAGAAATGTTTTCCTTTTATAGAAGCTTTGTATTCATGCACTGGTCAAAGAAATATTTGTCTTACATCAAAATTTTCACTCTCATTTTGCCTTCCAGACATTAAAAAAACGGTTTCTTATCTGAATTAACTGTTGTTCTCATCGTATCGAACCTCAGTTTCGAACATGAGTTGGGCCTTCAGTTGCTCTAATTTTGATTGTAAATTTCGTTTGCGAACATGAAATATTCCTCCCTCATAATGCCAAATTGATTTTGATCTAATTGTCGTACATTATACAGACAAGGTCCCAGACTGGATTTCACGTCAGGATTTGAGCAGAAAGTTTCCTTACATTGAAACTGAAAAGTACTCCTATCTTGGGATCATGTAACTGACTGACCATTGCGAGATATCGAAGGATGATGTCAGTTAGCTGTAATGGTTCCCCAATAATTTCATGGCAGTGACTACGTAGCAGAAAAATTATATATTTTCCTAACGAGAAACAAAGGAATCCAATGTTAATTTGATTATGAATCGAATTTTTGAGACATTTCTGGTTCCAGACGACCGATTCAATCATACTCCTATGATTCATAGTGGCCAAGTATGAAGCTACATTCACTTCACTTTTTCCCTTTATAAAGCAACGTACAAAAGTGGTGGAACTACTCTGTCTGGATATTCTTGCATGCATTCCAGAGAAACCTTCAAGTTCGCCTGCCAACGAGACGCTTGTTATAACAAGTAAAACGTACTTCGTTAATGTGGAAGCAGCTGCTGGAAGTCCCATTCAAATTGTGTCATCTGATTGTTCGCCCAGCAATTTGTTATTTTTATTTAATTTCGACCTTCTGCATTGTGTGGGCGATGATTCCTGTGTGAGGTATTCTGGTTGGAAGTTTGATTTCCCGACGCCTCCCGATCATATCACCTGCTGCTGAAAAGGAGCTTGAAGAGTGCAGTTGGTAGAAGCATCCGACCTGCTCAACTTCCCAACTCATTGCAAGATTAGTCGTTTGCCTTTTGATTCGGATTTTTTCATGTACGTTGAAAGTGCATGGTTCTATATCTCGACCGTATGGAGACCACAAGCTGTGGCAAGAAGTGTGCTAAACATACCCCTGTTAGGGTAGAGATCACAAACCCCTGTATTATATTTGATTTATTTTTTAATATTGTTTTTACATAAGTACAATTACTTGGCATTTTATCATTACCTCAGTGCACTCAACAAGGAATGGGTACACACCTTTGTGTTTAGGTCCACAGGGCGATTGTACAAGGTCAGTAAATATAATGGACCTTAGGTGCACAAGCAGCTGGATTTGTGCTTCCACCGTGCTGCATCGCTGCACCGAGGCATAGATTCCACCACTGATTTTTCTGTATATCTACAGTGTTCCGGTTGAATTCCACGGATTTTCCCAAAACATTTCCGCCTCCTGGAACCTGGGGCCCGTTCCTAAAGAATTTCACTTTCACTCTGCACTGCAAAAGAATTTCCGTTCCTAACAACGCTCTTGATTTGAAGAGGAAGAGTGAAATGCAAAATGTAGAATTGCAGACTTTTTTCCTGTTTTGAACAGTTCCGTTCCCAATGGTTATCTTTCGCAAAGTGCAAAGTGAAGAGTATCCATTTCAAATGAAGAGGTTACAACATTTTTGCAGAGTCCCAAATGACTCTGCGGTAGAATGACATACTTTTCAAATCGGTTTTTAGGTTTTATTTTTTCGTTAAATTCAGTTTGGTAGTACCAATAAAAAGAAGAGAATTCCATTTTTCGATTAGGTCTAAAGGTGGTCCAGTTAGTGTGAGGGCAAGTATACCTAATAACATCGAAGTTAGCTCCACTGAGGCCGTCAAAATACTCTACATCCGGGAGGGAGGAAAGGTTAGGAAGCCACAAGTTGTTGTTGTTAGTGGATAAAAAGTGACAACCTACCTAATTGTTTTTAATGGAAATTTTCCTATATGTACTTCTCATCAGAGGATGATCATGAGGATGTTAAACGTGCTCGACCCTCCGTCGGCCGCATTCGTCGGGCGCAAATTAATTTCTTCGTCAGTGACACAACTTTGAGGGAGTCGTTTCGCCTAACCAAATCCCAAGTACGTTAACTTATAGAAAGACGGAAGACTTGATGACATCGGATTCGGGATAAAATGATCGGAACATCCAACGATTAACTGTAACAGTTATTGGAGGTTACTACACAAAACGAGGGTCACTCTTCACTCTTTGTTTCGAGTAGAACTGCAGAGTGGGAGTGCCGAGTCTTTAGGAAGAGAAAGTTCTCCTACTTTTCATAATTCGCAAAGTGAAGAGTACAAATGAAGAATTGCAAAGTGAAAAGTTGAAGAGTCTTTAGGAATGGGCCCCATGTTATATGAGAAACTAAAGATATGTGGCAAATACTTACTATGGAGAGGTATGGAGTACTTACTAACCTGGCCCCTAGCGTCTCATTTCAAATTTGTAGTAGACATGCAAACAAAGAACAGGCCGCTATGCATGATTATCCATCCTCCTTACATAAAGTTTGATTCAACTGTAAATATACTTATCGTATTTTCCGGTAATTAAATGTTTTACAAGATAGGTATTCTTCATGCATTGACCCTTTCAGTAAAGACCGGCATAAATATTTATGTATCTTCCCTGAACAGTCTTACCACCTACTGATGTGCATTTCAACCCAAACTGTACCCGATACTAAAAGACTATTCACTAAGGCCCGGTTCAAAAAAAATCTGTAACCATGATAGTTACCTAACCCTGGGGCTACTTTCGATTTTTCGGTAACCCTGGGGTTCGCAGCAGGAGCGTTCAAAAAAGTTTTCTATCGTAAGGTTACCTTGATAGAATCGATTATTTGGGTAACCTTGGTAACTTCAAAGTTAGCCATGGTTACTTCACGAGAAATCCACGTCAAACCGCTCATGGATGCTATAAATCCATGAAGTTTGATTCATGGATAATATAGTTCTATGGAATATCGGCGTATAAAGCAACTTTTACGCAACACTGTTGCCCATTCTAACCCAGAAACCTAAATCCCGCGACCTCACATGTCAGGAGATGCACCAAAGGAAAATGGAGATGCTTGAGGAAAAACACTCTAAACTCCAAAAATCCGCTATAGAACTCCAGATTGTTGGCAACAGCTCATTAACACTAAAGAGCAGGTGGAGCATGACAAAGGTTAGAAGCCTACAGTTGCAGAAAATGTTGAAACCCTCAACTGCAATTTAAATTAAAAAAGCTACCAAAAAGAATGGTTGTTTCAATTCATCACTTGCCTTGTGCTGTACTACTCCATCCTAGCATGATATTTACTAAATCCGTACTCTTCAATAATCGATCCTAGCAACAAATATTGCCTTTACTATAAATACTTTCTGTTTTTTAATTGCGTGATTTGTAGCAACTCCTAGGTGTACGTCATCATCCTCATCGCTCGCACAATAGTTATAACGGTTCATTATTACCACAATAACGCAAAATAGGACGGGATCTGAACGGTGCAGCGCAAATAGGAAAACCAAAAACAATGAGCAGCCATCTTCGTTTTGAGAGTAACCATGGTAAACTTCTTGTAACCCCTCGAATAGCTGGGGTTACGTACCCATGGTAAAGTTTTCAATGTATCGCACTAATGATCGATTACTGAATTTTTTTGAACGCTACTTTCGTTACCATGGTTGGGAAACCTTAAGGTAAACTTCAACCCCAGGGTTACACTCTTTTTTGAACCGGGCCTAAAAGGAGATTTGAAAATCTCCTGGGAGACAGTCCCTTCCAGTGTCTCCCAGGTTCGTCTATTTTACTGAATAGCTCTCAACCCGTACCTGCGTAACGTTTTTACTCATGAGTCGATAATATTTGTATATTTTAAATGAATAATCTACTTACCCTTAAGAGATGAAAAAAACATACAGCAAAATGACTGATATGGTAGCCGATGAACGAAGGATGATACACGATCACTATCAAACAAACGAGAAATGAGCGAGAAACAAACCTAGTTAGGTGTCTCTCTGAAAGAGATCGAAAATGCCAAGATAATCGCCAACTCTCTTAGGCCCGGTACAAAAGAAAGTGTAACCCTGGGGTTGAAGTTTACCTTAAGGTTTCCCAACCATGGTTACGAAAGTGGCGTTCAAAAAAATTCAGTAATCGATCATTAGTGCGATACATCGAAAACTTTACCATGGGTACGTAACCCCAGCTATTCGAGGGGTTACAAGAAGTTTACCATGGTTACTCTCAAAACGAAGATGGCTGCTCATTGTTTTTGGTTTTCCTATTTGCGCTGCACCATTCAGATCCCGTCCTATTTTGCATTATTGTGGTAATAATCAACCGTTATAACTATTATGCGAGCGATGAGGATGATGACTTCTTCGTCGAACTAGGGCTAGTCGTAGAACCGAGAAGATATCGGATCAGAGCGAGACATCCCATCTTCGACGCCTGGAGTGGGAAGGAATTTTTCGATCGCTTCAGGTTGTCAAAGGAAGGAGTCGCGTTTGTTCTCGAAGAAATACGCCCTCAAATATCTATGGCAGAACGCAGGCAGTTCACAACATCGCAATCATGTTAAAGTTATAACTACCTGATGTTGACGACGGTACTCAGCATCTCTTGGATGAAACTATGTTTAATAACCCTGGGGAACGTGGCAGGGTTGAAGGGCGTGAAGACTTTCGTTCAAGATTCATCGCATATTTTGAATCATTACGTAGTGAATAGAAATATAGGTATCCTTGTTCCTAACACGTCTGTGTGATTTACCCCACATTATCCTTGTTTACCCCCGTTTAAATTTCTATCAAACAGGTGCAACGCCGAATAAACGTACACCTAGGAGTTGCTAAAAATCACGCAATTAATAAAAAACATAAAAAGTATTTTTAGTAAAGGCAGTATTTGTTGCTAGGATCGATTACTACAGCACTTGAAGAGTACGGATTTATTAAATATCATGCTAGGATGAAGTCACGGGATATAGTTTTCTAGGTTAGAATGGGCAACAGTGTTGCCTAAAAGTTGCTTTATACGCCTATATTCCATGGAACTATATTATCCATGAATCAAACTTCATGGACCCGTTCCATGGAACTATATTATCCATGAATCAAACTTCATGGACCCGTTCCATGGAACTATATTATCCATGAATCAAACTTCATGGACGCGTTACTGATGGGTACTTCATGGATTTATAGCGTCCATGAGTGGTTTGACGTGGATTTCTCGTGAAGTATCCATGGCTAAATTTGAAGTTACCAGGGTTACCCAAATAATCGATTCTATCAAGATAACCTTACCTTAGAAAACTTTTTTGAACGCTCCTGCTGCGAACCCCAGGGTTACCGAAAAATCGAAAGTTGCCCCAGGGTTAGGTAACTATCATGGTTACAGATTTTTTTTGAACCGGGCCTTAGAAAATACCGAATTATAGTACATGGACTCCGAGGACGTTTTACGATTGCAGATTGCTCTCAGCGATCCTGCCATGGCGCACTTTTTTGACCAAAAAAGAAAAAGACGATGGTATCTGCTCTCCTTCCTCCTACTACCTCTCTATCTATGTCCGACCTCCCTTCGCCGCGTCAGTGGCAACACTGGCTTGCGGCCAACCCTGCTTTCTCCCCGCTTCCCAACCTCACTTTTGTTTTCGCCATCCGCCTGGACACTTTCTTCATTTCACGCTTCCCGTATAAGTTTTAATATTTTATTTTTCTCCGTTATTATTCTTATACAGTTTCGCGTGTGCCGTTCTTTGTTTCGTTCTGTGTTTTCTACGCTTAGATGTCGCGGAAAACAGTTCGGATCGTGGGGGTGCGGGTCGACCGAGAGGCGGAGATAACCTCAAAGCCGCAACCTCGTGGTGACGCCGTGCCACCAAAGAAGAGTTCAGCGGTCTCCTCGAAGGACCCGGCGACTATTAAGAAGCCGGTGAGTTCGGGAGATTACGCGTCCTCTTCGACACAGCCTTCAGCTGCCTGTTTTAAGGTCCTGACGTCTTCAGCGGTCGTCGGGAACTCCGCATTGTCCGCTTTACGGACCTCTGCGAGTTCTCGACCTTACGCGTCGACGTCGAGGGTTAAGGAATCGGCGGGTTCGTCAGCGGTTGTCGAAAATCCCAGCATACCCGACTTACGGGCCTCTGCGGGTTCTCGACATTACGCGTCGTCCCCCGCCGTTCCTCAGTCTACCGAGCCTTCAGCGGTGCCGGCGGGACTCTCCAGTGCCAACACGTCCCACTTAGGGACCTCTGTGGTCCGAGAGGTCGCTCCCGCGTCCGCGTTGGCTCCGGACTGGTATTTCGGTTCGGCTGCTGTAAACCGGTTTGTCCCTCATTTCATGAGGCCTCAAACCGTCGAACCGCAGCCGGTCAGCGACGAAGAGGATAAGATCTCCCTCGATTGTCCAATGGACATCGGAGTGCCGGCTCAGGCCGCTCCGGCCCCTGTTACAGCGGTCCAAGGGCCCTCGGGCGTGAAGCCGAAACTGTCGGCGTCTAAGACCAAGCGCCGCAAGAAGAGGGAGTCGTCGTCGTTATCGTCATCGTCATCCTCATCCTCTTCTTCATCCTCGTCGTCATCTTCGTCAGCGGAGCTGGAGTCTAGGAGGGAAAGGGCGAGGCGACGCGCCAAACAACTCAAGAAGAGAAAACGGGAACGGCGCCATCGCCGCCGTGCGCCGTCTCCTTCGGCTTCCTCCACGTCTTCCTCTTCGGAGGTCGCGGAATTATCCACCGGGCCACCCGCGGAGATCGTCCGGGCGCCATCTCCACTGGCGCTTCCGGACGAGATTCGGGCCATCGTCGGAGAGAAGCCCCCTCCTCCGCCCACCATCCCCGTCCACCCGGACTTACTGGGCCCTTGGACCCAATGGTGCGCCGAGGGGATCGACGCAGAGGCCTATCGTCGCCTAGCGGCTATCTTCGATCCGGCAGTTCATTGCCCCCCGTTGGCCCCCCCCTGCGGTGGACCCAATTCTTCGGGGTCGAGCGCAACAGGTGACCCCCAACGATCGCCTAGACAGCAGCCTCCAGAAGTCGCAACTCATTAATTCCCAGGTTATGGTGGCGTTGTCGGGGGCAATCAACGCTGTTTTGTCGCGGGATCTCGCCACAAGTCGCGTGGATTTGTTCCAGCGATTGTGGCAGATTTCGCAAATGGCCTGCTCCTCGCAGTTCAGGTTGTCCGCTATGCGGAGGTCGCGTCTGATCAAGTTTTTCAAGACGCAATTTCAGCCGGCTGCGCGAAAGCAACCCGTGGCCAACAACTACCTATTCGGGGATGCCTCCGACGTTTGGGCCAAAGAGGCGGGCGACGTCGCGAGGTCAGAATCCATCCTGCTAGCCACGCCAATGGCAAAAAAGAGACCGCCGCCCCAACCAACAGCTCGGGACGCGGCCGGGTCCTCCCGACGTCAATTGTCGCTTCCGTCGACCTCCAGGGTAGAACAGTCGGGAAACGCCTCGCGCCCGCCCCAGCGCCAGCCACCGTCGGGGCAGCAGGGCCAGGCCTACCAAGGTGCGCAGCTCTCGAGGGCGCAGAAACGCCGCCGAAACCGGAAGCCGTTCAGCCGCACCAGGAAACACTGATGCCTCCTCAGGTGAGTTTTGTTCCAGTTGTTTCTAGTCAGTTAACTATTCAGTCTGACCAGTGGTGGGATTTGGAAGCCAAATTGGCTGCCCCCGCCCCTTTTTGCAGGCCGAATCCAACATTTTTATACGAATTGGGAGCGAGTCACCGACTCCCCACTACTATTACAGTGGGTGGAAGGTTACCAGCTGCCCTTTGGGCCCGGTCGACCTCCCCTCCACCGGCCGAATTTAACTTCTGTGCCAATTCACCTGGATTCGCCCGCTTTGACGGATCTTTCTAGTACACAGAAATTGATGGCGTCTAAATTATCTAAATTACGTGATCTTGGAGTAGTGGAGGCATGGCCACCGGATCAGCCCTGTTTTTGTCGTCAATTTTTCTAGTTCCGAAAAAAGATTCCTCCGATTGCCGATTTATTTTCAATCTCAAACAACTTAATAAATTCATTGTTACGGATAAATTTCGTTTAGACGATTACCGATCATTTTGTGCGCTGCTGGGTCCCGGGGATTTTGCTTCCAAAATTGATTTATCGGACGCATACTTTACAGTCCCTATTCACCGGGCGGATTTACCGTATCTCGGGTTTGAATTTTTGGGTTGTACATACGTAATGACGGCCCTTCCCATGGGCCTGGCTAGCGCGCCATATGTTTTTCATAAGTTAATGAGACCGGTGATGGCAACATTGAGGAATTCGGGAATGATGTTAGTAAACTATTTAGACGACATTGCTCTACTGGGCCGGTCTCAGGCCGCCACCACACGCGCAGCGTTATCCGCTTGCAACCTACTCACCCACTTATGGTTTGTCATCAATTACTCCAAGAGCGTCATTACCCCGGCTCAGTCGATTGTCTTTTTAGGCCTTCATTTCGACTCGATTACCATGTATATTTCCTTACCAGAATCTAAAATTTTATCCCTTAGAACACAGGTGACGCGCTTTCTCCATAAATCGTCATGGTCGATACGATCCCTGGCACGTCTTATTGGATACTTGGTGTCCTGTCTTCCAGCGGTCCGATATGGACGGATTTACATTCGATCCTTAGAACGAGATAAGGTACGTGCGTTAGTTCGCTATCGGAACGACTATTCGGCACGTGGTACTTTGTCGGACCTCGCTCGAGCCGAGCTCTTATGGTGGCGATCGGACACCTCTTTACGTCCGGCTCCCATTCGACCCGAGGATTATCGTCATTGCATTTGGACGGATGCCTGCTTGACGGGTTGGGGAGCCCACTTATCCCCTCATAAAATCAGTGGTTGGTGGGGGGCCGATAGAGCTACATGCCATATTAACGAATTGGAGATGTGGGCGGTTTATGAAGACCTGTCTCATTTCGCAGGCAATTGGACGGATATGTCGATTTTATTACGGATCGATAACACTACCGCCGGGGCCATGATCAATAGGATGGGGTCAGTGTCCTATCCGCGCCTACAAGCCATCGCGCTTCTAATTTGGAAATTTTGCGAAGAGCGGAACATATGGCTGCGGGCCTCCTATATCGCCACCGGCGAGAACGTCATAGCGGACGAGGAATCACGTCACGAATTCGAACAAGGGGAGTGGGGGTTATCCCACGAGGCCTTTGATTCCATTGTAGCAAATTTTTCACGCCTGGACATGGATTTATTTGCCTCTTCTCTCCTACATAAATGTGATCGTTATATTTCCTCTCGCCCCGATGATCACGCTATCGATATTGATGCGTTTACAATTCCGTGGGGCGGGACCTTTTTCTACTGTTTTCCTCCATTCGTCCTCCTTCCCAGAGTACTCCAAAAGATTCGTAGGGATTCGGTCTGTGGGATCGTGGTAGCCCCTTGTTGGCCTCAACAACCCTGGTTTTCATTATTTCATGACTTGGCTATTTCCGAAATTTTATATTTTGACCCGTCACCTAGTCTCTTGTTCTCTCCGGGGCGCCCTAATTTCCAAGGGGCTGTCGGCGAATGTAGTGGATACACTATGCAGATCGGTAACGTCAGGTACTTATAACCAATACTTATCGTCAATCGCTCGGTGGACCGGTTTTTGCTCTGCGCGAAATTTGGACCCCTCTATAGTTGATACAGCGAAAGTTCTACAATTTTTCAATATTTGCTTGATTCTTCCTCAGTATCCTATAGTACGTTTAACACTCACCGGTCGGCTCTGTCTTGGTTAGCCGATTTTGATTTAGGCTCCGACAAGCTTGTGACTCGGTTTTTTGAAAGCAGTGTTTCGTTTACGACCAATCGCTCGGTGGACCGCTTTTTGCTCTGCGCGAAATTTGGACCCCTCTATAGTTGATACGGCGAAAGTTCTACAATTTTTCAATATTTGCTTGATTCTTCCTCAGTATCCTATAGTACGGTTAACACTCACCGGTCGGCTCTGTCTTGGTTAGCCGATTTTGATTTAGGCTCCGACAAGCTTGTGACTCGGTTTTTTGAAAGCAGTGTTTCGTTTACGACCAATCGCTCGGGGGACCGCTTTTGCTCTGCGCGAAATTGGGACCCCTCTATAGTTGATACGTCGAAAGTTCTGCAAATTTTTCAATATTTGCTTGATTCTTCCTCAGTATCCTATAGTACGTTTAACACTCACCGGTCGGCTCTGTCTTGGTTAGCCGATTTTGATTAGGCTCCGACAAGCTTGTGACTCGGTTTTTGAAAGCAGTGTTTCGTTTACGACCAATCGCTCGGTGGACCGCTTTTTGCTCTGCGCGAAATTTGGACCCCTCTATAGTTGATACGTCGAAAGTTCTGCAATTTTTTTTTCAATATTTGCTTGATTCTTCCTCAGTATCCTATAGTACGTTTAACACTCACCGGTCGGCTCTGTCGTGGTCAGCCGATTTTGATTTAGGCTCCGACAAGCTTGTGACTCGGTTTTTGAAAGCAGTGTTTCGTTTACAACCAATCGCTCGGTGGACCGTTTTTTGCTCTGCGCGAAATTTGGACCCCTCTATAGTTGGTTGATACGTCGAAAGTTCTGCAATTTTTTCAATATTTGCTTGATTCTTCCTCAGTATCCTATAGTACGTTTAACACTCACCGGTCGGCTCTGTCTGGGTTAGCCGATTTTGATTTAGGCTCCGACAAGCTTGTGACTCGCCGCCCGCATAATTGAAATAATACACATTGGCTTTAGCTTCCTGTTCCTTTCAATTTAACTTCCTTAGTCGTCAATTTAACTTCATGCGTCAATTTAACTTCATGCGTCAATTTCCAAATTCCTAGATTCAAGTTTTCATTCAGTATCTTCATTGCACAGAGTTTTTTCGAGTCAATTAAGACCGGTTGTTTCACCCCGGTTGTGGGGCGTCCCTATTACAGGGCCCCCAACATTGGACATGGTCATTTAACACTCTGATGCGTAGTTGTCCGCTACTTAAGCCTCTCTTAGATAACGACAACATTAATACATAACCCTCTGACGGTTTTTTCACTTCGAGATAATTCATTTGTTACGCCTTTACACCTCACTGGGTTGACGTACCGTTATGCGGTAACTTCGTGGCGGCAGCGCGTCGAGCCCGGTTTGCTTCGTCTCACCTCACTCGTACAGTCGCTCGGCCTGAAGTAGTCATCAGGTAAATTTATTTTATTCTACTCCTAATTTAAGCTCTAAATTAGGGGGACCATTAGGGAGAAGGACGGGTCTGCTCTCCGGAAGGGGGGGGGGGGGGGGGAACCCAAATGCCGGACAGACGTCGGCTGGCCTGGAGAGCTTAGCCGGGCAGGCAGAAATCGGCCTTTGTGTTATAGAAATCAGACTGCCTCGTGCTTTGAGTTCTCGGCTTGCCTTCGGTCGTGGCCAGGCGGATGGGCCGGTCCCAGGGGGATGCTGTTAGCGTCCGCGCGGGACTGTGAATCATCTGCAATCGTAAAACGTCCTCGGAGTCCATGTACTATAATTAATGCTCAGCCTACATTGTTGGATAGGCTGAGCTGGATTATAGCTAATGGACGTAGAGGACGTTTTACCACCCACCGCTAAAGTGTCGGCCCTGGTTTTTGTGGTAGGCGGGCCGACACTCCCACCCAACCGCGCGGTCGCCTTCGTGCGGATCTGTGAACGGAAGTGAGGTTGGGAAGCGGGGAGAAAGCAGGGTTGGCCGCAAGCCAGTGTTGCCACTGACGCGGCGAAGGGAGGTCGGACATAGATAGAGAGGTAGTAGGAGGAAGGAGAGCAGATACCATCGTCTTTTTCTTTTTTGGTCAAAAAAGTGCGCCATGGCAGGATCGCTGAGAGCAATCTGCAATCGTAAAACGTCCTCTACGTCCATTAGCTATAATCCAGCTCAGCCTATCCAACAATGTAGGCTGAGCATTAATTACCCTTTCATGGATACTATAAAATACATTAGATTGGTCCTAGGGATCCAGTCACCTCAGTACGGCACCGTATTGACCTAGGTCACTCACCCAGAACTATTGTATGCATGTGCACTTAATGCAGTGAGTCATATAAGAGTATTGTGATACAGTTTCACGTATCTCTTAGCCCCTTATAACCGCAGCAGTCATCTCAAAGCTGCACCGTATAGTGGTGACTGTATCTCCTAGAAATGCTAGTGTTGGATGATTTTTCCCTATGTACAGAGTTTTGAATAAAGTAAATAAATAAATAAATAAATGCTCACTTTGGTTCTCATGCGGAGACTGTAGACAGGTATACCGCATTATGGTGTTAACACACTACGGGACATAGAAAACCGGTTTTACGAGTTTATTATTGAAAGGGTCAGAGGAAACTGGTGTGATGATACTGGTATTATGGGATCTATTCTAGTTAGAAGTAACGGTTTAACGTTTACCCCTACTAGTTCTTCAATTGTGTGTGAACTGTAACTATTGCATTGTATTCGTTTGGATCTTCCAGTTTGGAAGACTTCAAACAACTACTTCTGGTTTCGTATGAGCTGATTTCATCGACTCTTGTTCTTCATTTAACTTTCATAATCAGCACAGCTATGCAAAGCTCCTGGAAACCATCAATATGTAATAGGTACACTTCTATGTACCTATTGGTATAAAGTGTTATTATTCGTTAGATTATGGGATTATTATGTTTCCAAACTAATCAATCTTTCTTTCCAGGTACCTCGCTGTTTCAGCTCCTCTTTAATATTCAACTATTCCAATTCAAAAAAATTAATTCCTTTTCAAATGGGCCTAGGGAAAATGCATATTCGTTTTATATCACTTTAGTTCACTATACCATCGTGATTCTGATGTGGGATATTTCAGAAATCTCTCTTCCTGTACCTATAACATTTATTGTGATATTTGTCGTTGAATGTGTAGATGACTGGAGGAGGAACAGCCCATTGCTAAATGAAAATCCGGATGCCAGAAGTAAGTAAGAACTATCAAGTTTTGATACCACGTTATTTCGCCATGTTAGTTTCAGTGAGTGTGTTGAGGGGCTGATTTTGAGGACCACCTTTGTGGATTAATTTGATATTTTCCCTTAAGAACCTATTGTCCGCTGCTGCAATCAGTTACTCTCGTATAGCCGTGATTTTCCGGAAGTCCTTCAACTCATAGAGGAGCATAGCCTCCGCGAACACTCTCCATCCTCCCGATCTGTAGCGAGTCCAGTGGTTTTCCAGATGGGCTGTACTTTGATCGTATTTTCGCACTATTTTTAATTAATTAAAAAATTTAAATTGAATATTTTAATAAAAATAGGGAAGCTTTGAACGCAGAATTCGATGCTCTGCAACTTTATGTACGATATTTTTCATTAGGAATAACCCTTTTAGTTTACGTTTCAAGGTGCGTAGATTCCAAAAATGCGATGTCCGTCCTATCCATATCTACTTTACTTTCGGTCTAAAAAATTCGTTGTTTTGCACACAGGCTCAATTTGGGCCCTAGTTGTGTCCCGAAACTTTGCAGCACGATCGTAATATACCCAAGGGTGTTATGGGTGTAAAAATAGGTGTTTTTGATGTTTTAGTGACATGAGCTTGTGAGGTATCGTTGTCCATGTTTTTTAGGGCGAGGAGACCGAATATGAAGCCGATTTTGACCAACGAGCGAAGAATTGAGGTTAACTAAGTTTCAGCCTTAAATTGACGTTAAAATTGGGTCTAAAATCATCGTTCTCCCGTACACGGGCTCCATTTGGGTCCTAGTTGTGCTGCGAAGCTCGGCCCCCTGATCGGAATACACCCAGGGTGTAACATGGGTGTAAAAACGCTGCAAAGTCCTTGTCACATGGGCTTAATATTCTACTGGACACACCTACAGAAATGTTGGCTGTTCATTTATTGCTTCTTTCATGTGAAATAATTTAAATAGATATTTCTGATTGTTTCCACCAATTTTGGCCCCCAAAACACAAATTAGGTACGGCCTTTTTTTCCCCCCAAATTATCTTTGATCACTGGTAGTGCCATTTAATTGTCTTGATTCACCTTTTGACACTTTTTCTAGTGTCGTTATTCAAATTGATGGTGATTTCAGACAATTTCCCAGGTTTTTGACTCATAAAAAATCGATTTTGGGAGTGGTAGAACCTCAATTTTCCGATCTTTGGTCAAAATTGACTTCATATTCGGTCTTCTTGTCCCAAAAACATGGAAAACGATACCTCAAACGCTCATATTACTGAAACACAAAAGTACCTATTTTTGTAACCATTTTAACTCATAACACTCCTCGGTATGTTCCGATCGGGCTGCAAAGTTTCGGGACACAACTAGGGCCCAAATGGAGCAAGTGTGCAAAAGAACGAATTTTTTAGACTGAAAATTAAGCCGGTACACGTGATACGGCGGACGGACATTGCATTTTTGGAATCTACGCACCTTGAACGGAAATTTCTGACAAAACCGCTGAACGAAATTTAATTTTGAGGGAAGTCATTGGCCGCAAAATTTAGTGCACTTTTATTGTGGCATTAGTGAAACTTTCTTGTACGATTCACGTTGCAGTTTTTGTTTTTTGTTTTTTTTTCCCCCAAAAGTTCAGCTTGACTCAGAAACTGTTGCTAAACATGAACTACTCTTACACCCAAAGTGAACGAAAATCATTTCCTGTTTTGCTTGCATTTATCGGAGGCATGGCCCCTTATTAGTATGATTCGACTGGGCCATTCGTCCTGTGAGCTACTCGCTACAGTCAAGGAGCAGAAATAGCCTACCTTGGCCAGTTCATGTGCGTTTTCGTAGAGCCCTTACAATCATGATGGTCCAAATATCCGGAAGGCTATTAAGCTCGTGCTGCTCAACACTTGGAATGGGTAACTATCATAGTTTGATCGACAGATCAAAATTTGAAAAAGGTTGATGGTTGCCAACCTTTGTTGATAGAGAATGCACTAAACGTAAAAGAAAACTAAGAGCGAGTGGAGTCAGTGTCACTGTTTAGATGTATTCTATGTCTCTTGAGCTGCGTGAATATTCCGACTCCGGTATTGATCATGACAGAAGTAGCCAAGTGACACGATGCATTTCTTCTTGGATGCATTTCTGTTGATGTACTCTCACTATTTTCGGTATGTCATATCTTTCTTGTTTACAGTCTTCGTCAGTGAGGTTTTTTTTGCTAGTTTTCTTACCAATTCTCTTCAGTTCTAGGATTGGTAGGAATCTTCTCGTTACCAAAAGTGTTTATCTCAATGTAACGATCGCCGAGCTTGAAGCTGGCCAGTTGGTCATCGGGCTGTTTGGAGAAGTTGTCCCTGATACTGTGGAGAATTTTTACAAGATCGCTACTGAAGGAATAGGCGGTCGAACCTACACCAATACCACATTCCACAGGGTTGTGAAAGGGTCGTTCGTGCAGGGCGGGGACATAGTGAATTACGATGGTACGGGATCCATCTCAGTTTTCGGTCCGACGTTCCGTGATGAGAACTTCCATGTGGGCCACTCGCGTGCAGGTTTTGTCAGGTTGGAATACCCTTGTGTTCACTAAACATTTAAATGAAACCGTGAGATTCTGTGCAGTACAATTATGACAATCGTGGTAGAACTTTGATTCAACCAGCCAGCTGCTGCTGAGCATTGATGACCAGGATGTACCCAAACCACACCTGAAGCTCTCCCGAATTTCCCTTTTACGACTTCCCACACAAATAGGATCGTTGTCCCTCATGGCTGTATGGTGGATAGAGCATATTACTATGGTCAGAAAGTAACCTCACCTGACCAACTTGGCAGTGGTTTTCACGATTTTAGAGAACACAATATGCCGTAACGTGGTAAACATTACGGGGTGGCGTACCACATCGAGATGCGAATCCGTCTGTAGGTCAACAGTACCTTTTTATGATACATTATCTTTTAAAAAAAAACAAGGGACCAAGGGGGTTTTTTTTTTTTCAAGGGACAGAGTATTTTCTTCAAATCAACTACCTACTCTAATTAGCAGTATGTATTCTACTGTACCTACGACGTAAAAATCCTTGCAGGCTGAAAAATTATTTATCAAATTACGATGATTTTAAAATACCTGTAGTTTAGTGGACGAAAATAGTCATGGCATAATTCTGTGTAAGTATCCACGTACAACTGCTGAGAATGCAGAGAAATCATTATTTTCAAGTCATAATTTTGTTGGAATTTAACAAAGTAATACCCGCTAAGTTTTATACCATTTTACCAAGTAGTTAATTTAATTGTTACCCCCATTCAACCCCCCCCCCCCCCCCCCCCCGTAAATCCTTCATTTTACGTTTTAGAGATTTCTGAACAAATTTGGTTTGGTTTGGTGTCTGTCCGTAAATAATTGCCAAACGCGTAACTTCTCTGTTCAAATCCGATTTTAGGGAAATTTTCAGGGATTAAGCGGGTTGGTCCCTAGATGGTCCCGTATGAATTTCAAAACGATCGGATCATTGGTATGGCCATTGCGCAAACGCGCAAACTAAATAGATACACCTGAGTGAAGCCCGGTTTATAAATCACTTGCAAAGCCCGAATAAGCTCTGACTGAACTTCTAAACTATGAGGGCCTGTGGGTTTATCAAGTCTCCAGTTAAATCATCGAATAACTAGTCACTGATTGCACCACAGGTACAATCAGGAGATAATGCATTGGCAGTGAAAAGGGTAGGTGGGCAGTAGCATTACTATATTTGCACGTTCTGGGCTGTTGGCATAGCAATGTAATCTTTACAAGACAATACCGAAGAGTCCTACGTTTGAGTGATAGCGTCCACGTTCGCTCACTTTAGCACACAGACTACTGATTATTTACCCCCTCCACCAAGTAAGACAGACATAAGATTAGTGAGCAAGAAGCTGACTTGATATTTGATGCCTTCCCAGCATGGCCAATACAGGACCAGACACTAATGGCTGCCAATTTTTCATTACAATGAAACCAACTCCGTGGATGGATGGTGTTCACGTTGTTTTTGGCACAGTGACCGATGGTTATGACGTCATTCTCCAGGTATTCAATATTTGTATTGTGTATCAATACTGTCAATCTGCTCATAAAGCCGACCATCTTAAATCATTTTAATGTTTCTACAAAACGAATGTTACAAAATACAGACGTCTCATTTCGGTTAGTGGTAATCGTTTAACAAATTCTTCTTCTAGATGAACAAGGTGGCTGATGATGTGGCCAACACGCCTCACAAGAAAATCTTGGTCACAGATTGCGGCGAATATACCATGAGTAGACCTGTCTATGTTAATGCCAGTATTATACGCAAATCACTCAGCCCAGCCACTCGTTTGCCATCCTTTCCTATCTGTGTGACTATTTTGCTCCTGCGATTGGGGTGATGAAATGACAACTTTTGCCCTGTCCTCAATATACTTGTCCTTCATATCCATGCTGCATTGCTTCTCAACTTGAAGAGTACATGTTATGTATAGGTTGGTACAGCCCACTGGCTGGTATGCAGGAGACACTAGCGCTGCCTCATGCAGTTAGTGTGAATCTGAATCTTTTTTTCCGCTGTTTTCAAGATTGTTTTTAATGCAGCTCTTTTTTAAAGTTGCATTGTTGTAACTTACCTACCTACTCCTGTATCTTGATTGTCCAACAAAATGTAAGATTCAACCATGAGCAGAAACGCATTTCATTAGGTACTAAGATTTAACTACGATTTCAAGTACATACCCACTTATTTTGGAAATGTCACCAGTAATATGGATCATGTGAGTACGGGTTTCAGAAACTCGCCCGGAAATAGAGTTCTTATTTTGCTTCCCGGTTATGAGTGCTTAATTTTGATCTAAAATAACTCCAAGTGTCCCATGATAATCCCAGGTCAGTCTTACGTTGCGTGTCTGAGATCTGGCATGTACGGGTTTTGAAGAGTTCTGATTGTGATATCAAAGTGAGAAAAAATAAGAATTTCTGACCCCACCAGTTCGTCATTAGGTCATCCCACCCTCCTCCCGATCACCTCAGGATCTTATTTATGATATCCGGATGATCTCACAGTGCTATTTGGACTACCTACTCCCAAGCGTGACTTCAAGCTTTTGTTGGAATAAGTATCAGTCCATCAACCACTCCAAAGCAACGGGTGTCGGTTAAGCTGCTCATTCTGTCTATCACTTCGTCGTGTGTGTGACAGAGTGAGGAGAGTGATGGTGGACCCTCGAGAGTCCTCCCCTCTGTACCAAGAGATTATCACCGGCTAAGAAGGGATATCGATTAGGCTTCCCCAAGCGACGCCGTCTCCACCGGAAGAAAAAAATGGCTAGAGGACAGCCACTCCCGTCACATGTGTCAGTCGTTGGATGCCTGAGGTCCTTGTACTTTTGATATTTCCACTGATCCGCCAAAACTTGGCCAATACTTTGGGCTATTTCCAATAGTGTGATTGCTCACGCGCGTGACTGCAGTGAAGCCCATTGATTTTGTGGGTCTATTGATTGTGAATCGGTAGGTACCTAGTTTAACAATAAAATTATTGTTCATTTCAAGTCTGTCTCTTTCTTCAGGTGATCCAAACGGATTAGACCCTATCAAACGAGGCCGAATGGCTCAAAATGGCCAAGGTAAGAACTTTCCCAGTTGTGTCCAACGTATTTTGGGTTCCTAGCAACAGATTGACAAGTTTAGAAAAGCGTCTTAAAATGAGTGGAACGTCAGTTTGTGACAGAACTTGAGTGTCACACACACTGTTTTTAACAGATTTTCAAAACCAACTCTTTCAATGATTCATTCCTTACATTTCGTTGGGTTTCGTATTACAGTCAGCTTCCAGTATCAATTTGGCTTCTTAAAGCACAATACCTTTTGCAAACACCTGTAATTGGTTTTGGTGAACTCCGGAGGCAAGTTCGATGAAAATTGAAACCAAAACTCGTGTATTTTGAACAGGATCGGATGTTGGTTCTGACGCTAGGAACGAATCCGGAGTTGAAAGGTTTCCCGTGAAAGTAGAAGGGGGCCCACACGCTCAGCCTCCACCACAGATCTACAATGTGGCGGCCGTCCCTCAGCAGCAGGGAATGAATGTCCAGCGACAACAACCCATGCAGCAGATATATCAAGCTGGTAATATCCGAAAAATACTATTTCTCTTCCATTTCTCATTATTTATGAGATTAGTTATTGGGGGTCTTACGACTGACACCCGTGATTTCTATTGACACCCGGCTTCATTCAGAAATGCGTGTTACGGCTCACACCCGCCACTGAGATACCACACATTTTCATCCCCACTTCTACAGACTTAGGACCGTCTCCACGTATAGACGTGCAGGTTTGGTTAAAAATGTGTGTTTTTTATTCAGGCTAAGAAGCCTTTTGTCAAAATAATGTGTATGCAAAAAATCAAATAAAACTAAAAATTAATAGAATTAGAATTGAGATCATGCTAAGAAGCCTTTCGTCACACAGTCATTTTTAATTGGAATAGTTAACAAGAAGATTTGTCATTTCTGATGTTCGATTGTTGGCAGCATTGAGACCTTCCCTCCAAAACTTTGCTCTGCCTCCATGGGCCAACAGCCAATCAGATGTCAATAGACGTGATACTCGACTTCTTGCCACATTTTTACTTTGATCACTCATTAACGCTGCAAATTATTACACAAATGTTTATTATTTACCTAGATGCCCCTGCTGTGTAGATTACTGTTTTCTATGGTTCTGTTCTCGATTCCAAAGATTCATCATTGAAAATAATAAAAATACTGCTTATTTTTAAAAATTCAAACTGTCATTTTTCCAAGAGTTCTGAATATTTTTTTTTTCTAACAAAAGAATTTGACGAAATTCCCCATTATCGGTTTTGGCTAGTATTGGCGCTTGCTTGTTGCATATGACACTGCCTTGTGATTAAAGTTACAATTTTTGGGTCTTGATTTGGCGGCCTCTGCAAATGTGTTCACGGACTCGGTTTTCATATTCAGGCAACATACCGCAGCAGGCAGGACCACCGCAGCAGCCCCAAGTACCCGGGGGACCATCACCTGGCCAGCTACCCCCAGGAAGTTACGGTCAGCAGATGTACCCGCCGCCTCCCCTCCCATCATCCACCGGTCAAGTCGGCACTTCCCCTCAGCAGTACGTTGCTCCGCCCATCTACAACGCGATGCCGCCCCAACAGTCCTACGCTGCAGGTCCTTACAATCCCTGGATAATGCCGTCGTGAGATTCCTAACTACCGTTCCTGTAGTAACGTAACTGTCTCACTTTACAGGACTCGTGCAATGGCTCCGAGTGGTCTGATGCAATCCCGATTTTCGCTGTACATAATGTGTAATATTGTGGATTTCCTTTTCCAGGTAGACCTAGTTGCGAATTCCTTTGGAATTTTTAATGAAAAACTGTTCCAATAAGGTTTTGTTTACTGTCAAAACCAAGGCACAAATTC
Organism: Leptopterna dolabrata; assembly: GCA_954871275.1. NCBI lineage: Eukaryota > Metazoa > Arthropoda > Insecta > Hemiptera > Miridae > Leptopterna > Leptopterna dolabrata. The sequence goes on along the minus strand of OX940982.1, from coordinate 32,261,967 downwards.
ACGAGCATAAAGTTATCTCAAAGGCAAATGAGTCCCTGATAAGAAGATTTTAGGTTATATCTGTTAGTTTTTAAAGCAAATATTTTCAGTTGAAAGCAGATCTGGTTCAAGATATTATGCCAGTATTCAATATTACAGCTTGGTAGAATGAGTTCAGTCAATTACAGTCGATAATGAGATACCCATTTGACGTCCCCATGTATTCAAAACCCGATTTTGACTTGTCTGATCTTGCTGTCTTGCAGGGATAGTCCATTCGGGATAGTGCTAGATGATTATAGTAATCGCAGATGTTTATGTTGTCCTCAACAAAAAAACTTGTTATTTCAACTATCCTTTATATTCTTGAGCTGCTCAAACACAACTGTACTACGTAGTAGTTAGTGTGTACTACTTGTATTGCTCACTCTGTTCAAATCATGTGTCATTTTTATCTCTCAAGATTTGTCTTAGATTTCTGTGATGTAATTTACAGACTCCTTTCAATGATATCTACCTATTAGTACCAACAAAGCAGCTCGGTTGTATTTCAACAAAATTGAATCAACCTGGTTTCATTTTAAATGTTTTTAGGTTATAATTTCCATCATTTGAAAAAAAATTATGTAATTAAAACAATAAGTCATTAAATTAATGTAACTAAGTAGGTACTTTCATTAATAAATTGTATGCAAGTACTCAATTTTCCAAACGTTTCTTGTGCCTTAGAATTTCATGGAAGTAGGATAGATGAAATTTTGAGTGTTTTTCTTAAAAGCTCCTCTTGAATTATGTGTAGATTCAGAGCAAGCACCACATGTGAGAGTTTCAAGAAATTAGAAGGAAAATTAAAAGCAAAGGTTCATAACGGTCTCTGCAGCCACGGCAATCCAGGAAGGACACTTCCTTTCTTCCCAAATGCTGCTGTTCTCGTTTTACGTATTGTGTTTTAAAGTATGAAATGAGATTTATTTCATACACTGCCTAGGCATGTATGCAATACCTTATTTCACACTTGGCGGTAATATATGAAAAACAACTCACTGCAACTCAAATTCAGGTTAGTTTTTTTAGAATCCATGGCTGGTCGCAGATGATAATTGTATGGTTGTTGTTGAATTAGAATTTCATTCCTACACCTACAGCAATGCTAGGCCAATTGTAATTGGGTAGGGTGTAGGTATCTGCCTATTCTCTGTCCTCGCCACTCAGCATCATGGCCGGGGATCAGAATAATTTTTCCGTGGCTCGAAAAATGGGGACGCTTCCTGGGTGCCCTGTAATTTTTTTGGGAGCCCTTCAAAAATTTGGACGGGACCCCACAAAATTTGGCACGTGTCACAAGTATTCTACGTTGTTGCCAGTAGAATCTTTTTCACATACTTACCATCAGCAATATATAAATTTCAATTTCAGTCAACAGCACCTTGAATATAATAAATTGGAAATTAGGAGTAAAAACAACAGTGTTGGAGAATTCGCAGACTGTGCATAGGTCTCAATCTACACAGGGTGACTTGCAAGTAGGTGACAATACTGTAGGGGGTGGAACTAGACCAAAAATGTAGTTGAACGCCTTGAACGGCAAAAACCGCACCTCTCTATCTCAATCCTTCCCGGAGATATGCCCTTTTGAAGTTTTTACCGAGAAAACCACGTTTTTGTCATAGGAACCGAAATTTATCTCATCTCAAAATGTGATGGTTTCGTTTCAAGGTATGTAGAATCCGAATATGCAATTAAAAAACGCAAATTATTCCACAAAGGTTTATTATTTACCTGTATAGATGTCCCTTCTGCATAGGTCACTGTTTTCTGTAGTCAATACCCACGAGAGACCCCCCCCCCCCCCCCCCGGAAAGCCCTGAATGGAGTACCTAGACGGCCCCGGAATTAAAGTTTCCTACGAATGCGCGGGATTCAATCATTAATTATTTTGTAGTTGTTCGTGAAGCATAAGGCCGTACCGTTGTGTAACCCATTCTACGTAGATAGTATAATGAACCGTTGTGCAATAATTTACCTTTGGGTAATAATTTGCCCATCAATAATACTTGAACTTGGTTGTTCAAGTTGCAAAAGTACCCACCAACAAACTCCAGCCCCTTGTACGTAGATGGTATAGTGAACCATTGTGTAATAATTTACCCATCAATAATACTTCAACGTTTGTTCAAGTTTCACTACCTACCAACAAACTCCAAAAGAGCCATCATTTTTCAAATGGAATAATATCACAGAACAACCAACTTGACTTCATACTCGGTGAATATAATCAGGTGCTCCCTAGCAATGAAAATCTTGGGCCAATTCCCGATTGTTACTGCGTCCCAAGTGATGATATTTGAGCTGAATGTATAGGTACAATTTCATTCATCCTCCTGCTGAAAAAGCCGGTCTGTTCAAACTTCTGGGCCTTACTGTGAACGAACGGCTGGACGTACAATGCTCCGGGTGGTCTTAAAAAATTCCCAAGTTCGAGAACTATTTAAAACCGTAAAAAAATTCGAGATAACAGCGTCTTGGAGATTTCAACACCTATTTTTCACCTCTTAGGGATGACTGACATTAACGCAACTAGACCCCAAATGGGACCTAGGTATAAACCGAATTTCGTCAATTTTGGTTCATGGTACCTAACTAAGAAAAGTGCGAAGTACGGCGTCCGGCGGACAGACAGAAATTTTTTCATTGCTTTTTCTGATTCTACATACCTTGAATCGGAAACCATAAAATTTTGAGGGGGGCAGTGGCGTAGCCAGGATTGTTGAATGGGGGGGTTATCGGAAATTGAGAAAAAGTTCCTGTAATGTAGCATGGCTATAAGAGCGAATTTTCAAACAAATATTCCTGATATTGTGTAAAAAGATAATATAGCGAGAAACCATACCACTTTTCTTAAAAATTCCATAATTTTTCGTGATTTTAGCAATCTTTACCGATGTTTGACCCTAAAGTCAAATTTGACCCAATTGCTTTTGAGAAAAATAGTTTTATCATCGAGGTCTCCGTCGTGATTAATCATCCCACACAACGTCAGGTGAATTAATATTGATTTTACCATTAATACCAATATCTTACCCCAAAAAAATCAAAATCTGACCCCTATTCTGTGTGAAAAACAACTGAAATGGTATTTTTCTGTCTGCTTAACCTTCCATACCACTTCCAGTGATTTTATAGCAATTGTTTGCAACTTTAGCCGTTTTTACCGACTGTTGACCCCTTAAAAACTCCATTTTGACCCCCTTGGAATTTGAAAAGTGCTCATCTTCGAACTCATCCTTTCGTTGGGCAATACAAACGTTTTGGAGAAATCTGGAATTTTTACCATGTTCCTACCCAAGGACAGATATCATCTGGAGTGGTACATAAATCTACATAAATACACAATATATAAATTTTTGCTAAAATCTAGAGGGATGCTCTGAAACGGATTTGCCTGTAAAAAATTTCAGAAATTCATGTTCTGAAAATGTGACCCATTACAATAGCTTTATTTTCTTTGAAAATTCGGTAATAAGGTTTGACATTACAAAGAAAGCTGAATTAAAATTAAATTTAAGAAAGCACTAAATGTTACAGGTAAGATAAACTGAAGAAATACAACATTGATTTGGCAACAATGTTCGCGAATTTTCAAGGAAAATTAAGGTATTGCAATGGGTCTAAAATTTTCAGAACATAAGTTTTTGAAATTATTTTATAGGCGAATCCGTTTTAGATCATCCTGATTTCATCCTTATTTTTAAAAAATGTATACGTGTATATATATATATATATATGTGTGTGTGTGTGTGTGTGTGTGTGTGTGTGTGTGTGTGTGTGTGTGTGTGTGTGTGTGTGTGCGTTGTATGCAATGTTGCAGGTGGTTATTGAGGTTCAGTCATTAAAACGAGATGTATCCCAACGTTTCAATGGTTTATTCCATCATCTTCAGGGGGTTCTAAAATCATACAAATATGGTTGTCTTAGTTTAGTGCATAAAGTAGTAATCGGGAGGAGTTAGTACAGTATAAATATAAAATGAGCTAAAGTGATACAAGGAAGTTTAAATACAGAATTATTAACTATACATTTACAATTTTTTTTGTACTCCTTTACAAAAAAAAAATTCAATCAAACGGTATAAATCCGGCCCAGATATCATTGCTAGGGGTCACCTGATTATAATCACCGGTGGCTGTATGACGTCGAGTTGGTTGTTCTGTGGTATTATTTCATTTGAAAAATTATGCATCTTGGATTTTGTTGATAGGTACAGCTACTTTTGCAACTTGAACAAACGTTATGCTTCATGAATAACAACAAATAATAATTAATTATTGAATCCCTCGCCTTTGTATGAAACTGTAATTCCCGGGCCGGTTCCGGTCGATTTAGGGCTTTCCTGGGGGGAGCACGAGGGTATGGACCAGTGATCTACCCAGAAGGGTAATTTGCAGCGTTTTCCCATTTGTGGAAGTGTTGGAACAACTTCGTCAACTGCAACTCTGGACTGATTATGGGCATAATAGCCTGAAACTGGTCTCCATGCCATAGGTATGTTTATACGTTTAACATTTTGACCATTTAAGCAGAGGAATCATCACTCATTCTGATCCCCCAAAAAAAAGCCTTATGGCAGTTTTACGACTTTTTACGTGGAGTAAGAGCTGTCGAACCTTGTAAATAGCTTTTTCACCCCTAGTCTATCTACGTTGCATTCGTGAAAATAGTTCATCGCTCAAACGTTATGGGCGGTGCCACGCAAGGTTCGACGTTTAAAAATATTATTTTTATGCGGGTTGTCGAGGCTCAGCAACAACACTTGTGTAACTTATCAGCTTATCACCTTTATTTAGACTGATAGTTCCAGTTCCTTCTAGGTCAGTTATGGGTCAGTTGGCGCAGTACGAGATAAACGCGTTACTGCAAGAGACGTATAAACGCGTCAGTCAATTAAGTACTAGCCTTAGCAGTGTAAGTAAATATGCGTAACTGTACCGTCAGTTGTTGATATTCTCGGGTACCTACTGAATGAGTGTGTCAACGGAGGAGTAGGGGGTAGCTTCGGAGTTCTGAAACTAATTCTCGATTTCCTTCTTCAGAGATACTACTATAAGAGATACTTATAGTCAAGGTCGCTTCATTAATGTCTTCGGTAGGTAAGCAGTCATCCTTTGAAAGCTGGTAAGGGTTGTAGGATCAAGAAGGGGTATTTTTGTAAAATGATCGGGATTAACGGGGAAATTAGTAATGATCAAATTGATAAATAGTTCCTTTTTTTGTCATATTCGGTTTGAAAACAGGCAATTACTTAGTACATATAGAGTAGGTGCATGGTAGAATAAATATAAGGGTAGGTGGGGGGGGGGGGGGGGCAAAGCCATGCATTGACTTTTTGAATAGTCCGCGATTGATTTGATAACTGGCCACCAAGTAGCAGTGGGGTTTTGCAAAATGTATTCTGTTATCAAAGCAAAAACTTCTGGGAACACTGCAGTCCAAGAAAATGAGATAAATTTGTTTTTCTCGTTTTCGATGTAATGTTCTTCAAACTTTAGTTCAAAATTGTGTGAGACTGGGTTGAACTAAATGCATCAACCAATTACTATCTATGAATAATACTATAACAAAGCTTTAATGTTGTGGATTAACTCTTGCTTCAGTTCACTTCATGTAATCTTACTGACGCGCCATTCCCAAACACACCAAGTGGGCCAAGTCCCTGCACCCCTTAGGTTCGTTCCAGCCACGCCGAGTTCGTGAAGAAGTTCGGTGCAGAAACCACACACACAGGGCAAATGGTCGAGATGACGTGGTCCAACCGCTTGAGTTCATGAACCCAACGAAAAGTGAGTTCACCTCCAGGTAACCTGGGCATAACCCTCCCGAAATCATAACCTGCTTCATTTTTTCCGGCATCGCCTGACAGACAATTATGCAGCATTTGGCGGTTTTCTCTTCTTGGGCGTGTCCAGCGCCGGATTTAGGTTTGTTGTGGCCCTGGGCCTATATCTGCAAGCGGCCCCCTGGGTATAATAAATTCAATTATTTTATATGTTTATTTTATAATACATAATTATTCATATTCTTGAATTTTACGAATTAACTTTTCTTGCTTTCTGGGTCAAAAATTCTACAATTAATTCATCAAAACCTAACGATTTAAAAAGCTCCGGCTGCAAAACTAGCTAAGCTGGATAGCCTTGAATCTAAGCAAGTATTTCTCAAGTAATTGAGAATTCTTTTCAAAAAAATGAACGATCTCTCGCCTGATGCATTTGATGTCCATATTATGACCATATTTCTTTCGTTCAAAACCCTATATGTCAAAATAACATGTAAGTACTAGCCGTTTTTTATTTATCGTAAGCCAGATTTTTTATTTACCTATATCCTTAATTTAAAAGCAAAAAAAAAAAAACTGCAGCCTTGCGGTCCCGTGAGGCTTGCGGCCCTGAGCCACGGCCCAGTGGTAAATCCGCCGCTGGGCGTGTCCCTTTCATGTCTCTTCACTTTTGGGCGTTCCAGTTGTCGGTTTCATGAACTCAGAACCCACTTCAACTCCGTCGAATCCAGTCGAACTCGGATGGTGAACTCATCTGAACCCCGAGTTCATGAACTTGGCGCAGCTGGAACAAACTACTTGAGTGCAGGGCTTTGCCCTATTTAGTACTGGAACATATTTTGGCACTGTACCTAACATTGTTAATAAAATACTTAATTATTTATTATCTATCAAATAGGTGAGTATTACGTTCTAAGAGTAGGTAATAGTTACCTAATACCAAGATCAAGAAATTAAAATGACCTTTAAGACCAGTTGCGATTTGCAAATTTTAACACAGAATGTGTTTTAGCGATGGGACCCCCCGCCGAAAAACGACAGTAAAAAGTGACATAAAAGTAGCGCGAAATTGTCTTATTGTTTTCACGTACAACCGAGTAGTTGCTAGGGAAATGAAACTTCTTTCATTTTCATCGGACAAAAATCGATTTCCATTCGTTGGAAAGCTCTTGATTTATCACGCATTTATTTCGTATTTGTTCTTGGTATTTATTTCCTAGTTTCATAATATAACTATATAAATGGATGTTATAAATCGATAGTAAACAATGACGCTTGTTTGGTTGTCACTTGGTTGTTTCGATGTGTATAAGCGTGGCTAAAGCTTATACACATAGGATTATAATACAGCGAGGGGGACAAAAACCTGAAGGGTCTACGAAGCTGTAATTTGGTATGTGGGCTCCTTAGGACTTTAACTTGACGCTGCCCAGGCCCCGGATCAGCTGAGTTGCTCCTAAAGCTAATTTCTATGATATTCACTCTACGAAGCTGTAATTTGGTATGTGGGCACCTTGGGACTTTAAATTGACGCTGCCCAGGCCTCGGATAATGTGAGTTGCGGTTTATGTGAAACGGGTGAGCTAAAACACATTTTGTGTTTTATTTATATTATAATAATTAACAAAACTGTGTTTCTATAATTTCGTCCGAAGTATGTAAATAGAGGTAACCGGGGGTCCAGGGGGCTTGCCCCCTGGCGAGGCGCGGAGCGCCGAGTTTTCGTTGTTATTTAAGTTCAGAAGAAATTAAACCAATATTTTGTGATTTTCTGATAATAGTATCTTTTTAGCGAATTTTCGAAGAATAGGAAGCTATTGTTCTCGGTCCAAAATTTTTAAAACTCGAATTTCCGAAAGATTTTTATACCAAAATCCGTTTCAGACCATCCTGAATTCACTGCCGAAAGACACCAAAAATTATATGTATATATATATATATATTTATATATATATTTATATATTTATAACTCGGCCCTTCAGGCCTCGCCAGGGGGCAAGCCCCCTGGACCCCCAAAGGGGGCTCCGCCCCCTCGGAACGGCTTCGCCGTTCCTCACCCCCGAAGGATGTGTTCTTACTTCGTATAACAAAGGAGAATTTGCTATGCAATTTACCCCCCACACAACCAAATGCCAAGCGGCGCCCGTTACCATGAAATGCAGGTAACTAGTTATTCATAGGTAACAAAGATAACGTTGGTAATTCTTTATCACATTCCTCTTTGTGCTCATCTTTATCACATTCCTCTTTGTGCTCATCTTTATCACGTTCCTCTTTGTGCTCATCTTTATCACATTCCTCTTTGTGCTCATCTTTATCACATTCCTCTTTGTGCTCATCTTCATCACATTCCTCTTTGCGTGACGCGTTTTTGTGACAGGATATTGTGACAGGACATTTTTTTCACATGACCCCCGGCGTTAAAATTGCATGGCAATTAATATGTATGTGTCATTCCAGACGATAACTCTCGAAAGAATTGAGATAAAAAGTTCAAATTTGCACGAAAAATCTGTCTTGGCAATCGACAGGCTAAGTTCGAAGATGGGCAGAATCGGGTCACTCTAAGGGGGAGTTTTGGGGAGTTTTAGGGGGGGGGGGAATTACCCATAAATTCCCAAAATGAAAAAGTCTGACAAGTGACACCTCATTTTAAAGGTTTTTGTACGCTGAACACGATGGTGAAATCAGAATTGCGATATCTCATTCCGTTCTCAAACTGGAGCACTTTGAAGATGAAGGAACGTGGTTATTTCTTGAGATGTTCTTCCTGGTTCGTCTGCTCTAATCTGATAACGGAATGGGATATCGCAATTCTGACTTCACCATCGTGTTCAGCGTTGGAAAATCTACAAACCGAGGTGTTACTCGGCAAAAAATGGAACAAAAAATTTGTTACGTATCCAATATCTACTCTTCTGGTATTCAAAACATTTTTGATTTCCCCCTCCCCCTCCTTCCACCCCAAATTTTACTTTGCGTAAAACTACTCCTGTTTTAATTTTGTATGGTATCAAGTTGGGAAAACATTGGCCGAAAATTAATTTTCAGAAAATTTTAGGCGGAGGAGGAAGATGCCGAAAACTTCGAAAATTCGCTCTTATAGCCATGCTGCATGACTGTGGTTTTTTTTTTAATTCATGTCCAATTAGATGGAGCGTTGCAGGGACCCCATTTCAACACTTCCCCGTTGTCAAACATATAAATCCAAATTTTGAACAATTTATAGGCCTACATCATAATGGTTTATTGTAGGTAGGTACCTACCTATCAAATTACCACCTAACTAAATTTTTGTTGATATTTGAGGATTTATAGCACTATTCTCATGTTGAAACCTACCTACCTGAAGTCACCACAAATTGTAGGCACATACCTCAGTGATGCCTTAGTGCATGCACATGCTACCTACCATTTTTGTGTGACTCATCAGCACTTTCAATGATTTTTTTTTTTTCACAAACAAGATCCACTATTTTGGGTGAATAACGACCAAAAGCGTTATAGCATATTTTTGACCCTTCATCTCAAAAATTGTTACCTACGATCTTGATAAAATTTCCATGAATTACATATTATGTACTTACTCTATTACCTACCTACGCGGATTCCAACTAGGTAATTTCGTTTCTCCAAAACTTGAGAGGTTGAAGAAAATACCTACACAAGTCTCTTGCGGTGAGAGGAATGTTTCAGGTCCCACAAAGGGTTTTTCTTGAACCGCTCACTCATAAATTCATCAATGTCCATTTTGGGGGATGAAAGGAGTTAAAGGGAAAACAGAGACTAACACAAGAGCGAAGAAATCAAACTGGTTTGACTGCAACGCTATGCTCTGTCTTGGAAGGTAGTTACCATGCCGGACCATTGATTGACGCCACTCTCGTGTGGTGGCAACCTTCAATGCAAGAGTTCATTTGTATTCAAAGGTGGAGACTCCTATCAGTCTACCAATCCCTGACTGCGTTAATGTGGTGCTAATGAAATTTTCTTCTGGTTAAGTATCAAAACAATCAAATTTTATTTGTAATTTAACGACCAAGGGAACTTGACATTATAGGAAAACTTGTTACAAGGGTTTGATCACTTACCAGGTTGACCACAACCTTCCATGGCTCTCAGGCAGTCTCACTGGCCAAGTCTACTTAGTACCATTGAGAAGGCAGTATATCTACATTATACAATGCTAAATGAGTTCTTGAGGAATCAAACTGGCATAAATAATTGATTATTGCAACACTCATGATTTTTATTATCCATCACTAAGACGAGAAACCCGACGATGGATTTCCAGCTGGTTGGAATAGCGGCTTTCTTCGCATTACTGACAACTCCATCCGCTTCCAGAGTTTCATTGCCTCTTGATGGGATATGGAGGTTCAAAATATCGCCTACCGACCAGCCTGACATCGGGTTTTCCGAAGAATGGTGGACCAAGGATTTTACACAGGTAACTGAGTAATTTTCTGACAGCAAGTTATGATACAGAAACAATGGTTTCTTAACCAGTATTGATTTTAACTGCCAGTAGCAGTCACAAGGGGTGGAGCAAAGCGCAAAGCATTTGGCTCGATAACATTTTCCATAGTAGGTAATATTGTTATGGTGGTATAAGAACAAGAAATAAGCAGAACAAAAAATAACTAACAGGAAATTCAACATCAGTGTAATACAATAACCAATAACTATCAAAATGGACCCACAGGACCAAAATTTCTCGTTTGCTCGGATGGCGGGGGATAACGTTCAGTAGATGTGTTTACCATTCTTCGAGCATACATACAAGTGGGAAAATGGGTCGAAGAAAATCCAAGTTTTGTGAAATTCAAAAAATGTTGGTTTGGCATCAGAGAGAGCAAATTTAACACTTTTCAACGGTATCCTCAATGCTGAATTTACAGCGAAAAATGAGCCGACCCCCATTGGATTGATAGCTATTTCTGTGACACAAGGCAGAAAGCACACACAAAATCTTGGAAGTGAAAAAAAACTCGGCAAATAAGCAGGTTTAAAAAAAAAGTTAGAGGGACACTACTGTTTATTGCAGATCAGTTGTAGAATCTATCATCGAAGTTGTGCCTTTGCTATAGGCCTACTTCTTTTCTACCTTTAGGAGCGGTAAATCAAACCAATCAGATTGCTCGGAGCACTATCGCTGTTCTTCTGGTCCATGTGAATGAACCCCCGTGCAAGTGGAGTAGGTATCTAGGTAATCTCGAATGATCGTAATCCAACTTTTTTTGTTTTGTTTGTTTATTAATTCTGAGTACAAGTAAGGACGTAGTCCTTATAAATATGTACCTACATAATATAAATCACAATTGTACAGGACTAGGCTGTTTAATTATTAAATGGAAGGAAATTGAAAGAAAGGAGGGTAGAGAAAGGAGAGAAAGAAGAAGAAAGCATGAATTAGAAGTTATTTTATTGCAGTTTCATGAATTTCGCAATTCCTGCTCTAAATGCCGCCAAGGTGGAAGAAGCCTTTACATCATGAGGCAGTTCAGCCCACAATCTCGCCCCTCTAACTTGAATCGACCCCTCCAAAGTTTTTGTCTTGTGGGGAGGTATTGTTAAGTTGTGTGTTCGGGTCGATCCGCTTGGTTTAAATAGGTCAGACACATATTCAGGTGTACCACCGTGCAGGCTCCTGTATACAAAACACAGGAATCTAGCACGATAATACGTCTGAAGGTCCACTCCTAACAGGCAACCTTGGTGGTCACTCACATGCCCGCGAGGTTTTAGGTTTTTTACATAACGGATGCATGAGTTGGATAGCACCCTCAGACGGTGAGCAGATTCTTTATCTAGATTTTGAGAAAAAATAGCATCACAGTAGAGAAAGTGGGGCAGTATAAGGCATTTGAAGAGCCTAAGTCGAGTTTCTTCTGGGGTACAATAGGATAGTTTTTTCAATTTGTGAAGATACACCACTGATTTTGGTGCCGCAGGATTCCGATGCACTGGATATGCCAGTTCCCTCAAGCTATAACGACATCACTACAGATTCAGCAGTTCGTGATTTTGTGGGGTGGGCTTGGTACCAGCGCCCTCTCGATCTCCCAGATTGGATGACACGCAGGGAGGGTACCGCTACGCTGCGCTTTGGATCAGCGCATTACTACACACAAGCTGTGAGTTTATCCAATCTTGCACCCACCTTTCTATTATTCACATTACCTGTGCATAAGCTGACCCCCCCCCCCCCCATACTATTTTCCCTAGGAAGTGAGTTAGAAAAAATATCAAACGGTAACTCCTCATGATTTTTACGTAGGTTGACCTCAAATCCACAATCGAACTTTATATGTCAATTTTTAAAAGCTCTAATTTTCACACCAACTTTTTTCCAAATGGGACCCCCCCCCCCCCATTTTGATTCATTATTCTGTGAATATACACCTACGTATTCGCTCAGCAAAACAATATATAACCCCCCCCCCCCCCCCCTCAAATTTTTTTTACGTTTCAAGGTGCCATATTCAAAAAACGCTGCGAAGTCCTTGTCACATGGGTTTACTATTCTACTGGACATACATACCTACAGAAACTTCGGCTGTTATTGTTTCTTTCATGTACAATAACTGAAATGGATATTTTTGATGGTTTCCCCCAAAAACAGAATTACCCTATTTTTACAAATAATCATTGATCATTGATAGTGCCATTTAAGTGTCTTGATTCTCCTGCTGATACTACTTCTAGTGTTATTATACAAATTTATGGTGGTTTCAGAAAATTCCCCAGGTGACGCATAACAAATGAATTTTGGTTGCTTAACCTTCGTTACAACCTCAAATCTTCACTTTGGTCAAAATCAATTTCATATTCGGTCTTATCGCCCTAAAAAATATGGAAAAAGATACCTCACCAGTTCATGTTCACTAAAACCTGGAAAAATACCTCGAAAACCCCCTATTTTTCACCCATAACACCCCTGGGTGTATTCCGATTGAGCTGCCGAGCTTCGCAGCACAACTAGGACCCAAATTAGTTCCCAAATGAGGACCCAAACTGTGTGAGGAAGAACGACGATCATAACCAAAATTTAATGTAAATTTAATGCTGGAACTTCGTTAGAACCTCAATTTTCCACTCTGGTCAAAATCTACTAAATATTTGGTCTCCTCGTCCTAAAAAACATGGAAAACGATGCCTCACAAGCTCACGTTACTAAACCACTTTTTACATCAATTTTTCACCCATAACACCCTTGGGTTCCGATCGGGCTGCAAAGTTCGGGACAAAACTGGGGCCCAAATGGAGCCTGTGTGCGAAACAGCGAATTTTTTAGATCGAAAATAAAGAAGATATGGATGATATGGCGGACGGACATTGCATTTTTGAAATCTACGTACCTTGAAACGTAAAAGAAAAAATTTTGAGGGGGCGTTATACAAATTGTTTTCCAGAGCGAATACACAGGTGTAGGTACTGTTATGTATTATTCACAGAATGATAAACCAAAAAGACGGGTTTTCACATTATGCGCATGTTTTTGCGCACTCAAAAATTTGGGTGACGAGGTCATCTCTGTATAAATGAAATTCCACGTACAATCGGAATCTGCAATAAAAATATGGGGGTCCGATCTGAAAAAACAAAGTTGGTGTCGAAATTTATACTTTTTCAACACTATCAAAATTTGTATTTGGGTTTGAGATCTACGTAAAATATCATGAGGAGTTGCCCTCTGATATTTTTTCCAAGTCGCTTCTTAAGGAAAGTAAAGGGTAGAGGTGGGGACGTCTCATGGTACCACCCTGCATAATTTATTCGACGTAGGTAGAACCCAAACCAGCAAGTGCGACTAGACTCTCAGATGAGGCTTAAAACCTTCTAGGATAAATTGTACATGGCGTGTGTACCTACTAGAAATCTTTGGAAAATCTCCTTACTTCCGCAGTAGGTATTTTCAATGTGAAGTTTTCCATTATTTTCGAGCACCTATATTGACATGGAAATGAAACATCGCCTCTGGTGTTTTGGAATGACTGAGATATATGTACCACAACCTCACCAAACTGGCTACAAACCCATGGTGGCGCCGCGGCACGTAATATTTAATCAATTCTAGGTAGGTATAAATATTATGACTTGAAATTTTTAGACGGTCCTCATGCAGACTAATGCAATACCTACGCAACGAATGTAATGGCGCCAGTCGACTGAAAAACTGGGAGAAATCTGATAATTTAAGACACATCCCAATTTGCTAGATTAGTAGGTAAGTAGTGTACAACAATGTTGCTCCGCTGAGATGCCACCGAAGTTCTGCAGTTTGGTGTGAGTGATCCATATTTCTATGGCAAGTCTCGAAAATTATGGGAAACGTTTACTAAAATAAAAATCTGATTTACCAAGTTTTCAAGCGTTGATCACATTTCTCGTGGTAGGTACTCATTGTGTACAACTCCTTAATTTATACCATTTTCAATACCTGTGACAAGACGTATACGTCACGTAAGACGTTTTACTAGCTCAGGGATCACCTATATTGTCAATATGTTTTTACATGCAACTAACATCTATTTTCAGTGGGTGAACAACGTACTGATTGGGAGTCACGAGGGAGGTCACATCCCCTTCGAATTCGTTATACCTGATGGCTTTCCCGATTCTGAAGAATTGAGGATCACTGTAGCCATCAATAACACACTCAACAGTCACACTATACCTCAAGGTTCCCTGACCCACGTAGAAGACGAGTGCGTTCAAGTACCTATAAAAATCGTCATACTGTCTTATAATATTCAATAAGTATTTCAATATCGTCGCAATATTGACGACCTTAATTTGCAGGGATCATTTCAAGTACACGACTTACCATCATGACTTTGATTATTTTGATTACTCCGGTCTAAATGGCAGAGTATATTTGGACTTGAAGCCCTCAACCTACGTAGATGACATTGTTATTCACAACATAACGTTGAGTCCCAACATCTCGAGTAAGTATCCCACTCTCTTGAATAAACCCGTAAACAAGGAGGGTGCAGAACACGGGTTCATCATACCTACAACAACACAATCATGTTATAGTCAGAGGTTCTTAATTTTTTTTCAGTCGCGTACCTACCTACCTTAAAACCATCATACCACAATAATCAGTAGGTAACCACTGTGCTAACTAAAAATCGGTGCAGTCAAACCCAACGCATTTTTTAGGAAACTTGAAAACATGTTTCCTATGTGTTTCACTTTCATAGGTATGTGATGACTGATGACTCTGGTGCTTGAATAATAAGTTTTATGGGAAATAAAATGTTATGTTAGAGTTTTGAATTTGGAAGAGGTTTTGATTTTGACAGTGTGGAGAGTTAGGTAGAAATATGAAGGGAGTTGTATCCGCGCGATTTTCACCTCCTTGGATACGCCTCCGGGAATTTAGGTAAAATATTCGCCCGGTTTGCACCGTCGATGAATATTTGAAAGGCAAGGGAGATATCCCCCCCGGGTTTCACCGTTGATGGACATCTGGAAAAATACTCGTCCGGTTTGCACCTCCAGGAGTACCTATTTTGAGGGGATGCTTTCGTCCTGTTTTCATCGTCGTCGGTGAAAGCTCTTAAGGAGGGAAGAGGTTGGATGAGGGAGAAGGCAGTCGTTTGAGAGATAGGATGAATGATCCCGAGTTAGGCATTTGGGCGTATTTATAGGCCTATCTACCCTCCTCAGGTCCCATCGGAATAACCGTTGGTGACCGCTGGAGGAAGAGTTACCTACCTGGTTATGTCCCTTGCAATGCATAGCTCGGTTTCTCCGTCTTTAGTGGTGAAAATCTTACATTAGTTACAGGAGTGGTGTATTAATAATGTTAACACGACAGGGTAGTTATCGGTCCCCCCCCCCCCCTATTCTTCCGTATTATTAATTATTAATTTTTACTAGAAACATCCCTGAATATTCTATCACGTTAATAACCAAGACTAATTATAATTTGAATCACCGCCTACATAGAACATACAACCTGAAGGAACATCGATAGTTATCATTTTATCAACCACCATGTTTCATACCTACATTTTTTTTTAGTTCTTCGTCGTTTCTCGTTTGCCCTCGCTGTTAACTTGTTGGTTCTCGTAGTACATTAGTGTGTGAGGCCTATAATTATGCCTGCCAAAAGGCATTTGGTTGAATTTTGAAAAATCGGAAGGCAGACAGTCGGCAAGGTGTCGCCATTGTGGAAATAATAAAACCAGTTGCAATACGTCAAATTTTCGATGCCACTTATTGGAACACAACCCCAACATTCTTCGATCTCTTTCCACTCCTGACAAGCCGCATTCCACACCTGAAACTGGTTTGATTTTAAACTCAAGCAGGGTTCACATCCATCCGGAAAGTGCGTACGAGCAGCTGATTGGTTGGACATCAGCTGGGGAGGGGGGAATATTCTTTCCGGAGAAGCACTTTTGAAGCGAACTGTACGCATCTGATTTTTCAGATATTTTCCGCTCCGCATCTGCGCAGTTCACTACTGCGCATACAGAATGGCGTCGGCAACCGAAACAGCTGTGGGAGGAAGCGCGGGAAACGAGTTGTCAGCCAAAATTCGGGATGGTTATGAACGCCTTCCCAACTTCCGCGATTCCCCTCCATCCCTTCCACTGCTTTTCACTAGCTTCCCCTATCCGTATTTCCAGACAGCTCCGGATGGATGTGAACCCTGCTTCACTGAGAAATCGCTTATCAGCAAAAATGGCTGTTGTTTTTAAATGATACGGATGGGGGATTTTAAGGTCTAATCATTTTACAGTTGGAAAAAACAAAGTTTCTCATACATGCAAATACTTATATTTCTTTTACATTAACTTTTGTTATAGTTGCGTATTACATCGACCATCTGAATTTTTCTTCTGTTTGTGCAGTGGTTAAAAAAAAATCGCTCTGAATTTTCATTTAGGTGCCAACCTAACACAACACCTAGCAAGCAAAATCATTGACATTCTCTTTCAAGTGGTTTTTAGGAGAGAAGTCGTGGTACCAATCCCTAGTTTCTAGAAGAAAAGGCTGTTACAAAACGCTGCAAATCATTACACAGCGGTTTAGTCCTGTATAGATACCTCTTCTGCGTATGTCAATGAATTCCTATTATGGTATTAAGTCCCTGATTTAGAGGGGTCGTTTTTTGCGTTACCTACCGACCCGCGCACGCACTCAGACACGACAAAAATCCCACATGCGTATGTACGCTCTCTAACGTTCAGCAATTACAGCTCCAAGAATAAACATGCATCAAATTTTCCCCCGCGCCTCAATGAATCAGTAGGTGCGCCGCTCTAAACCTTCTGAGGCAAACGACTGGTTTTTATTAAATTTTTTTATTGGTATTAGATAAACCTATAAACCTGTTTTTTAAAAACTTCCAGTCATGCATCATGTCTATAAGAGCACATTTTCAAAGAAATATTCGTGCTACTGTGTAAAAAGATGATATATAGCGAGAAACCATACCACTTTTCGTAAAACTATATAATTTTTTCTTAGTTTTAGTCATTTTTACCGATTTCTGACTCATATAAAGTCAAATTTGACCCACTCTATTTTGGGAATAATATTTTCATCATCCCACACAACGTCAGATGAATTAATACTGATTTTAGCCCGCAATACCAATTTTAGACCCGCAAAAATCCAAATTTGACCCCTATTCTCTATGAAAAACAATTGAAATGGTATATTTCTCTCTTTACCTTCCATACCACTTCCAGCGATTTTATATCAACTGTTCGAGGTTTTAGCCGTTTTTACAGATTTTTGACCCCCAAAAACTCAACCAAGTCTTATGCCTAGAATGTTGGGTTTATGCTTAGTTTTTCATTCCAGGTCACAACGACACGTCGTGTTCCTCCGCTCACATATGGTGGAGTTCCCCGATTTTCCAACCCTCACTCATGCAAGACCCTCGTCTTCAGATTTCGGTGAAAGATCCATTTGGGAAGGTGATCGTGGCTGACGAATATCCACTTGTTCCCACAGTCACAATTCTGACAGTTATACACAATCCAACACTCTGGTGGCCGAGATCTACTTTTGAACGGCAACTTCAACCTGGCATGATGTACAAGTTGGAGGTACGAGAGTAGTTCTTTGTATGGAAATAGACTCCATGGACGGATTATCAGGAGTGACAATGACATTTATTTTTTCTTCGGCAAAGGTGAAACTGAGAGATGGAAGCGTGGAAGTGGACAGTTTGACGAGAGCGTTTGGTATACGAACCATTAAGGCAAGAAGGAAAAACTTGGCACTGAATGGAAAAACATTGTACCTGAAAGGCTTTGGAATGCACCAAGATGCAGAGGTATGTCAAACTATATCCAAACAAGGATTAATCACTGCAAAGACTACATGGTGCAGGTACTCCTTGGTTATCATGGAGTCATTCAGCTTTCATACAAAAATCACATTGGATGGTCAACATTGAATCAGTTTACAGATAAGAGGGCGAGGTTTTGACCATGTGCAGTTAGTGAGGGATGTGAATCTGCTCAAATGGACCGGAGCCAACGCCATTAGGACGTCCCACTACCCTTACTCGCAGGAATTCCTTGAGATGGCAGATCGCCAGGGGTTGATGGTCATCTTGGAAACGCCTGCCTGCAGCTTAAGGTGACATAAATGTGGTTATTGTTACCTACGCTTTTTTGCACAACAGTTATAATGGGTAATACTCATCAGTAATTGGCTGTTTTTTCTGCCTTGCACTGATAATTGATTGGAAAATTGAATAAGTTTGTACAAATACCCGTGATACAGGGTGTCCCAAGACCCCCCCCCCCCCCCATTTTCCTTAGGAAGCGAGTTAGAAAAATGGTCAATGGGTAAATTCTCATGATTTTTTACGTACCTAGATTAAAAAATAGAAACTGTTGAAAAGTTCAAGTACATCGACAAGTAGGTACCTCTCTCTATATACATCCTAATATGACTACCTAGTGAGTTTTACGTAGTCTAGTTTCTTGTTCCACCCAACTCATACTATTTCCTTGAAAATATGAAATAAACCATCGAAACGTCGGAATAAGTCATTATTCATTTCAACCTGGCCGAGCCTCGATAACTGACGAGCCGGAATAACCGAGGCTGATAACTTCAACATAAATATGTATTGTATTATATATATATATATATATATGCAATTTTGAACCTGTTAGGTTGTCCAGCTACCTAATGTGAGAGCAGTGAGGCACTGTACCAGGTACCTACTAACAGCGGTTATTCCATCTTCTTTCAATAATAACCTCTGCGCACCGCATTAGGTGCTTTGTGAGTGCATTGAGGCACTGTACCAGGCACCTTCCCAACAGTGGTTATTCCATCTTCTTTCAGTAATAACCTCCGTGCACCTCCGCATTAGGTGCTTCGTCACCCTAACAGCAGGAAAATATATTTTATCACCATTAAGTGACCTAACCTTCTTCCATCTTCTTTCAATAATAACCTCAGTGTACCAATTAGGTACTTGGTCCTCCTAATAGATGAAATATACCTATCTTCACCTATTTTCACACTGTTAAGGAACCAGTCCTGTGGGAAATTCATTCAGGGGTATTCCCACAATATGCATGGCTTGGCAAGTTTTGGATGTCCTATCAGGGAACGTCAAAACTGGCGATTTTAGTAAACACATATATATTTTTGTTAAAATGGGGATGAATTCAGGATGCTCCGAAACGGATTTGCCTATAAAAAAATTCAAAAATTCATGTTCTGAAAATTTTGGACCCATTGAATTCATTTTCTTTGAAAGTTTGCTAAAACAAGGGTAGGTATTCACGTTTTTCGCACATATTGCTTAGGTACTAAAAAAATGTTGAGTGATGGGTCATTTTTCATGAAATTTTACGTGGAATCTTAATTTGCAATGAAAAATGGGGGTTCTGGTTTGAAAAAACAGTCGATGTCAAATTTTTCCACATAGGTCCTATCTATCTACAAATTTATGAAATTTCCATTTTGGATTTGAGATCTGCGTATAAAATCATGAGAAATCAAGTACCGTTTGTAATGATTTCCTAACTAGCTTCCTAAGTAGGAGTGGGGAGGACGTCTTGTGGAACACCCTATATACTTACCCAAAATTGCTTCAAAAATAAAAATAAAAATCAACAATCAGAGTCATTTGCTCTGAAAATCAACAATATAAGAACAATAGAATTACCCAAACTACCATTGTTTTGTTCTTGTGCTACCCTGTTATGAAACACTGTTACATAACACAGTGTTATCCAGTGATGTAACACCGTTAAACATGAGCTCAAGCAATCTCGTGGAGGGGGGATGTTTGCCAGTGAATCCACACGCTTCAACAAATTTTTTTTACTATACGATCCCAATCAGAACTTTCAATTTTGAATACGCAGAAACCACGGAATAGCGCCCTGCCTACGCACTGAGCCAAACCTGCATAGGCAGGTGGTAGACTCGTCTCCGCGATGAGGTACTGTTCTGGGTGTTTCGCTTTGCCATTCGAGAATCAGAGCATCCTACTCTGAGATTGTTTGTCTTCTTTCGATTGCATATACATGAAATACCTTGATCCATAGAATCCAATCTACAAAACTGTTTCAGTCGCGCGGTAGGTGACGATGATAATGAATAACGTAAAACCTGTTTGCACTGATTTTGTTCTACGATCCTATGAGGGCTCTTCGGCAATATTACAGTGGATCTGAATCATCAAAATATTCAATCTTAATTACTATAGTTTGGACACCATTCTTCACACATGCTTCTTTTTTTGTGATCTTCATTATGGTGATATTATTTTTTGTTTGTTATGTTATTACCGGATTTCAACTGCTGTTCTAGCAAGTTTGACAACGCTTTGCTGAAGAGGCATAAAGAGGTCCTGACCGAAATGTGGAAAGCATTCAACCACCATCCAAGTGTCATTATGTGGTCACTCGCAAACGAACCTCAATCAGATGATGGAAATTCCACCAACTACTTCAAGTAAGACTTTACTATCAGTTTGACTTTACCTACCTTGATAGTCTCCTACGAGTATAAATCCGATTTTCTAATTTAAAAAAAAATTATTACCTACTTCCCTGTGTAGATACCCCTTCTACATAGATCACGACACACACAGACAACAAAAATGCCACTCTAACTCTAACGTTCGGCAATAATTACAGTGACATGAATATGCATTTTTCTACCACCCCCGTCTTCTGTAACGCGCCATTTCGGCTCCAGGAACCCCCAACCTGGTCATTTTTGAAAATCTGATGGTAGCCGAAACCAAGTAGGTCCCTCGACATATTCCCGAATTTTCACGTAAGTACCTAATGTTTCTGATTCGTTTGGCCACGAACACCGAACTTGTACCTATTGAAAAATAGGTAAAAAGTAAGTAGGTACCTATCAACAAAATCCAAAATAACCATCTTTCTTCACATGCTTCGGGTGGTCTCAAAAATCCCAAAGGTCAGAATCTATTTTAAAATGCCATAAAACCCACACCCTTCTATTCCCTATGTTAACAGGGAGTTGGTTGACCACATCAGGCAGCTTGACCCCTCACGACCAGTCACCTTCGTCACCAGCCAATCAATAAAAAACGAAAAAGCTGTAAGTACCTACTTAAAGCTGCTCCTCACACACATACATTACGCTCTCAACATGACATCTGCTGAGGAGAATCGAGTCATTGCATGTCAAACTGTTTTCATTACCAATACTTCCCCCTGTTATAACCTTCTTTCCATAAAAAAATAGAAAATCGAAACCTTGTTTTCACTAACATTACTATTTTCCTAGTTAGAAACGACAAAAGGTCAGCCAATTTCTGAT
The DNA here is from genome assembly GCA_954871275.1 of Leptopterna dolabrata. Classification (NCBI taxonomy): domain Eukaryota; kingdom Metazoa; phylum Arthropoda; class Insecta; order Hemiptera; family Miridae; genus Leptopterna; species Leptopterna dolabrata. The sequence continues at coordinate 32,240,348 of OX940982.1, read as the reverse complement.
TTACAACAACACCTGTTGAAACAGATGGGAATGAAGGTCGATGTTAATGGTCCCGAGAGGAACTCTAGCTGAAGGTTGTGGCAAGGTTGTGGTTGCCTGCCTAGAACGTAATGATTGTCTAGTTACTACACCCGAACTCCAGGATATCACGCATTTACTAGGGCCAATGACATCTTGACTGTGATTCCTTTCCTTATGCTCAGATACAAAGCGTGGACGTGATATGCGTCAACAGATATCAAGGTTGGTACTCTCTGGGAGGGAGACTGGACCTCATACAGCATCACGTCGCCCAGGAGATGGAGGCCTGGAGTAACACCTACGGCAAACCAATCATCCTCACAGAGTACGGTGCAGAGGCCTTGGCAGGGTACCACTCAGTAAGTTGACAACATGGCACCCAAGACTCAGTTAAGGTGGATAATTAGCCACTGTTAAAAACCAGCCCCTTTCTCATTCCTTGCAGCTCCCATCAACAATGTGGACGGAAAACTACCAAATCGACGTTTTCCATGAGCACTTCAAAGCGTTTGATTATTTGCGCCGGATGAAGTCCTTATCTGGCGAAATGGTTTGGAATTTTGCTGACTTTAAAGTACCTCAGGGTAAGACTTCCTATTGGCTAGATGCACCTCAACTTCTTTATACTTACGACCGTTGCAAAAAATATCTCTGCTCCCCATTTGGGTATGTGAACAATACAGATTTCAATTAGCCAAAATAACAGTCTCGAGCTCAGCCAACAACTACAAAACTTGCTTGTGGGGTACCTGGCTATTGGTGGAAGCCTTGGTATGTGAGGGTCTTCGTTGCAATCCCTTGTATGACCGATGCTTGTAAGGACCAGTCGTCCTCAACCGTGTGGCTGGAACTTGAATGGTTTATGGTGCGATGAGTCGAAGTGACAGGGTGAAGGTTGCGGGTCAGACTCCTGTTCCATTTGGGTCATTTTTAAATGCGCATGCTAGGGTCTGAATCTAGGGCTATTTTGATGATTTCGTATGATTGGGATACTTCCCACGTTGCTATATTTTTAAACTTTTCTAACTCGACTAGAATTTCTTCCCACCTTCATACGTTTGTCAATTTCAGAATACTTCAGAGCAGAATACTGCACAAAGGGGATTTTTACTCGAAACAGGCAACCAAAATCAGCCGCGTACACCATGAAATCCAGATACGAGACTCTTCTACTGGGACAGAAAGCGCCTTCAGTTGAAATGAGTTAATTTTGTAACATATTAATAGAAATATAATGTTTACTAATTACATAATTATTGAAAACCCACATCAAATCAGATAAGCCAAGTCGGTATCAAATATTGGAACGCTTTATTGAGTACCTATTGCCTAAAATCTTATAGTCCAGGAGTCAGCTCCAAAATGTAGTCGTATCAAGTAGAAAATTTTGAAATATAGTCGAAGGTAGAACTTACTCACCTGAACTCATAAATGCAAGTCTACCAGTTCAAAGCCGGGGAGTTGATAAATGGCGTTCATTTGAATTTGCGAAAATTCCTCAAAATTGCAAGTACTTGCGGAGAGCTGAAACTTGTACGGGAGTTACTCTAAGACACGTACTTACGGGAAATCACGTCTGCAGCCCCATACCTACACGTTGGAATTACTGGCACACTTTACTTCAGCATTTCTAATTTTTGCTCAAAAAATGAAACTATTTGTGGACTTCGCAATTTTTGGTCAAAAGTCAACACTTCCTCAGTAGTGTTGACAACACATAGAGAGACAAACAAACCTAGTCTGTCCCCCATACCCGGTGGAAAGTGGTACTGCCAACAGTACTGAGATCTGCATTTCGTATAGAAACTGAAACGAGCATTTTGGAATCGTCACCATTTAAATCCTAAGGGACTAGAGTCACAGGCAGCTAGAAAACCAAAGTCTGCCAGTACTTATCGCTAGAAAAACTCGAGAAAATGTATGTTTTTTCCGAATAACTGAATCACGTACTTAAACACGTTTCGTCCAACAAATAAACTATAGGTTGAACGGATAGGGATATTAATTTCTGCCAAATCAACGACCGGAATGGTGGATCGTGGATGGCAACAAATGGATGAGAACTGTATTTTAGTAGTAGGTAAACAAATTTATTTTCAATAACACCGTACTACATATAAATGTAGTACGGCATTAATTTCAAATTAATCAATGTAGTAGGTACGGCAACATTAATTTCAAATTACAATAATTATGGCGACTCAACTGAAATTGTTTAAATGTTTACAAACACATGCTTTGCGTACAACATATGCAGGTACCTATATCACGTTCCGTAGATTCAATTATTCATTTCTACTGATCTATAAGACGCTGCAAATACAATGGGTGTATCATTTTCCTGTATAGATACGAGATAGGTACCCCTCCTGCGTAGATCACTGTTTTTGCATAATCGTGCCATCTATTTGAGATAAATTGAGCACCCACCTCAGATTCGCGTTTGGCAATGCACAGTGGCCGCACCAGTGATCCGGCCTTTCTGATAGCTAGGTACACCCAAACAACCCACCGAATCTGAGCAAAACCGAGCCATTGATTCGTGAGGAATTGAGTAGGTACCTCGGATTCGCGTTTGCGTATGTGCAGTGGACGTACCAGTGATCAGAGCGCTCTATTCTTAGGGGACCATCTGGGGCCCACCCCAAAAGTCAGGGAATCGGATTCGAATTGAGGAAATTATGCGTGTGGCAAGTTTTTGTGGACACACAGACACCAAACCAAATTTGTTCAAGTTACAAAATTAGATAGGTATCTACCAACAACATCCATTAATTAATTAATTAATTAATAGAGTTGGCTGTTCCGTGATAATATTTCACTTGAAGGAAGATGGTTAGGTATTTTGGGTTTTATTGATAGGTACTTCTGTAACTTGAACAAACAATATGCTTCATGAATAACAACAAACTATAATTCCTGAATCTACCGCATATTTATTAAACAGTAGGTTTGTTCCAGCTAAAAAGGGTGGTCGAACCGCGGTCCACTGTCTTCTTGATTAGGGTTAAGGTTCGGCTGGAACGCCTTCTGTCAACCCCAATTGACCCCCACCTTCTCATGTGACTTTAAATTTTGTTTGAAACCCTACAGTACACGCTAACAAGTTCTTGTAAAATTGGCTGGCCTCAAATTTAACTGCGAGGCATTCTGACGTTGCTCAGCTGACTCTGAAATGCGAAAACAGTTTCGCTATATTTGGTCACTACATCAAAGTAGGTAATTTTGGTTTTTTGGATGGCTCCTTTGTTCTTCTGCTAGCCACATTTCCAAGTCACAATCGCCGTCATCAATCAAAATTTCTGCCCAGTCCTCAAATTCAATGTCAACATCATCCACCAACAGTAATAACAAATCTATTGACCCAACCCACACAGACAAATTCAGAGCGACAAAATTTATTGACCCACACAAAATTCAGAGACAGAGAGCGAAATTAGGTTGTAAGGTTATCTATGCTTGAGGTAGGTTCAAATGTGGTTATAGCAACTGCCAACCAACCGCCCTGAACCCCAGGCAAGAGAGTGGTCGAACCGTGGTTCAACCTGACTGAACCGTGCTGGTGGGCTGGAACAGCGGTTACCAACCGCGGTCACACTCGGTTTGTTGGCTGGAACAGCGGTTGACAAATAAGTAAATCACTACTGCGCATGCTCGGTACAACCATGGTTCAACAGCAATGACTGGCTGGAACAAAGCTAGTAATTCCCGGCCGGCTCCAGTACCTACTCGATTTAAGGCTTTCCTGTATGGAGCAGGTGGGTAGGTATTGACCACAGAAAACAGAGATCTACTCAGAATGGCCATCTGTCTATGAATGTAAATAATAAACCGTTGAGTAATAATTTGTAGCTTTTATTATTACTATTATTACATTATCGTATTCCACGTACCTACTTACCTTCGGAAACCAAATTTTGAGGGGGGATGATATTTAAAGCAAGTGCATCTTGAGCACGCATTTTTGTAAACACTGAAACTATTTCAATTAGAGTCGCTATTATTGTAATTTATAATTAATGTTGCCTAGTCATATTAGTACGGTGACACTGAAAATAAAATTTCTTACCTACTACTAATACTCATCTGATAATATGTTGGCATCCACCATTCCGGACGTTGTTGTTAGGACCACGATTTGGCAAAAATTATTATCCCCATACGTTTTTGGTTATTTTCAACCGATAATTTACCAATTTTGGACGAAACCTATAGCTACATGATCCAGTTGTTCGAAAAAACAGGAACAATTTCTTGTGTTTTTTCAAACGGTTAGTAGGTACTGGCACACATTGGTTTTCTAGTCCCTAAGGATGTAAAATTATGATTTCAAAATGCTCGTATCCATTTCTAGACGAAGTGCCGATCTTAAGTACTGTTGGCAGTACGTTCCACGAGTATGGGGCGGCAGACTAGGTTGGTTTGTCTCTCTATGCTTAATAGCTAGAGCTTCAGTGACCGAAATTTCGAAGTCAACAAATGAATCATTTTTTGAGCAAAAATTACATATTTTCAAGAATCGTCGGCTAATACTTTCCACTGGGTACGGGGCGGCAGACGTGGACTTCCCATAAGTACCTACATTCCTCGTAGTAACTTCCGTAAGTCTCAGCTCTCCTCAAGTAGGTAGGTAGGTACTTGCAATTTTGACGAATTTAGTACCTTCAAATGAACACCATTTCCTCAACTCCCCGGCTTTGAGCTGGCAGACTAGCATTTCACGAGTTCAGGTGAGCGAGCTCTATCACCGATTGTAATTCAAAATTCTCCACCTGATAAGACCAGTTTTTGGAGCTGGTGTCAGTCGCCTAACTGTGTAGGCTGAAGATGTGAAGGCCACGGCTTCCGCTTTCTTTAGTTACCTAAAATATAAATACGTGATGCACAAAGCGGCACAATTAAAATAGCTATTAAAACCAAAACATTGTAAACCTCTCATTCTGTGAGGCTGGCATGAAGAAAAATTATTCCTCAGTCAGAATAGAATACAAGGTCCCGCGCCTATGATTTATATTTTACGTGTCGGTTTGGATGGTAAGGCCCCACTTTCATATACAACGAAGAAGAGTCTCAATTGGTAGTAGGTAAGTGAAGATCAGTTGAATTCATAAAATGGACCAACAGAAATGAGTAGTCCTGACAACAATGTTTTTTCTGTCCGCAGAATTGAGCGCGTTCGAGAGGATTCTAGCAACATTATTTAGGTGCCATCAATATTCCACTGCAATCTTCCACAACCACTGAAATGCATCTCTACATCATTCCTGCGGTATTGATCTGTACTATGATGGTTAGTATGTCAGTTAAGTGTGAGGATCTGTTAGAACGTGAGCCAAGCCATACACGAAATCAAGATATATGTGTTTTTATTGGATTAAGGTGAATGCTCAAGTAGGCACACAAAACAGTTTGATGGCAAGGAATGATTACCATGGGTCAGTAAGAATTCAGTTAATGTTTACCCCCCCCCCCCCCCTCTTTTTATGAAATCAAGATATATAAATAATGTTCTCATTTTCATTTCAGGAGACTGCTCAAGAGGTAACACAGAACCAACCAAAGGTAAGGAATGATTTCAGTCAGTAGGAATTAGGTTAACACAGCCCTACACTCCCCCCCCCCCCCCCCCCCAAGTGGTAAAGGCCTTACTCCCCTTGCAGGACATCCATTCCAATAATACATTCTTCTTCAATGTGGGTTACCACCGCATCAACTGGGACCTTGACTCCTCCTCCCAACTGCAAATGGGTCCTAACCTTCCCCAAGATTGGGGCTGTGGCCCCTGTGGCTGTCTGCAACAGTGCCTGTGATCCTGCTTTCCTTATCGTCAGCCCTGCACGTGCTAAAACCTGTGGGTTGATGAAGGTATCAGATGCACTTGTGTCAATGATGCAGGTGCAAGCCACTGGACCTAGAAGGCCTCTAACTGTGAGCTCAGCTCCCCTACCAACTTGATAAAGTTCTGTATGTCTGGGAGCATGGGGAACTGAGGGCTTCAAACTGCTGCTCCCCTTCAGTTTGCCCGTTCCTCGTTTCCCGAACGCTGCCTGGGGTTGTTGGCCTCCTCTCCCAGTGCCTGAAACTTCCTTCTTGATCTCCAGGTTGGACACTCCCGGAGAAAGTGCCCAGGTTGGTCACAGCGCCAACACACTACCAGCCTCTGTCCTTGATCATTTGTCTGCACCACATGCAGCCGGGGCATAGGAGTGCTGATGCTGTTGGGGCGTGCCAACGTTGCAACAGCGTCTAGGCGCAGTGCAATGGTCAACGCCTCTTGCAGGGTATGTCACCAAGTTGTGAGGACCTTCTCTTTTAAGGTAGGGTCCCGCAGCCCGTCAATAAAACGGAGGGTAAGGAGCTCCTCTCCCCCTCATGTCGCACCTGGCCAGGCCTTCCATGCTAATGCCTACACCTGGTGATGATACTCAGTAACTGTCTCCCCTGGTTGTTGCCTGCACCCCTGCAGTAAAGCCACGCAGTTCCTTCTTATTCCTATTGCCATAGTAGTAGACTCGAATAACTCGGCAATATCCGGAGTTCCCTCCTCACTTGGTCATTTTGTTGTAATATGAACTGTCTCACCTCCGACGACATCAAGTGGTCTACTGGAGAAGGAGACAAGGGATGTGCGGGCGCTGTGGATGAATGGTCCTCCCCTAACATCTGCTCGTCACCTGTATCTTGACCTACCGGTACTGGGTTATGATCCATTGTCTCTTCAGGCAGCCCGAAATTCCATCCTGAACGAGTTGACATCGGCGACACCAATCCCACTTCTGACACCAGTTGTTAGAAATTGCCAGAGTAGGTGAATGAATGAACGGATTTATTGAACACAATAACTGAATCAACATAAAACCACTAATATTTTTTTTGGTGGAATCATTGTTCTCGACAACCAATTTCAGACTGACTGTTTTTAAAAGCAACAACTTTTTTCCTAGGTCCTGGTCACCTGGCCCGTCCCTTCCCTACAATATGTTTCATTCAGCATCATTTAACAAGGAATCAAGAAGTAGGTATTTCTTCACTGTGAACAGTAGGTAGCAAATTTGTACGTACAACCCTCCCGTCCCTCCTCTGCCATTTTATACCTATGTAAGTGCTAGTGGGTCCGGTGACCAGGTGCTTCACACAATTTTGAAAATAGGCTCAAATTCTATCACATACCTCAATTTGACTATTTTTTGTAACGTTTTATGGCTAAATATTTATAAATCGCTGTATGGATGATTGAAAGCTTCAAGGAGCTTTGAAAGTTATTCCATTCGATTGAGCGTGCTGGAAAACACGAAAACTATACCAAACACACATTTTTCTGACGGATGGCACTGATGCCAGCGTGGCGCCGCGCCGTTCCCTGGTGACACCAAAACTATACAGCAAGTTCTGGAGGCCTAAATACATTTTTCTGACAGATGGCACCACTGGTGCCAGCGTAGCATAGTTCCCTGGTACCATGGTGGTACCAAAAGCTATACAGCAAATTAATTCTGGAGGCCTACTGTCAAAATTTCAAGTTAAAATACCCGAAATTGTGGCATATAGCGTGGTACAGAGATGCATACATATGTACATAATATACAGCCAGCCATAAATGTCGCTCGACTCCATGTAAGAGCCTCACTCACGTTCGTAAAACTAATTGTTCATCATTTTTCTCTAGTTAACCAACGTGAGCCACACAGAATATGAGTCAAAAGTGAAGATGTTTCTTGACTCAGTGAAATCCACAATGCAAGAGGCCATTCACTCTATCCTTAAACCACAGGGCAAGTTTGCTATTCTCTTTATATTATTAGAGGAAGTTGGCCTAAAGTAGATCCCATTCTATAAAATGGATCCCTAGCTTAACCATCTCACTGACCATAGGACTTTTTGCTCTCCTAACAAAAATGCTGGGGGGCCAAGTATTGCTTCGCCATGCTAACATTCAGAAAAAGTTATCTTTTTAAATTCTGATAATTGCATAATAGTTGGCCTAATAATAGGCCGACTTCCCCTACTACAATACCTAACTGTGTCCATGTATTCTTCAAAGAACTGCAATAAGTGGGTCAGTGTTGCAGAACTTGGGAACCGAGGCACAGTGATGACATTCAGATCAAAGGATATCCCCAGAGGTACAGAATACTCCCTCAGAATGTTCATCACCGGGGCGACTCAAGCGACCATTTCCCAGACTGATGCTAGCGGAAGAGAAACAGTGATAGGAACAGAATCCTTGGCGACAGGACCAAGATGGGTTGGACTACCTGTCAGCCGGCACCCTAAAGAACAGCTGGTTTTCAAAGTAGCATGCGGACCTCAATGTCAGGTATGGCATTTCACTGAAACGTCAAAGTAGTTCACGAAAGGTTTTACAGGGATGGAAATGGTCTAGGTACATCTAATGGTGTAGGCAATCAAGGTACTGTTTATGTTGTTCTCTTGGGCTCAATTTAATTTCCACAGCAATGGGTATGCTGACTATGCATACATGGTATTGGCCATACCCTTGCAGTGGAGTTTGGTTTATCATGTCTGAATTCTACAGTCCTGGTCGATTAGGATGTACTTTGTTGATCGATAGTCTTTCTTATATATGATGATTTTTCTTTTTTCTCTCAAAATTAGAAACATACATATTTTGTATAGCTGCTGTGCAAATAGCAACAGAAAGTTTCGTAAGGTTCACTTTCACATACAATTTACACGTTAGAACACTTTCAAGCATGAGAATGTTTATCTTGAAATGAATCATGTTTGTACTGCATACCTACCGATGGTATGCATGCAAACCTTCGTCTCGCAATCCTGTACCTACTACGAAACTCCAAACCCATGACACGAGGTAGTTCTTCCTCACTCAACACATCGTTCATCATATTTACATGTAGGTAGGTACTAATAAATGCCCCTGCAATTTCCTTACACTTTGGTTGAGTATATTATACAGACCTACATCTTGGATTTGCCCTGGCTGTACCCACCAACGCTCGTCTACAATACCATGAAGCATTTCTTCCTCACCTTATCTTAAATTATAATTATCATGCGTCTAATCATAGTTATAATTTCTGCTGATAGATCCTGGATCCCAAGTTGAACTTATTCACCAGGATACAATCTGGAGAGCGAGCATTCTTTACGGATTCATACAAGTGCTCTGCAAACATCTCTGACAAGGAAGCTACATGTTGTCTCAAACATCAGGACGTCAACCTGAGGGACATTCATTTTACAACTATGGAAGGACCGGTGTGGATTACTTTTGGCTACTGTGTCGGGAAATGCCCAATGAATTTCAATTACGCCACGGAACACGCCCGTCTCAGACATTTTGTGGAGCGTTCCAAGTACAGCGTCGGGATCGAGAGAGCTCAAGATCCGTGTTTGCCAAGCAAGTACGGTAGCATAAAAATACTTGAAGTGAATGAGTATGATACGCTTGAAATAAGAGAATGGGACAAATTTTATGCCAAATCTTGTGCTTGCTATTAAGGAAATAAGTAATGCAATAAAGCTGTAACAGAAGGCTTGCTCATAATTTAGTAATTTCCTCGACCCCTACTTACCTGCTCTGGAACTCAACAATCTTGAAAAACAAGCTACCCAGGGGTTCCCACTCTATGTGTTTCTCCACCACGCTGTCTTCCCTCAAGCCCAGGAGCACAGTGTAGTAGTGATGGCTAGATAAGAACTAAATCAAATCGGATTTACTGAAATGTTGTAAATTTCTACTGAACACATTCCCATACGTACAGGGAAGACACTATTACCATTCGTAGTAGGTACCTGCTTCAAATCATACACTAGTTCTCAAACACGCGCCTTTATACAGTATGACCAACAGAGCTTTATCTATAACAATGTGTGAACAGAATGTAGCTGAAGAAAAGCACAGCACAGCAGCGAGTAAAGGATATGGAGGATACCTCACTGACTCAACATGGAATAGGTTTCCTGGGAAGAAGAGTAGGGAATTAATTTCGAATCTAGTTAGAAGCGTTACGACTGAAGAAACGACATCTTCTGAAGGGTTAAATTATAAATAAGAGTTTTTCTAAAGGGTTCAATTCTGAATTAGGGTAAAATAATAAAGAATAAGGGGGAAATTCTAACTTCTAAGGGTTTCTCAAAATAGGATACAAAACTTTAAAAATGTCAAATCTTCATCAGGTTCAGTTTGAAATAGAATTAACGTTCAGTACAAGTGTAAAACTGAAGTGTTCTAGTGGACTTGAGTATTGTGGTCCAACTAGTAAGAAGTCAGATATAGAGGGTTAAAAAAAAAAAAAAAAATTGGAGCTATGAATAGATCATTCAAATGACATGTATTCTACCTTTACATGTCATTTGAATGATCTAGTCATAGCTCCAATTTTTTTTTAATTTTTTTTATTTATTTTTTTTTTAACGAGGGAAACAGTGGGAAAATCTTGAAAAAGACTTGCAGTTTGGAGGGTCTGCACTCCGCAGCTGTGTGAGGTTTCACTCACTAAAAACCCACTAACCCTGATCTAATCCACCCCGGAATCACTTGTTCAGCATTACTTCGGAGTGGGGTCGATCACTGGGCGGAGTCACGCCCTCTTCTGATCTCTTCATGCGGTCTCCAGTTTATTGCTCACCTGAGGATCGGGTCGTCCAGCTTTCTTGCCTTGAGGATGGGGACTACCTATGTAGGACACAATCCTCTCCCAGGTTTCCTGCCTGGAGATCATCTTCCCGATCACATTAGTTGGCGTGATTTCACCCTCCTGTTCTTCTAGGATCTCAACTTTCCATACAGAGCAGTGGAAAAACGTGTGTTCGGCATCGTCGTTTGGTGCATTACAGTACCAGCACGTTGTGGTGTCTGCTAGCCCCCTTCTGTGCAGATAGGACCGGAAGTATCCATGGCCCGACAGGAACATAGTGATGTAGAAATCCACTTCTCCGTGCCTCCTGTCAAGCCATGCGCGCACCTGTGGAATAAGTACACGGGTCCATGCCCCCCTATCATCAGTTTCCCACTCATTTTGCCACTGCTGCAATGTTATTTCTCTCTCCTCTTTCTTGATAAGGGATCTTGACTCCTGTGCGGATGGCCGGAGGTAGATACGCTTCCTCTCCATTGCTGGGAGGTCGATTGGGATGGTGGCAGCAATGATCCCAACGGCAGGGAAGGAGACGGTACGGTAAGCACTTGCTGTTCGTAGGGCACCTCTCCACACTGACCGAAGGTGGTCTCGGTACTTTTTTACTTGTAGGGCCTCAGCCCACACGTCCACTCCATATAACATGATAGCCTCGGCTATGGTCATGAGCATCTTCCTTTTCTTGGGCGATGGTCCACCGATGTTTGCCATTAGCCTGCTCAGGTTTGCTGTCACTGCCGCTGCTCTTTCTCCTGCTCGCTTGATGTGCTCCCAGAAGGTCAGCCTGCAGTCGAGGGTCACTCCCAGGTACCGCACCGAATGAGATGAGTCAATGGTTTCGTCCTCCACCTGAAATTGGGAGACACGGTTGATGTGCCTCTTAGTCAGTAGCACTATTTCGGTTTTGTGTACTGCAAGCTGCAACCCATGCTCCTCCATCCAAGACATGACTCGCCTCATTGATTGGTTGAGCTTCCACTGGAGGCCCTCCAGAGTATGGTCTTTTATCACCACCGCTACATCATCAGCATAGCCCTCCAGGAACACATCCTCTGGCATGTCCAGCAGGAGGACTTCTTTCTGCACACCTTCCCCTCGGACTCATACACTAAGCTGCGGTTCTTTAGGTAGTCACATATGACGGCCAGCAGGTAAGATGGAAGCCCAAAGCGCCTCTGGAGGGTGTTGATGATATCCACCCATCTCACAGAATTGAAGGCATTCTTCACATCTAGGGTCACTACCATGCACATCTGTCTTGTACGGTGGTTTCCATGCTCGGTATCCCATGCAGCTGATACCATCTCCCTTATAGCGCTCAGGGTTGATCTTCCCTTGACAAAGCCGTACTGCCTGCTGGCAAGACCCTCTGCAAGGGCGATGGCTTCCATGATTCTGGGTTTGAGGAACTTCTCAAATAGTTTTCCCACAGCAGCCAGCAGGCATAGTGGTCTGTAAGCTGAGACAGAGGATGGATCTCCTTTTCCCTTATCGAGCAGGACCAAGCGGGCGACTTTCCACTGGGAAGGGAACACTCCGTCCTCTAGGCATCTATTGTACATTCGGAGCAGCATATCCGGTTCGATTCTGGTCACAAGTTTCAGGATCTCTGCAAGGATTCTGTCTGGCCCTGGCGCCTTCTTATTTTTAAAAGAAGATACCGCTCTGGTCAGGTCATCCTTAGTAAATAATGGGATCTCTTGCCATGTAGGACAGCTATATGGAGGGTCTCCGTCTCGTTCAGGGTGATTAGGAAAGAGGCCATCCACTATTCGGTCCTTGAAAGCTGCACCCAGGTTGGCCCCACCTGACATGCCCTTCAGCTTTTTGGTCATAATCCTGTATCCCAGGCCAATTTTGATAGGCCAATCTGATAGACGATTTATCGAACTTCTTCATTTCTGTCGGGAGGGATGTTAGATGTACCTACTTGAAAAAAATCGAAATAAATAAGAGTGATAGGTCGCGTAATGTTTTGAATAGCGTAGTTCCTCTTGATTTTTGCGATCTTTTTTGTAAAAGCTCGGTCCCTTCCGATCCTTCTCCCCAAACGAATTCCTTTCGTTTTGCCCTCTCCTCTTCTCACTGATTCGTCTCACTCCAACAGCCAATCAAAATCGTTCTCCTTTCACCTCTGGACTAAATAAGCTCACATCTCTCCAATGTACTTTCAGTCGAGAAAAGTTTCTTATTTGAGAGCGATCACGAAATCACCAAGTTCTTCCCATCAATAATTATTATCAATGCAAAACAGAATTCTAGAAAGAAATTGCTAATTTCCAACACATTGGTATCGCTCAATCTTTAAAAAGAAACTCTGACGCAAGCCAGTCGCAACTGGGAAACCCAAGGGAGCCAACAATTTCAACACAACCCTTGTCATTACTCATGATTCACCCAGACAAGCTTTTAGAGAATATGTACCAGTCTTTTCAGGTTATTATAGAGCTGACCTCGTACTACACTGTAGCAGCTTGAAATTACACTACGAAAGAAACTACTCGTCGTACGTGAACATTAGAAGTGATTTTTATTAAATCGAAAACGAATCCTAACATCTTGTTGCTAGGTTGTGTAATAGCTACGCAGTCTCTTGGATGGAGTCGCCACATTTCTCCCCCTCCTCACTGCAACCGCTGGTTAGGCCCAACGCTTACTCAACTGGTCTGCGTGCTTCCTCTTCACCTCTCCTCTGACTTCGACTTCATATGACCAGAGTCCCGTTCTTCTGCGTACGAGGCCTGGCTCTTGCCCTGCGTCCCTTGGCTTCTGCACCCAGACCCTGTCCCCCACGCCAAACGCCCGCTCCCGCGCTGCCCGATCATGGTAGATTTTCTGTTTCACCAGGCTGATATCCACTGTCGACTCCACACTGGGTTTGAGCAAATCGAGTCTGGTGTTGATCGGGCGCCCATAAAACAGCTCGGCTGGCGATCGCCCCGTGGTTTTCTATGGGGTGGTTCTGTACGAGAACAGGAATGTCTGCACCCGTAGATCGAAATCTGTGATGCCACTCAAGGCTTTCATCCGTTGCTTGAACGTCCTAACCTCCCGTTCGGCTAACCCGTTTGTCTTTGGGTGATAAGGCGATGATGTAATGTGGACAACGTTATTGTCCGCGCAGAACCCCCGGAACTCGGAACCCGTGAACTGGGGCCCATTGTCGCTCACAATTGTCCTGGGAATGCCACATCTTGCAAACACGCCCCTTAACAAAGAGATGGTCTTCGAAGTTGTAATTCTGTCCATGGGGAATATCTCAAGCCACTTGGTTGTTGCATCAACAACAATAAGCCAATACTTCTTCTGAAATGGCCCACAGAAGTCAATATGTACGCAGGACCAGGGAACCGCTGGGACCGACCATGAGTACAGCGGCACTTCCTCCTCCTGCGGCCGGTTTTCCTGACAAAACTGGCATGACCTCACATGCTGGTCAATATCCTTGTCTATGTTTGGCCACCACACGTGACATCGAGCCACCGCCTTCATGCCTGTCATACCTGGATGCCCCTCATGCAGGACCCGCAGCACAGCCGTTCTCAGTACAGCCGGGATGACTAGCCGACCTTGCCAAATCAAAATTTTTTCCTCATAGGACAACTCATGCCGCATTTCATAGAATGTGTAAAGCTCTGGCGGAATAACATCTTTTGAATTTGGCCACCCATACCGCACATACCGCACCGCCTTACCAATAACAGAATCTTCTAGCGTCTTGTTCCGTAGGAGGTTGGTATTCAACGCCAGGTCATCTAACCTGATATCTAACCTACATGACTCTGTCTCGGAATCCCCTCTTAACTTGTTTGCCCGGGTATCCCTTCGTTTGATCTTGACCTTCCCCGTTTTCAAGCATACCTTTGGGAGGTGATTCATCTTCTTGCAAATAGGACATTCTTTTCCTACCGCTGCGCAGTCCGATGGGTTTTGGTGGAGCGACCCTCCCCATTTGAAGCAGTGTGAGCCTCTGATGAGGACGACGTCCGGCACGCTGTGACCTGATGACGAAGCCTGCGCCCTAGGACTAACCCGTTGTGCAATTGCTGACCGAGACTGAATGCTCTCCTGTTGCAACTTAGCATTTTCCAATAAGTGGGCAAGAGCCTCAACGTCTTCGAATGAGCTTTTGACTGAAGGATACTTCCGCAAGATCTCTTGCTGCCAGTCGGGCTGATTAATACCAAGCAGCAGCTGATCCCGCAAGTGCTCCTTCAACCCCTGCCCGAACTGAGACTTGGTGGCCTGGCCACGTAACCGAGCTATAAATTCCGCCACAGTTTCCGAATCAACCCTCCTGAGCTGATTGAACTTGAGACGTTCACAGAGGGAGACGTCTTTCCTACCAAAATTATTTTTAAGCTCGCGTAACAGGTCGTCATAGGGAACAACTTCTAACTCTTCTGGATAAAAACAGTCTACTAAAACGTGGAACGGCTTGGAACTCATCTTAGCTAAGAGATAGTTCCTTTTCTGGTCCTCGTCTTCTATCTCACACGCCCCCAGCGCAAACTTAAACCGAGGCAACCAATACTCCCAGTCCTCCGCATCTGGGTTGTAACTGTCTATGTCAAAATCTTTGAACGTAAAACGCCGATGTACATTCCGTACCTCAGGTTCCTCATTTTTCTTACCTTTTCTTCTCGTCGCCATTCTGTAGCAGCTTGAAATTACACTACGAAAGAAACTACTCGTCGTACGTGAACATTAGAAGTGATTTTTATTAAATCCAAAACGAATCCTAACATCTTGTTGCTAGGTTGTGTAATAGCTACGCAGTCTCTTGGATGGAGTCGCCACACACACCATCATGTCCTATCCACTTTTTGAATGGACAAAAAATTATATGACGGGTTTTTACAGGAAACTACGAGGCTACCACTTTAGAGGCCCACATATCAATTCCTATACAAAATGCAATCTCTCCACGACAGACTAATAGAACTAAATTGAAATAGGAAAAATCTGGAGCCTAATATCGATCCCCGTAGTATCCCCCCCCCCCCCCCCCCATTGTACAATTGTCACTGGCGAGTATCATCTTCGATACTTTACACCCTACATCCATTTATAGGCTTGGTCAAATGAACCGAATTGCCTCCAACAGTTGCATGAGTTTCGTGCTGAGCCTCCGTCCCAGAAGCCGGGTTTCTGAATTTTTCCCTTTTTCTCTGCTCGGAGTTAATTTATTTGATTATAATGAAGTTGGCTGTGGTTGTTTTGTTTATGAAGTCAGTCGGAACAAGGAGCCTCACAACACTGGAGATTTATTTCGATTGTATCCACTAGAACTGTATGTTTCTGTATTTTTGACGTCCCAGTCTGCACTACTTGGTTCATGAGCTCTTCAGTGAGTCAGTGGAAATTCCCAGGTTTTTGACTCATAACAAATGAATTTTGGGGGCTCGACCTTCGTTACAACCTCAATTCTTCACACTTGGATCAAAATCAACTCCATATTCGGTCTTATCCCTCTAAAAAATGCCCTCCTCTTCAAGGAAGAACGAATAAATCATGAATATGTTTAACGGTGTCTGAGGAGATCATTTTTGATTTTCATTTTACCTGTCAAGCAGCACTCCTTTGGTCGCTAAAGAAACGCGGGTCTTTCAGCGTAGAAGTGTAACATGTTACCCATTCAGCCAGGGCTAGTAGGTACGTTATAAATTGCCACCAGCGGGATTCGGGTTGCTTGGTGAGTGAAGCCCAAAAGAAAAATTGACAATGTCTTGTTGAGGTGATATTACTATGAGAGGTGTATTTCAGATGACCGACAACCTTCAAGAGGTTAAAGAACCAACACCACGGAAACAGGAGAAACGTTCCAAGGTGTAGGAACCCCACAAGGCCACAGGCAACACGGGAACCCCCCCCCCCCCCCCCCCGTCAAACCACCGAACCCTACCGAACATTACAGTAGTAGGAAAGAGGCAAGGCGGGGGAAAGCGTGACAGCTACGCAGACAGAGGTCCAGCTATTAAACAGATTCATGTTAAAAAGTTGCTCAGTTTTTTGCGGTTTCCTAGTTTCAGGCAAGACAGGAAAGGAAGTTGCGCAGAGGACCAAGACGACTCATAGGTAGGGTATGAGCAAAGAGAGCAGCTGTTGCTATCTATATTGTTATGGAACGATACCTTCACTCGGTTATTCTGACACACCACACACGAGGAATCTGTTATCCAGTTGTTACACATGAAAATATAAGTTGAGTTATTTCTTTGTTGCTGTTGTTTACACGTTATCACCACCTATTTCACTATATTAAGGCCCTTTAGTGTGCGAGAGAGACAGATAAGTCAAGAAAAGAGAGAGACAGAAACAGTATTAGTTTTCCTAGATTATCTCAGCAACCAGTAGGGTGAATTTCAATCTGTAAAATTATTTGGTATTATTTCAGTGTATCTCAGGTCACGACCATTGTAGTTTTGTCATATGCTGTTTATTTTTACATAAAACACAAAATACATAATGGGGGTTAATTTCAAATAGACAAACTACCAGCTGATTTGAATATTTTTTGCCTAAAACGGATACAAGGCATATTTTACCAGATGTCCTATAAATGCGGAATCCATCAGAATTCAGAAATAATGAGAAGCAGGGACGGAAACAGACAACTGAAATGGGGAATAACGCGCGCGGGAATTTGGGGCGCAAGGCCACGCTAGACGAGTGACAGTCACTGAAGGTGAATGACCTTCAGGCGTAACCATAGAAACCCCCTCGTGAGTTGGGCAAAATGTTATACCAAACGCTCCATCCTGAAATGCCTTAAAGAAGCAACCACCAAGCGGTACGAATTGAAGAGTAATAGAGATGAGCCATGACCGAAGAAGCGCAAACCTGATCAAAAGAAGGGAGCTGAAGACTACGGCCCATTGTGCCATGACCTTGATGTGGGGGAAGAAGAATTCCTATCTGCAGCTCACCTATTCAAAAACAAATTGAATGTTTGTGAGGCAGGAAGAATCGAATTGGATATCTTGACCCGTGGACAAAGAGAAAATGAACTGTGGTTCATGGAACGTAGGAACCGGCTCACTGCCTCCCATTTTGGTGCAAGAGACGGCAAACTACCCCTTCTGCAAGATTGGTAGACAGCTTGTTATACCCAAAGAGATGTTCCAGCGAGTCGTTACGGTACAGCTGTCTAAAGGAAGCCAATGCTATTAAAGAATATATTCAGGATAATTATAATAAAGTTGTGAAACAATGCGGATTATTCGTACACAAAACCTTTGGGTTTCTAGGGGCGTCGCCTGATTCACTTGTTGATGATGATGGCATCCTCGAAATCAAATGCCCATCTTCCGCGCAAAACTACTCGTTTGAAGAGGCGGTAGAAAAATGCAAACAAAATTTGTTTGGACAAAGAGGGCAATTTGTCAAGAAAAAACGATTACTTCTTCCAAATTCAGGGCCAGCTTTAAATCGCAGATCGTGAATACTGTGATTTCATTGTGTGAGGACCTAAATTCAAAAAAGTTTTGACTATTGGAAGGGACCGACATTTGTGGACTGAAAGCCAAAGCTGCGCGTGTTCTTTGATGCATTTGTATTGCCAGAACTTGTCGATCCAAGGAAATGCCGATCTATGCCGTTGAGGGATAGCCGAGAAGAAAAGGAGAAAAGTACCTAACCGAGATGGTCTATAAATAAACCTGATTCATTCATTATCATTCACTTCTTATAATTTAATTCCTTATCGCTCAACTGGCCAAATGAGAGTGGCAATCTGGTTTATTTATTTATTTATTAATTAAACGGGCAAGCCCAATTACATTTTCAAACATTATGTCATGTATGTTTTCCATGTATATGGTTCCAAAATTCCATGGTTTCAAAATAATAAAAAAATGGAAACTCAAAACTCAATGTTGGTTCCCTTCATCTATTTATTCTGAGTAAATCCCCGTTTTCAGATTGAAAAAATCTTTTTTGGAAGCTGAGAAAAGTTAGGAAAACTTTTGACGCGACGACAACGCCATCTCTCATCACAGAATCACACTAGAGGCCCGTCCCCTTTAGCCTTAATTGAAGCCAGAGTTGAGATCTCTGAGCACGGTGACATGCAAAAGGAACTAAAGTGATTAAAGACGAAATCATAAAAATTCCGGTATTCCTCACACTGCTGGTGCTTACTCACAGTTCAAAGGGAAGCCAACATGATCATAAAAACTAAATATTAATTTCTCTAGCCTATAAAATATTCTCAAATTCCTCCTAACGAACCTTTGATGCGGTACCTATTTAAAGTATCAATTTTACGCAAGTCAGCACAATAAACTGTGATAGAAATAGTCATGTGAAAAAAATCATTCATTGCACTGGTGGCATCAGACGTTTAGTTTATTTCTGTGCTACTCCAGAGAATCCAGAATCTGTGAGAATTATTTTTATTGATTTATTTTGTTTTTTTAAATTAGGTAGGTATTATTCACTATTGAGATAAGTATCTACAAATAAAAGGTAGCCTATATTATTATTAGTCGACTCCACCCTTCTGTCGCCTTCAATCTCACCCCAAATTTCTTCTTTCTCCCCTGCTGTTTTGTTCTTTATTCTCTCATCACATTTCTTCATTTAAAATGACGCTGCTTTTATATTTATTGTCATTTGGTCTTGTTCATCGCTAGGAGGGACCTTTGGTCCTATGTTGTAACCAGAATTTGTACATAAATAAAATAAATAATAAAAATGTAAAAAAAAGAAGACATTCACTGTACCTGCTTTTTCATTTCAGATTGGCCATAGTTGGTAGGTAACTCGGATGCATCGTCTGTTTGGAATCAAGCTCATTTCTCCTTTCGAAGGTCCACTAACTGAAATAGGTTCAACATGAAGACAACTGTTTTACTCACAACTTCACTTCTGATCTATATGGCTGAGGTAACTCATTAGATATTGTTACGTGTTGAAGGGGTGTGGGGGTGAAAGGATTAGAACGCTTGGACTGGATTAAGATTTATATTGATTTAAATGAGAAATGGAATGAAAAGGGGGACCTGTGCAGCGATGAGGGCGCCGCTAGTTAGCTCGGTAGTGTGATTAAGACTGACTCTTGTGACGGTATATGGGAATCCCGTCCATCTTGGATGCTGGCTCTTCCCGATCTTTTTGACACGCGGCTGAAGGGGCGGTTGATTCGCGGAAACGTATCATCAACTCCTGGAGGCATCGCGTTCTAATCTAACCATTGTCTCCGGGGGGCAGCTGGCACACTGCCTCCCTACCTTTCTTGAGGATGGAGAGGGGGAAACTACGCTGTATGGGCGGCGTAGTTAAACCCCTCATCCATTACATGGTAGCAGAGCGTGGTTGGTGGGTATGTGCTGGATTTTATCCTCGGTACCCCCTCCACTTTTTGAGAGCTTTTCCAGAAGGAATAGCTCTGAGGTTTTCCAGAAGGAATCCTCTTTTTAATTACCCTTTGTTTATCAATATACACTTCGGCCATTGGATTTTCTATTTTCATCAAATCAACCTCATGATTATTACCTACTATTACTATTATTATTATCAAACTTGATATTATTCTTAAGGCTGTTATGCCTGGCGTTCAATGCCTATTTTTGTATTTTTTCCCCAGTTGTTCCATCTTATGATGGGGGTTAGTCACCCAGAGGTTGTTCAGATGAACTTTCCTGAACCCGAACCTCTGACAACTACTTTCATTTATATTCCAGTTGTTCCATCTTATGATGGGGGTTAGTCACCTAGAGGTTGTTCAGATGAACTTTCCTGAACCAGAACCTCTGACAACTACCTTTTTTCTTTCCTTTTTGTCCAAGTGCGCCAAGTGATATTGATAGGAGCTAAGTTCTCCACCAGTAACAATTCTCAGTAGTACCATTACGATGGAAGCTGTCAGCTTTGGAGTTTTTCAGATGAACCTTCCTGAATCATAACTCCATACTACTTTCAGTCCCGTGTCTAACTTCACATACTTCTTCTTCAAATAAGTATGTTTTTAAGGGGAGGAGTGTGACGGTATATGGGAATGATGTCCATCTTGGATGCTGGCTCTTCCCGATGTTTTTGACACGCGGCTGAAGGGGCGGTTGATTCGCGGAAACGAATCATCAACTGCCTCCCTACCTTCTTGAGGGTGGAGAGGGGGAAACTACGCTGTATGGGCGGCGTAGTTAAACCCCTCATCCATTACACTCTCCAGGAGTTGAGGAGGACGGTCGACCGTGGGCTGGGGACTGCTGATGGTGCATAATGCTGTCCTCTCTACAGCCCGCCGTGACAACGCCCCTCCAAAATGAAAAACCGCAACACCACTTAGCCCCCACGCCCACCGAAAACATAGGAAACATAATGACATGGCGGCAAAACAAAACTGCCCAACACAGGCCTGGGGCCTTTAAAACAACAATGAAAACATAAGGGCCATACAGGCAATACAAGGGACATAGTAGACGACATAACGACATAACAAAACTGCCCAACACAGGCCTGGGGCCTTTAAAACAACAATGAAAACATAAGGGCCATGCAGGAAATACAAGGGACATAGTAGACGACATAACGGCATAGCGACAAAATAAAGACAATACCGACACAGGCCTGGGGCCTTTAAACAACAAATGGCAATAACTCATAACCCAGAACCCATAACAAAAAATACTTAAAACAGGGCAAAACCCTATCGATTCAGGCCCGGAGCCTTTACACAACAAATGGCAATAGTTCATAACCCAGGGCCCATAAAACCCATAACAAATACTTGAACCAGGGCAAAACCCTATCGATTCAGGCCTGGAGCCTTTAAACAACAAATGACAATTCATAACCCAGGGCCCATAGGGCAAAACCCTATCGATTCAGGCTTGGAGCCTTTAAACAACATGCCTACACAGAACGTGAGGGTACACTAGCGTCGTAGAGAAATATTGGAATTATATAGTCACAGAAAGATTAAAGGGCTCAGGCGCAAGGCCTTTAAATTGTGGCCGTCCAGGGTACGGCATAATGGCGTCATACCTGAGGAACACGCATTGGCTGGCGTGATCTGATAAATTGGTTACATTAATCAAATAAAGAGATTACCTCATTAATCACCTAAAGCGATTACAACAAATAGTATGTGGTTTCACACACGAGCTCACTCAGTACGGGTCCATGCTGCCTGGTGGCTCCCGGGGTGGGACTACCGTTTCAGAAAGTGCTTTGTTCGCGTGTGTGGGTTCGCCTTAGTGGCCCCAGGTGACAGCAGGAGGATAGGTATTGGAGAGTTATGGGTCGGACCTTCCTACCACTGATAAGGTGGACGGAGGGTCTTGGGCGTTACTAAGCGGGCATTCTTACCAGGTTAGGGCATGAGTTCAGTTACGCCCTCATCTCAGGTTGAGTAGCGGCTGAACCTGAGACTCCAGTCGAAACGGAACTGGACAGAAACGAGTCATCCGCTAATGAGTCGTCTCTTGCGGCTGCTCCTAACCACGAGTAAGCCCCATGAGGTAAACGTTAACAAAGACAAGGGAAAAAGGGGTACCTGCATAACTCAACAATGGTTGGTGTACGAGTGTAGCGTGCCATACTACTTAAATACATACTTCAACTTAACTAACTTAACTAAGGTTAGCAACACAATAACATCCGAGGCTGCACACTTGACCTTGGGACACAGGGTGACGTGACTTATAGAGTAAGGCCTCTCAACTAGCTAAAAAAAAACAACTACAGGTGTTTGAACTTACATGCGGACGCCCGTGGCTAGCCTAAATTTGGCTGGGTAGACGAGTCAGTGGTTGCGGCTGTGGACTTGGAATGGCATAAATGTGGTGTCGTACATGACTCTGGTCCGTTACGGGATAAGGCGGCTCTTCTTGGGGGGTGGATTGAGATGTTTGCTTAATGATGAGGTCATGTATTTGGCGGTAGGTGTACGCCAGAGCATACGCGAGTATTATCCCTACTTGTCCGGCGGTAATCAGCACCCAGATAAGCGAACTAGAGTGCTGTATAACATGGTTCGGTATAAATGCGGCGGCGGGTCTAACGCAGGCGGTCGGCAACAGTAAGTACGGGTTCTTAAATACGATCACCAGGAATAATATGACTAGTGCGGCTAGAATATACGACTCGACCGAGCGCGTCCGTGTCTCCTGGCTGAATCCGTTGAGCCGAATCGGCTCATAGGTAGGCCAGTGGGATGCTCGCGGAGTACGAAAGTGAGGAATCTGCATTGACCAATTGACGTTTAAACACTCGGAGGCGTTATCGAAGTGGGACGGCAAATACGGTTGTAACTTGGGGATCTGCATCGAGGTGAACTTCGACCAAACGGCGGGCAGTATGTGCGTCACCTCGATGTCGCCCAGTGCGTCACCATCACAGGGGAAAATACTAGAGATTATCTCATCACCCGTGCGCACTACAAACAGTCGACAGTGGCATGGAATAGTGACTTCAAGAGCGCCTGCTGTGTGGTTAACGTCAAGGTGTTGCACCGTGACATTCTGTCCCATGCGACATTCCATAGAGAGATGGCCTGGCGGGTGTGTAATAACGAATTTCTGCTCGTGCACCTGGGTCACTATGAACCTTGTGGTTTCATGGCAGGTCACAGGGCAGGACTCAATGATGCCCTGTATAGTGGCGTCGGTGTCGAGCCTACTGAGGCAGGTGCCATGAATCTGAGTTAAGATGTACGGGGAACATAACAGGTGCCGTCGTGGTCCGGTCGACATGCCGAGGTTTGAGGTTCCACTATGACAACCGTCCTTGAACCAGATGCGACGACATAATTGGTGCCGTGGCATAGATGACAAGTGTGGTTATGCCACGCAAAAGGCACACAATAGGTCCTATGTAGTCGCCAGTCAGTCCGGCGGTCGACCAATGGCACTCTGATGGTCAGATATAATTCCCGGGCCAAAAAGGTGCAGGAGGCAACGTCCGTCTTATAGTATCCACTGGCCTAATCCGGAGAAATGGCTAACCAGTAGTTAGTTGCGCTCAGCGTTGCTTCCAGCTTCCTCAACTCGAGTGCGAGTTGATCGAGGGGCATAACAAATGCTGGAATTTTACGGTCCCTACATTCGTCAAACGTACGCGTCTTGACAGTTACCATGTCCCAAAGGAAGCTAAATCACATTTCCGCTTCCTTACTGTCAAGGTCAACATTGTCGTACAGATGCGAGATCTCCTTATGCAGGTCCGAGATGTGACCTTGTTCGGCTGTAAACATCGCACTCAGTTCTACCGAGTAGTTCCTGATCGCCACGATAGTTTTAACAATAGTATGGTGGTTGGAGTCATCAGCCATACGTAGCCTCTGCTGGTCCCTCTGTAGTAGTTGCTGGTCCTCGAAGAGGGGGTACGCCCTCTCGTCTGTGAGTACCTAACAAAACCAATGGAAGAACTCGCCTAAGAACACCAAAGAACGCTTACCCCGAGAATCAGTAGAGGGGTCCTCGTCGTAATGTAACTGGGACTCCATTTCAACAAAAACTTGCATCCACTCATAATGCGTTCGATTCATGAGGAGGGCCAGTGGGTGTATTTCCAAAATCAAGGCCGTCGGCGGTTCTTGTTTCCCAAGGGGTTACGACTGTAATTGGCACCGTAGACTCGTAAACTACGACGTCGACTAGGGGTTGCCAATACATACCGACCAGTGCGGTTTGCAACACGCCCGTCGTGGCCCATAGGCTCGCGGAGAGATAAAACACGGGGATAACAGCGAACATCTTTTACGGCGGTCGACATACAAACTAGTCTTTATAGAGTTGGTGTACTGATTGGGAACTGGAGCAACAGCTATGTTACGCAACGCTCCTTGTGAAACTTCCAGGTGACCCCGCAAGGTTAGGCAACGGAGGCCTCCCGATTTTCGCCAATGTATCAAACACCAGATATTCATAATAACTGTCGTTGCCCAACATCTTAAAACCAAAACATCATTAGGAGTGATGCAAGTGGGTTATCAGGTCTATTTATTTACGAATTCTACAACTCTGCGGGGAGGTTTACCCAAAAGATTATCAGAAACGCCCATGGCGTTCCAAATAATTTTTGTCGGCAGAAAGAGACCTTTCCAAATTAACGATGCTGTGGAAGTTTCCCCAATTTAAACGATTCCATACTGGAACAAATTTCGATAGATATGAGAATATACAAATGCAGGTGTCCGGTCTTCCATATGTGGAATGAACTTCGACAAGTATGAGAATATACAAATGGAGGTGTCCGGTCTTCCATATGTGGAATAAACGTCGACAAGTATGAGGATATACAGATGAAGGTGTCCGGTCTTCCATATGTGGAATAAACTTCGACAAATATGAGAACATAAAAATGAAGGTGGGACAAATCATAGTCGACCATTATTGGGTAACCGTACGCCAGCCAGAATTATAATGCGGAAGCGCACAAGTTATCATTTGAGGTCCCACGGAGAGGTCTGATTAATACAGGTATTAAGGGGTTGTTCAATAAGGTTTCCACGGCCAACGGGGCTTGCATAATAAATTGCGGGCACACCTAGTCGGTATCCGAGTCATTCTCGTCGCGCCAAGCCATGACATACTCCCTTAAGTGGCCAGGTGGCCGTCGCGTCCGCCCAGTGCGGACAACACACAATCTTGTCCTCGGATATCTTGTCATCCACCCTGAGTGACAACGTCAAGACGTCCTCCAAATACGAGATGAGGTCCTCGTTCGGCCCTTGCGTCCTTGTATATAACGCCACCACTCAATCCGCCTCGCTGCTTTCCCTGCCGAAATCATTCATGAACTGGGTGCGGATCTCCACCCATGTTCGTGTGTCGAAGCCCTCCTGGTCCTCTTGGCGTTCGTACCATTGAAGGGCCGCCTTGTCCAGGGAGCAGGGTAGTCGGTTTCTTCTGGCCTGTTCCGACCACCCTTCGTTCCTGGCTAGACGTTCGAACAGCCGCATGAACTGGCTCGCGTCTTCTAGCCTGTTGTACTTGGGCACACTCGCGGCGTAGTTTGACATGGTTGGTTTATCGGTAGGTATTGTCGGCGTTGACTCTCTTGGGTGCAGCGGGAGGTTCAGTGCGGGGTTTACTGGCGACGGTAGGGAAGGTGGTGTTGGGATTACGGATGGTTCACCCCCTTTGATGGCTTGTCCCTGGGTGATCACCATCGGCGGCTCAACACTCGTATACGGATCTGACGTGCGCCTGGATCGGGGGAGTGCGGTTTGTTTACAGGCGCTGGACAGGAGGGGTGCGGTTTGTTGTTGTCACAGAGGTAGCGGTAGGTTACCGTGACGTCACCACTGGACGGAGTCACAAGGTCTCGTCTTCGGATGGGGCGAGGTAATGCTCCGTATCGTAATGCTCAGAATCGTAATGAGGGCGACGGACTGTCCTCTCCGCTATCTGCCGTTCTACAAACGTTGGGTCGTCTTCCGCTGTACTACCCGTTCCACGCACTTCGCCGTGTGACCGAGTCTTAATTTGCATGCTACCGGTCCCCACGGTAATAATTAATAATAGGTCACACGACGATCACCACACTTTCACACTACGTACGCCCTGTTGTACGACTTTTTAACGATATTAACCGAGTTCTACGGCTCTCAGTACGTCCCCAACGCCCCTTCAACAAAACGGTTATTCCATGTTAGGTTGGTATTACGGGTAGTGTACCCGGCGTGGCCTCCACCACTGTTATGTGTTGAAGGGGAGTGGGGGTGATATGATTAGAACGTTTAGACTGGATTAAGATTTATATTGATTAAATGAGAAATGGAATGAAAAGGGGGACTGGTGCAGCGATGAGGGCGCCGCTAGTTAGCTCGGTAGTGTGATTAAGACTGACTCTCCGGGAGTTGAGGAGGACGGTGGACGGTGGGCTGGGGACTGCTGATGGTGCATAATGCTGTCCTCTCTACAGCCCGCCGTGTCAATATCAAAGGGGGATTTAAGTAGTAGATAGGTACCTACCTACCTATCTCTAGGTAGTGCCTACCTTATCAATCATGTTCATTTCAATTGCAGGTAATGAATATCAATCGTGTTCATTTCAATTGTCATACCTACTCATCATGCCATGAAATATTCAATCAGTATCAGTAAGTCTTACTGAGGAACTGGAGAATTTGCTTAGTGTATAGGCCCCAGGAACTTCGCACACCTATTTCTATGAGTCAGGGTGACTCAAGCATTTGGCGTTAGATACTTTTTTAAAATATATACTTAGTGGTTAAGCCTCATTTACATAATATAATATTACATACGTCACTGAAAATATCCACAGCCGCGTCACGTGAATCTGCCTGAGGGGTTGAGATGGAGGCGATCAGGAAACGATAGGGTAAGGCCTTATAATGTATACATACAGTGATCCAGTCTTTATTGAATCCTTTGAAAAACTGTGGCCCGTATTAGGGAAGGACGCCTTCGCTCAAGGGGTTGTGGAGGAGCATTCCTTTAAGACAATCCGTATTTATGAACCTCCCATATTTTACGTCTGGTTCAAGGTGTACTTGACGAAAATCGAATCCTTGAGCCAAGGTACGTTGTTCTGACCTACCTGGATGCCTCTTCGAGAGCATTTTCGACAGTTGATGTGTTTTTATCGAAAATTAGGTACCAGAACATTGGACCACGAAATACGAAAGAATGGACAGGGATGATTTTGTAGATTTTTTTCTTAATTTGAGAGATAGATTTCGAGGAACAAGAAGATAGCTAGCTATGCGATGTAGGGAATAGAACTAGGTATTTATGTTGACGAACGGTTCTTCAATACTTACGTACAGCTAAGCAGAAAATCATTAACATGAATAATGTTTTTGGCACATATAAGGTTTGCTCCATCCGCGTCAGTGCGACACCCGCCAGTACAGAACCGAATGGGGTGGGGGTAGGTGTATACGAGTGCGAGTGAGTGCGAGTTCGAAAATATGACGGTAGGAACGCAAATTTGGTTCTCAGTCTTCTTTGGCTCTCAGAATTGAATTGGAGCACAAGTCACGGTAACGGCGGTCACGACACGGCACCAACAGAACAAATGAATTTTGGGGAGGTTACCTCTTGGGTTCACTTCAAAAACTCGATCGCCGTGAGTGCGGAAAAGTGCCGCACTCGGTACGGGACTGTTCTGCACTTGACGCGGAAGGAACACGGTTCAGTACAGTCGATGTAGAAAGTAGAAGTTTGGGTTCATGGAACCGACACGGTAGGAACAGTTTTATGCGCGGATCGATCTGCGCATAATACGTTCTACTGAACTCGCTCGGATGGAACAAACCTAATATATGGTGTAGTGCAAAAGCCCCTGAACGCAAATGTTTATATTTTATGATAAAAACTATGCAAATTATTACATAAAGGTTTATTATTCACCTGTGTAGATGCCCCTTCTGCGTGAATCACTGTTTTTTGTGGTCATACCTACTACCCTCGTGCTCCCTTCAGGAAAGCCCTAAATCGAGTCAAGTACCAACCTACTGCAGCCGGCCGGGAGGAGTTTCATAAATAATGTGGATTCAAGAATGGCTATATGCTCCTTTATTTATTTTTTTACAATTAACAGTAGGAGTCGGTTCCTTTCTAATAATTTTGAGACCAATAGCACTCATCTACGATGAATACTTCTTTCCTATGACTGTCAAAGATTCCAGCACATCCTACTCAAAATGGGCTTGGAGCTTGGAGGTCATGCCCAGGCAAGAGAACAATGACATAGGAAGTGCTGGAATCCGAAAAATCATGGAAAAGGAACTATTCATTGTAGGAGAGTGCGGTACTACCTATCAACAAAATCCTAAATAGTCATCATTCTCCAAATGAAATAATATCACTGAACAACCAATTCGATTTCACAGCGATGTGTGATTACAATCAGAGGTTTCCCAGTAATGACATCTAGGCCGGATTTATACCCTTTCATTCACGATCATACGTTGACGAAGCTTTCGGCGAAAACGAACGTCTGGACGTACAATGCTCCGTATGTGTGGGAAGGTTCCCACTTTAATATGTCAAAACCCCAGAAACCGTGGAGACAATAGAGTCGGTAAACTCCCCCCCCCCCCCCCCTTGAAGGCCAGACATTGAGCTTTGAATAGCCCACCAATAGAGGGCGCCAACTCGGACCACTGTTGTCCAGTGACATCTCCACCCCATGAACTGGTGGTGATGAGCCTTACTGCCAGTATTTTACCCACTTTTTTACGAGGAACGCCAAGATCATATTCGCTCCCCTATAATCATCAGTTAAAGGAGGGGCAATCGAAAACTGCATGAGAAGAGGAAAACGGTAGGTAGGTGAAACGGTAGAGAAAGGCAGACAGGCGTACAGACTGGAAGAGGTGTACATCCTGGGTTTCACACCTTGGCTGTAGAGCCTTGGTTGGCTTCACCCAGTTACGAAAACTCAACTGGACAGCATACAGATGGAGCGTTACAGATAAAACCTGTCGCCATCCCATTCCAACGGTTCCATAAAACATTCCTCACCTAAGGCCCATGACACACGTGCCAGTTTTAGACGCTTGACGCCGAGAAATCTCGCGGCGTCATGTTTCCCTCTCCATGACACACGACAGCGTCAAAGTACCCGCCTATCACCGGCGGTCAGTCATTGTCTGCCTATCGAACAGGATGGTTCGCTTCTGTAAGAGTGTGCTAGAAGCGCAAAGATTTAAAAAAAAATAAAGTTTTAGTTTATTTCGCATATAAAATTATTAAATATAAGAAAGAGAGGAAATTTTGGGTGCATCCGTTCAATTGTGAACGACTTTTGAAAGGTGCTTTCACTTCAATGATGATGGACTTGAGGAGTGATGAAACCAAGTTCTTCAACTATTTTCGAATGAGTACTTCTTCATTTGATGAACTGTTGGGCAAGATCAGTGACGAGATCAAATGATAATATTACACACGAGAAAATCCCCGCTGGCGAGAAGTGTGTTACCATCAATGGTCGGTTGAGTACTGCTATAACGCCAAGCGTCTTTTGCCCGTCGCGAGCTCCCGGCGGGTAGCAGGTACCAAGCGTCATACCTTCCCCCTTTTGTTGACGCGGCGGGTAAAACTCGCTACTTTCACTTCGCGCGTCACGTGTGTTTCAACCCTACAATAAGTAAGTACCGCTTTGACGCTGCGAGAAACAATCGCGGCGTCAAGCGTCTAAAACTCGCTCGTGTGTCATGGGCCTAATAATCTAGTGAGTAAAAAGTTTATTGTACATTAGGCAGTATAGCCCTTGGTCATCACTAACAACATTCTAAATTTACAAAAATATTAACACAGGGCAAAGAGAGAAAAAGTTCCAGTCATGCAGCATGGCTATAAGAGCAAATTTTCAAAGAAATAATCATGGTATTGCGTAAAAGATTATATAACGAGAAAAAAATAGTAACACTTTTCGCCAATATATATACAATTTTTTCTTGATTTTTAGCCATTTTTACCGAATTTTGACCCTTAAGTCAAAAGTTGACCCACTGTTTTTTGATAAAAATATTTTTATCGATACAGTCCCTCCGACGTGAATTACCATCCCACTTAACGTCAGGTGAATTAATATTGATTTCAGCCCTTAACTACCAATATTTGACAACTATTTGAACCAAAAATCCAACTGTTTGACCCCTATCCTGTACGAAAAATTAATGAAATGGTATTTGTCTGTCTTTACTCACCCTTCGATACTACTTTCAGTGATTTTACATCAACTGTTGGCAATTTTAGCCGTTTTTACCCATTTTTGACCCCTAATCATTTTTGAAAATTTCTCAACTTCGAACTCATCCTTTTGTTTGGCAATACGAACGTTTTGGCGAAATTTGGCATTTTTATCATGTAGGTACCTACGGTCAGATATAGTCTGGAGTAACACATAAACAAATAAACATATAATTACATATATATATACATGTTGAATAAAACGCAAAGAAGAAAGATAAAGCAACAAAATTAAAGAAATTTACATAACTTAAAACGCCTCTATATTTCGGTGAGTTTCCGTGATCACGAGTATGAGAGTATATATGTACGTTTATATAAATGTATATATACATACATATAAATTTTTGTTAAAATCTAGGGATGAATTCAGGACGTTTTGAAACGGATTTTCCTATAAAAAAATTGCAGAAATGTTCCCATTGAAATGGCTTCATTTTCTTTAAAAATACGCTGGGGAGGGGGAGAGAGATTTGAAAAAATCATTTAAGACCGGCCAGCGAGTTCGTAGCGTTACGGAACCTTGTAATTGAGGGTAGCATACGGATGCGAAGAGGACCACACCACTCCGAAGGATGGACTAATCCCGGGATTCACGTTGTACTACCCACAATCCGTTTGACCTGGAGGAAATCTTTTGGGAAATTAGGTTTTGAAGGTATGGGGGTAAAATGCCACGAATAATTTTAAACATGAGGATGAGGTGCCTAAGCTTATAATAAAGGAATATATCCAACCCTAGCAGAGAATGTTGTTTCCATTAAATGTATTCTAAAAAAAGGAGGGGTCAAAATCGCTCAAAATTGTTCATAACTGCTAAAAGTTTCGTCCGCTAAATGGGAGAAATTAGTAACACAAATTATGCACCCCTTTGAAATTGGTAGGTAGTTTCTTTCTGGTAAATCCTGCCCTACCTATTTCAATACCTACCTAGTCGGAAATAATTTTTGCACGAAAAAAAGGCAGATCCGAGTTTTTAGGGCTAAAATTGCTAACAGTTCAAAAATTTGCTGATATGGTCATGCTGCTCATTTTTAATGTCGTTTTTCGTTTTACTGACTATCTTGAAGTGTAGGTACCCACCAAACAAATTTGGAGATTACGAAAGTTCATCATTGAAAATAATCATAACTAAAAAAAGGAACCGAAAGGGGGAATAAGATAGAACAGTAAGTTTGTCTAGGAGTTACATTTTTACTCAATATTGTTATCATGAAGTTAAGTAAATTTCAGCTTATAATAAATTTCAACTTGTTTCAAAGATTTCACAGCCAATTAATATCAACCAGACAGAATTTGAAGCTAAAATGAGAGTATACCAGCGAGTGACCCGAGGAACGAGCCAGTATAGAGGATACGATACTGTCATACCAGCAAGTGAGCCATCACAAACGTCTGCCTATTCCATGTCAACCATTGTATGCACAATCACGGTAGTTTAAAAGTTTGAAATTTGAATTGAATTTAAATTTCAGACGTGGACACAGCAACGGGTGAGGGAGTCTTGTACACTTTCAGCTCTCCTCACTTCCAGAATGCAGAGGGTATCATGCTGAAGATGTTGATGAAACACTCGACGCGCTTCAGCGTGTTTCAGACTGTTTCTGGAAAGGAAGTCGAAATAACGTCCAAGGATTTACTCAGCGGATCTCCTCAGCTATGGGTTGATGTCCATTTACAGATCACGCCAGAAATCATAGTGCGGATTTTTTGCGGTACCAGTTGTCAGGTATGCAAAATTTTTGTATGATTTCCTGTAAATCGTGAGAAGATCGTTGGGAACCAATGAAATTTGGTCATTCTCCTGCCAAGACTTTCCCGTCAGTCTTGCCGCTGCCATGGATCACCTCCAGGTTTCCCTCTGTCGCCCATGTTTTCTATATCATTGTTGAACAGTCGGGCAGATTCCACTTCATTAGAATAACTCACGAATTATTCGATATTCGTCTTTCGAAGCTGTCGAATAAGGAATGACTTATATAGAATGACGAATAAGAAATATCTTCAGGCACAGGACGTTTTACGTGTAGGTAGTAGTTTTCATAATCTACTCAACAGCTTGTTTCACACACACAAGGTTTTTAGAACCTGCGGCCCCTACCACCTACAGAAAAGAAGATACAGCACCAACAGGGCGCAGCCTCAGAATCCCAATACGTTCTACATCACTTGTTTTTGAACTCTCCAACATGCCTATCTCAAAATTTATGGTAACTGAGAAGTTTCATTAATTTTGGAACACCCTTGCTGTTGTCTTCAATAGCTTCCTGTCTTGTAAAATAGCTTCTACTATTGATGACGAAAGTGGAGAGTAAAAACTTTCCTTTGTTTTTGCAAAACGTTTTGTGGTCTCTCAGTGGAGTAGGTACAAGAACCAGTGGTGTCCTTCGACAGCGGTTTATTATTTTCCTTTATAGATACCCATCTTTGAGCAGGATCAGCACAATCACGAACCATTTATTTGTGAGACATTGATTAGGTACTCCTGATTCGCGTTTGATATTCTGCTTGAGCATAATCACGAATCGTTTATTCGTGAGAAATTGAGTAGTTACTACTACCTCTGACTTGCGTTTGCACACTCACAGTAGCCGTTTATATGATCCAATCGTTCTGTATTGTATAAGAGACTATCTAGAAGCTGTACGCCCAACTACCCACCAAATTTGACCGTAATCGAGCTATTGGTTCAAAGAAATTTTTTATTACTACGGATTTCGCGTTTGCATATGCGCAGTGGTCATACCAGTGATCCGAGCGTTTTGAAATTCATAGGAGACCATCCAGTAAACCTTAATTACCCACCGAATTTGAGCAAAATGGAGCCATTGGTTCGCGAGAAATGTAGCACCTCGGATTTGCATATGCCCAGTGCCGTACGCACACATGCACATGCCAGTGGTAGTTCGTAACGTAATCCAGTCGTCCTGGAATTCATAGAGGACCATCTGGGGCTGAACCTGCATGATCCCTGGAAATGTCAGCAAAATCGGATTCGAACTGCGGAAGTTACAGACACCGAACCAAATTTGTTCAAATTACAAAAGTGCCTATCAACAAAACCCAAAATTACCATTTTTCTTCAAATGAAATAATGTCACGGAAAGACTAACTCGATTTCATACAGCTATGCGTGATTAAAATCAGCTGTTTCCTAGCAATGATAATATCTGATCTGGGCTGGTCTCAAAAAATCCTCAAGTTCAAAATCAATTTGAAAACGTAAAAAAAAAAAATAAATAAATAAATAATGCATTGTATTTAAGTTTTGAGCTAAGGCGTTCTTTTTTCACCCCTCAGTAGGAGAGCTTCGCGGACAAACTAGACCCCAGATGGAACTAGACACCAAATTTCATTAGTCTTGGTTCATGGTAACTAAGACAAAAAAAGAAGCACGGCGTACGAACAGACATTGTTTCATTAAATTTCATTTTTGGATTCTACGTACCTACATTGAAACGGAAACCATCAAATTTTGAGGGGGTTTAATTTTTTTTCCATTCTCGATTCCAAAAGATCATTATGAAACATAATAAACCGAAATGACTACTTACGCCTCGTCATATGTTATATAGGTACAATCTTCTTTCAGTACAGCTTTCAAATGGAAAAAAAATTTAGTACATTCGTCGTATCCCCCATTAGGTGCACTATCCCCCCACCCCCGCCCCCTTACTGCTTTCCTCTAAATGACTTTTTTTCCAGATTGAGAATCCAACAGTGAACGTACAGTATAAGGCAGAGGAACTAGAGGGAGGTCGCGCAGGGAATGCTCTCCTCAACCGCCTTATTTGTCCAGAGATAACAACAGACACTGAAATATTTTGTTGTTTGACTGAGCAAACAGTCAAGTTCCACGATCTTGAACCCGAAGGTCTGGAACACATTTACGCACCGGTATATTACGACGCGTCGTACTGCGGTCGGTTTTCGTGTGGCAACTCGGTGGCGAATCATTACTCATTTATGAAGAGAATTTTGACACGAAAGGGATCTGAATTGGCGCCAACGGAGTGCTCTCCCAATAAATATAAGTCTCTAACAGTTCTCACTGTGCATCCTGACGACAGTACACAACTGGTGGTGACTGTGTGGGATGAAGCAGTGGCGTTGAGCTGCGGATGCTTTTAACATTGAAAGTGATTGGAAGTTGATGGGATCAAAAGGTGGACGAATAAAAATAAACTTTAAATGTGAATCGACGGCTAATCCAGGTTTTTTTTACCACACCTAGTATGAGTAATGAACCACCAAGGTCAAGAAGTTTGGTAAAGGTCAAACAGGTTACACTGAGTAACGTAACTGGAGTGAGGTCTACCCCCCCCCCCCCCCCCCGAGGCAGCCATTCATCAGGAGCTCCAATCTCCTACCCTATTCTGACCCCTACTCTAAAACTCATACAATGAAAATGATGATCCAATGACTAGGCCTTTGATATGCTCAGAGCAAAATACCCAAAATGAGCCCTTTTTGAATTTTCTGGTGTCATTGCTGCTCCCTCTAAACTTCACCCCCTCAATTACCAGAATTTTTAAAGCAGTGCCGCTGTTCCGAGGCACCCTCGTGACACCAAATACTTCACACCAAATTTCAATTATCTAAAGAGTATACCCTCAAATTTGCAAGATAGTTTGCAGAAGATGCACAGCATATGACACAAAAATGATACACCCCAACGTAAGCTATTTTAAAAATTACTATAAAAAGTTCCAGTCATGCAAAGTGGCTATAAGAGCAAATTTTCAAATAAATATTCTTGCTTTGTGCAAAAATATGATACCTATAATAGTGAGAAACCACCACTTTTTGTAAAGTTATATAATTTCGTAATTTTAGCCATTTTTACTGATTTTAGACCCTTATAAAATCAAATTTGACCCATAATTTTTTTTTAGAAAAATATTTTCATCATCGAAATAGTCCCTC
Source organism: Leptopterna dolabrata (assembly GCA_954871275.1). NCBI lineage: Eukaryota > Metazoa > Arthropoda > Insecta > Hemiptera > Miridae > Leptopterna > Leptopterna dolabrata. Next base: position 32,205,106 of record OX940982.1, on the reverse strand, counting down.
TTTTTTTCGTGAATCACCATCCCACATAACTTCAGGTGAATTAATATTGATTTTCGCCCTTGATACCATTTTTGACTCCAAAAAATCCAAATTTGACCCCTATTCTGTAAGAAAAACAGCTGAAATGGTATTTTTCAGTCTTTACACGCCCTTCCATACCGCTTTCGGTGATTTCTGACGCCTAAAAACTCAGATTTCAGTGATTTCTGGACCCTAAAAACTTAAATTTGACCTTAGAATTTTTGAAAATTGCTCAGATTTTTGAAAATTACTCATCCTTTTGTTTGGCAATAATTCAAACATTTGGGCGAAATTTGGAATTTTGATCATGTACCCAAGGTCAGATATCATCTGGAGTGACAAATAAATATATATACATATATATATGTATATATTTATTATATCTAAATATATATTTATATATAAATTTATTAAGTATTATTTATACACATACACATATAGGTACATATACATTTTTGTTAAAGTCTAGGGATGAATTCAGGATGCTCTGAAACGGATTTGTCTACAAAAAAAAATTCAGGAATTCAAGTTCTGATCAATTTGGTCTCATCGCAATAGCTTCACTTCATTTTCTTTGAAAATTCGCTTAAAACTGGTTTTGAAAAAGTATTACTCAACTTGGAAAACCGAGAAGGTGGGAAACTGGCAATAACTGATCAGTATCCAAGTGAACACTTTTAATGTATAAATTTGATCGCGTTTCCATGAGCATTTCATGACCGTAATAAAATGTATTTAAAAAATCTCTTACCACGTACTTCTATAGTTAGATAAGTAGTGTAGGCGGTGACATGTAGGGTAACTTGGCTCACGCAGTGCATTATTGACACTTGCACACACACACATACACGTACTATTCCCTTTTTCCTTAAAATTCGGGAAAAGTCCGGCGATCGGGTCAAATGTTAAGTGAGGTTGAGGTTATTTCAGAAAAGACTCATAGGGACAATACGAGGTGGAGGCCCCAGGTTCTTGAACGGGCTGCGGGCGACAGTCGGCTCAGTCACATAACAATCTTGACAGACGGACATGTATTTGTCAGCACCTCCTATCACTTCCACCTGCTCAACAAAAAGCACAAGAAGTTTTCTTCATAGTAAGTTCAACTATGACGCACAAACTGGACTTGGTCATGACAAAATTGAGGGCTGATAAAGCCCATAATATAATAAAGTCAAAAGAGACGCCGCAGGTCAGTAGACGCCTATTCACTAAGCAGAAGAGACATCTCTTTTCAGTCTGACTTTCTCTTTTGGCAGAAGAGATTATTATTGTATCCATGACAGGGTTATTCAGTAACTTCTAAAAGAGAGAGTTGGCGGCCATCTTGGCATTTTCGATCTCTTTCAGAGAGACACCTAATTAGGTGTCTTTTCTCGAAAAGAGAGTCCCTTTCTCATTTCTTGTTTGTTTGATAGTGATTGTGTATCATCCTTCTTCATCGGCTACCATATCGGTCATTTTGATGTATGTTTTTTCATATCTTAAAGGTAAGTCAATTGTACATTAAAAATATATAGATATTATCGATTCAAGAGTAAAAACGTCTAAGTAGGTATGGGTTGAGAGCTATTCAGTAAAACAGACGAACCTGGGAGACACTGGAAGAGACTTTCTCCCGAGGGAGGCTATCCCTCCCAGGAGATTTTCAAAATAGACCATCTATTTTCACTATCTCTTTTAGTGAATAGGGGGGTTATTTTGGTGTTACCAAAATTATAATCATCAGTTGAACTTTGAACCGAAGTATGCTGTCTCGTCTAACTCGAGAACCACTGTGCATAACAATAAATGAAGTGGATGAGGGGTTCAACTTAGCCACCCATACAGCGTAGTTTCCCCCTCTCCATCCTCTAGAAAGGTAGGGAGGCAGTATGACAGCTGACCCCGGAGACACTGGTTTGATTATAACGCAATGCCTCCAGGAGTTGACGGTTCGTTTCCGCGAATCGACCACCCTTTCAGCCGCGTGTCAAAAATATCGGGGATCGGGAAGAGCCCGCATCCAAGATGGATGGGATTCCCATATACCCTCACACTCCTCCCCTTAGAAACATACTTCTTTGAAGATGAAGTATGTGAAGTTAATAGACACGGGACTGAAAGTAGTATAGAGTTCTTATTCAAGAAGGTTCATCTGAAAAACTCCAAAGCTGATAGCTTCCATCCTAATGGTACTACTGAGTATTGTTACTGGTGGAGAACTTAGCTCCTTATAAATACCACTTGGCGGACTTTTACACAAATAGAAGGAGAAAAGTCGTTGTCAGAGGTTCTGGTTCAGGAAAATTCATCTGAACAACCTCTAGGTGACTAACCCCCATCATAAGATGGAACAACAGGAATATAAAAACATACAAATGAAAGTAAGTAGTTTTCAGAGGTTCTAGTTCAGGAAAGTTCATCTGAACAACCTCTGGGTGACTAACCCCCATCATAAGATGGAACAACTGGAAAAAAGAGACAAAAAATACAATTGGGTGGCATTGAGGAATAATAAAAGGGAAAAATTTAGAGCTATAAAAGTTAATTGAATGGCCAAAGTGTATATTCATAAAACAAAGGGTTATTAAAAAGAGGATTCCTTCTGGAAAACCTCAGAGCTATTCCTTCTGGAAAAGCTCTCAAAATTTAAAGTGGAGGGGGTACCGATGATTAAATCCAGCACATACCCACCAACCACGCTCTGCTACCATGTAATGGATGAGGGGTTTAACTTCGCCACCCATACAGCGTAGTTTTCCCCTCTCCATCCTCTAGAAAGGTAGGGAGGCAGTATGACAGCTGCCCCCGGAGACACTGGTTTGATTATACCGCAATGCCTCCAGGAGTTGATGGTTCGTTTCCGCGAATCGACCACCCTTTCAGCCACGTGTCAAAAATATCGGGAAGAGCCCGTATCCAAGATGGACGGGATTCACATATACCGTCACAGTAGGGTATATTCAGGAAATTATTGTGAGCTACGTCAACGAGAACTTGAGAGTTCTGAAGGAGAAGGCATCATGATGGGTCGCTGACCTTAGGCCCAGAACCCAGCAGCTAAGAGTAAGTTTAGCAAATATTGTATCAACTGCGCATATGACAGAATAAACGAGGAGAATATATACGAGGAGACGCTACATAAATGTATTGTGCACGATTGACGTCGGTACAACCTCAGCAGCAGTACTACGATTAGTGCTTCAAATTAATCGGAAAGTCGTCCGAAATTACCTCGTAACTCGTAGTACATCACATACAGATTTCTGACATTGGGTGTACTACAGATTTGATCATGTCGTAAAATTGACAAAAACTACCAATTGTGCTAGTTGGGCCTTGTCCCTCAACCCATCTGAACCCACACAAATACACACGAATTACCTCAAAAAATATTCAGAATTACCTCAGTTTCTTGGCCGATCCTTTTGGTGAAAGGAGCTTCAGCTGAGCAGGACATGCAAATTGAATTGAGTTTCACCACTTCTTCAGCGAGTGGGATGAGACCCAGAACTTTGCCGAAGGCGATCCGCTGGTAGGTCCCGTCCAAAGCTGCCACCACAACTTTCTTCCCGTTGTCACTCTGCATCTCGCAGAACTCGACTATGTCAGGGAACTGAAGATGAAACAAAGCTTGTTAGTAAAGGAAGCAATTTGAAGAGTGTGATTATGAAGTTCCAACGTAGAATGCATTTTCCCTCCTTGTCGAATCCTTATCTATCTCGAGGAGGTACCTATGTGGCCTGAGACATAATCCAAGGATCCGAGTGTGAAAAGCCGCCCCCGGGATCAAGGTAAGGTAACCTCTTACACATACATCCAGACAAATACAATCATAGTACCTAGATAACTCTTGGATTATTAACACAGGCATAAAAAACATATTGTGGTAAACCCATACATAAGGTACTCATATGTTTTGTTGGATACCGTTGTTGATTGTCTGGAAATCCTTTTGTTGTGTTTTTTGATTGAAGCAGGAAAATACATTGGTTAATCAGTGCTGTCCTTGTTGTGCTTTCTGACGTATATTACAATATATACACAAAGCATACTGTGTAGCCTTCAGCGTTTATGAGGAATCCAATCAAGGTAGCCTGGTGCAATACCAAGAAAGAATTCCAAATAGAAAAGATATTCCACATGCATTTGGCCTGTCGTGGAGAGTACGATAACCAAGCCTGATTAGGCAAGAGTGGTCTGGGAGCATGTGGAAAGGCAAGAGAAAACTCCTGGTGTCCTCTCGGGAGGATTCAAATGGTTCGTTTTGCCCAAAGCCTCCCCAGCACGGCTCTGGGTAGGGACTGCGGGATACAGTGATTCGAACAGAAGAGCTCAAACCCAGCCACCTAAAGAGGCAGAGTGCTAGCTCACCCTTTAGGGTATAGTTGTTCTATCTCAATCAGAATCCTCTTAAATGCTGAATGGCTTCAAAGTATTCAAATTCATACGAGCTCATCATAACAACTTTTCCCCAAGGCACACTTCAAGGAAATGAAAAAAGTCTAATTTGGGAGTAAACTGTCAGAATCTACGCTAGGAATAATAGTAACACCAAAAAGCCACTCTACTAGGGACTGTCTCACTGAATGAGGTACACGAATTTATTAAAGAGGCTTGAAACAGTGGTTTTTTAATGAGTCGCACTGTCAATGAGTTTTTCCTCCTCTCAATCCTTTCCCCATTCATCTACTTCTACACTGGACCCAATCCCAGGTGACCGTATCATTTAGTAGTGACGCCCCGAATATTCCGTTACTATTCTGCCAATTAAGCGATGTTTTGAGTATCCGGCCGAATACTGAATAGTAGACTCCATTATTCGGTCAAACCCGTTTTGCAGTAAAAAGGGAAAACATTGAAATTAATCTTATAAAAATTCGTATGTTTTTATAACGAATTTTAATCGTTATCAATAATTAATGGCGAGGGGCTGGGGTGTCCGAGCGGGCTACAGCGTCCGCTCTTATATCCCAGTTTGGGATAAAAATTATCGTCTGTCTCGCTTTGAAAAGCTTGCATGTGCTTACTCGACCAGCGATGGCTCTTCACTTCTGATCGGAGTCATGTGAGGGCTACAGAGACTGAAGTTTCAGATAACGAGAAAAGTGCCTGAGCAACTTGTGATTAAAAATATACATGTTTTTTAAATTAATGGTTCGCAAAGTTTATTATTTATCTATGTGACGTAACATTATTCTCAAGCTTCACCTCATGAAGATGAACAATAATAACGAATCCAACCGAATAATTACGTCGAATATTCTGTAAGAATTAAGAAATTTGGTCGAATATTCGGTATTTTAAAAAACCCCGTTTAGCACATCAGAATCATGTTACTACTGATGTTTGGTTAATATTTAGGAACACGAGTCTGCACAGCCAGGCCCTAAGAGGAGCACGTGTATCACAAATATCAAGGAAAAATCGGTTCGCAAATGCAATACACTACCTATTATGATATCAATATTACAGTGCTTGAAATGCAGCTAGTTGTTCAACTATTACAATGGTTTGAGTTTGATTTTTGTTAAATTACAAACTACTGAGTTCGGAAACCCAAAGAGATTATTACTCTCCAAGACGTGGATAATTATTGTGTTGCATCCATAACCAATATGGTCCATGGAGTCTGGTTCACAATGAGTGGCAATGCATTAACGGCATTATATGCCAATTTTATCGGCCAATGCAAACAACAAGGCAACTCTTTCATGTTATTTGCTGCACAAATTTACCGTACTCTGCTGCAAAAATGTATTGCATTCTGCAATAAATTTACTGTACTCTGCGAACATTTACTGTACTCCTTCAGCTTGCTGAAAATCGTGTTAACAAAAAATATCCTTTGAACTTGGTCCACTAGGTATGTTGAGGTTCTACTTTCCACATTGATGTCTTATCCAACTTAAGTTGACGTGATAATAACTTGTACTTCTATCAAAATGTGTTATTCTATAATAAATGAGTAGATAAATAAAAATCCACGAATTATTATGAAAGGACTGTTTTCATTTTGCACATGGCTATGCCAATTGATTTGACGAAGAGGATGTTGTGGAGGTGAAGCTGACGGATTCCAGGAGGCCTATTCACTAAAAGAAATAGTGAAAAAAGATCATCTCCTTTGAAATCTCCTGGGGAGATAGTCACCCTCAGGAGACAGACTTTTCCAGATGTCTCCTGGTTGCATCTACTTTACTGGATAGCTCCCATACATGTGTACAATATTTTTAATGAACAATCGATATACCTATGCGAGATGAAAAAAGATACTCGATCAAAATGAATGACGAATGATCAAAATGACCGATGTGGTACCTACTAGACGAACAAAGGATTCTGAAAGATATAGAAAATAAAATGCCAAGATGACCGCCAACTATCTCTTTTAGACGTTACTGAATAACCCTGTCATGGATACTAAAAATATCTTTTGCGAGAGACAGATGGAGGGAAAAGAGCAACGCATCACCACCCACTGTGAACAAGCCTTGAATGCGACGTCATCGCCGTTCGATCACTCGGGATTTCAGGAACTGTTCACTACATCCTAACTGAATCCAACGTAAACTCGCTGAATCCATTTCCAGTAAATTGATAGTGGTTCTCACAAATTGCCCTTCGTCAATGCCGATAACGTCGTAGTTCTCCACAAGGTGAGAAATGTCACTGAGATTGGAAGTGAGAATCGCATTCAAAGCCATGCCATCGTGCGTCGCCACGGAATCAGTGGAGTACCGGTTGTCATGAGTATAACGAACAACCAAGCATCTACAGAAACACAAACAGATACAATCAATAAGCAATTCTACTTACCAACGCCTTGAAGGTTTTGATCAAGCGATAGATATTACCAGAAAAATTAAGCGAATCCTCAACATCGATTCATCGCTTCAAGGCATCATTCCGGCGTTACATAAATTCTTATGGCATACAATATGGTATATAACCGAACTAGACAAAAATTGTATACGTACCTATAACCAGCCAAATTGTATCTCTGCACTCTCCGAATAAGTTCGGACGTTTTCCCAGAAAACATGGGACCTAATACGACCTGAAAGGAATATAATATAAATACATAATCTATATTTCTAGTCTGATATTTCTAGTCGACGTACCGCGGTGGAAATTAAATTATTAGACCAATCTATCACTAGAATTTTGCAAAACTTGTGATTCACTCACTTGAAGTTTTCCCTTCTTCTTCAGACCAGTCATTGTCCGAGTAATCAAAGACTTAATTGAAGCAGATCTTACGCAAGATTTTGTACAAATAAAACCAACAACGAAGGCAATAATTTTTTTATGCTTGTTACGACTCATGAGTTCCAAAAATTGGAAAAAAAACTCCTGTATCCACACCCGGCTGATCACATGGATACAAGTGAGTTTATCCATGCATAACAAGGCGGGAATTGTTTGCCGTATTCTTCTTGATTAGTTTCCTTGGTTGGGCTGATGCCCAAGAAGAAATTTACAAAAATATGGGTAGGTGTATTGACTTTGAAAAATTGAATTTCAAAATTTGAAAATATTATACATATTTAATATAAATATTATACATACTTTAATATAATTGTGCATAATATTTGAATTTACGAACTGAGCACAAGACACAACTTGTACTAGACGGGAAATTCCGAAATAGGGCAAGTCAGTTTATTTTTCATTACCTACCAATTTCTATAAAGAGAAATGTTGAATTATTGCCGAGGTTTTGGCTGTAAAAACAAACAGTCCAAAAAATTGTGGAATAATTATTTCACTTCACACCTATGAACGCTTCTCCTTCCAAAAGAGCCAGTTCAGTTTTAACACTTACACAGACACTATGCTAGTAAATGCTAGTAAAAAATGCTAGTAAAACCTTTTGTCCCCACGTACCCCTTATTCTTTTTTCTTTATAGTACTGGATTTAACCCTTTTTCATCCAGGGGTACTAACTTTTTACTCAAAAGATTTACGACATACTCGTTATTTGAACCTTTAGTCCCTGTTGAACCTACCGTACTTGTATTTATTTTAATTTATATTTCAGCTGTCGGAAGACCTTCATCTTCAAAAAAATGGGTTGTAGTAAACAAACGTGAGCGCTTCATTCCGACTTCACACACCAAGTTGTGCAGCAAACATTTTTCTCATGATTTATACCAATTGAGGCCTAACACTTCTTCTCCTCTTCTGAAAGATGATGCATTTCCAACTGTTTTCCTGCTCATCTTTTAGGCCCTCCACTTAGAAAAGGCGGATCATAACTACAAAACATCAGGTGCATTAAAAACTGATTTTTCTTCCTTTCATCGTTGAGAGGAAGATTTGAAGGTTTCATCTAGAAGTTGCCTACACAAAACGGCTTGTGGTAGGTAACTGCTGTAGCTTTGTTCCTGCCCTTGGGGCTAGCTCCGAGCAAGTTCAGTTTTCGCTTGAACGGAACTAGCTTGGTGTAGAATCGATAGAATATATGGATCATCTATAGGATTGTATTATCTATACACTCTATATAGGCCATTGAGCCTATGGGTAGGTAAGGCCCAATGGCGAGTGGAGTCTGCATGCCTTGTCCTAGGCCTATCTGAATAGGCCTACGATGTCTGGCTGAATAGGATTAATGTCTACAAGTATCAATCGATGTTTGAGCATCTGTACACTTCTATACAATCTATACAATTCTAGGCTCCGCCTCTCAGGGATAGTTTGCTTCAAAAGCTCCGATTGGCTGATGGTGATGTTGATGATCTATCTCTATTCTAATCTCTTTGGTGTTACCCTCTCGAAACTCTTTGATTTAGGAAGGGATTTTGTACCCCCTGATCCATCTCGTGAAGCCATAAACATATCAGCTGAGCTGTCCTCCAACGACGAATTCTTGAAGCGCGCCAGAAATTATCTTGGATTTGCGCATGCGCTCTGTCTGACCAACCATCTGTTTCAACTTTCTCTGAAACCTACAACTCGCGATTCGCGAACTCCCAAAACCGAAACCTGGCTGTCCTCGTCCGGTGTGTATGTAGAGGAGACGGGACTTCAATAATATTTCGAGTGTAGGCATTTTGTGACTTCGATTAAATCGGCGAATTGCAAGTTTATTTGCTACAGTTATTAATTCGTCTCTTGCTAGTGTTGATAAGTAAGTGTATTGTGCATACTCCCAAAACTAATAATTTGGTTCATCTTACAGTAAATTTTGTTATATAAGGAATGGGATCTGTCCGCTCGCTTCTCGTCCTCGGACGTTTGGTCGCCCGAAAGCCCATTTGCCCGCGCTTTCTCTGGATTACCGCCTCACAAATTAATCGTCCCGCCCTCGTATTGTTCCAATCTAAAATCTCTAATTCACCGACGTTTTTTCAAGCCAAATCCTACGTCATAATGTCCGACAAGGAAGAGCTGAAGAAGAAACTCACTCCTCTCCAGTTTCACGTGACCCAAGAGAAAGGCACCGAGCGGTGAGTTCATTTCTAATTCCTACTATCTATTTTTAAGTTGTGTCACTTTGCCTGTTCTATGGGTAACTCATTGACATATCACGTATCAAGAAACTCGCAAAACGGAATTTAGTGGTTGGTTGATCGCTACGCAGTTGGCTGGAACAATTTAAAAGGCTGTCAAGTTCATTCTCCGGTTGGCTTGACATACTTTCTTCTTTTATCTAACAAGCCATCCTTGGTTAGACGTGCTTGACTCACTCCTGTGGTCGAGGAACTTCGTAGGCCTGAATTTTCACTTAACAGCGCACGAACCGAGTCATGTTCGATATTCACCGGCACTTTCTCCGTGTCGTGGGGTAAAAGGCTGTATTTTCCTTAGTCAGAAATGGATAAGTATCCCACTATTTCCATAACACCTTACAAGGTGTTATGGGTAGACAAGTTGTCAGCTAACTGCAGTATGAATGATTAATATAGTAAATGAATTAGGTACATTATAGTGTATGTAATTCATAATTTTTTCTCAACACTGTGAAATTCAATTTCCAACAGGAAGATCCACAGGTTGTTCTATAAGGGACATCAACTGTGGCGATTTTAAGTTGTATAATTATGGAGCACTAAATGGTTGTAAATCGTCAGTGTACTCCTTTTTTCTTGAAATGTTCTCTGTTGTGCAGTGGGATACTTAGTTGAGTAGATACATCAGTACATACCTATTTCCGTACCTGGTGTAGTGCTCATAGTCGAAATTTAAGCTCTGGTCGTTTATGAACTTGAGGCTTCATATGTTTTAGGTTTTCTCTTGAGAAAAGTCCCCCCACACGAAGAACACAATCCTTATCTGCATTTTAAAAACACTTGATGTCCACTCCTATGAAAATGAGCAACAGTGGAAATGGCTATAGTGTATATTTTTATATCCATCCTCGGATACCAAACAACTCTTGTTTTGACAATTATATTCAGTTGAAATCGGAAAAAAACTGATGTGCAAATGTTGCTCTACATATTTTATTTCAGACCGTTCACTGGAGAATATGACAAATTCTTTGAGGAAGGCGTTTACAGCTGCGTGGTCTGCGGTCAGGAGCTTTTCTCTTCCAAAACCAAATTTGACTCAGGCTGCGGGTGGCCAGCTTTCAACGATGTATTGGACCAAGGCCTCATCAAACTCTCAACGGACACCTCTCTAGGTATGATTGTGCAATCTTCATTATCTAAACGATTTGATCGGTGAGTTCTTTGTAGTTCGTATACATGGAAATTGGCTCTAGGGAACAATATTAGAATCAAACCACTCAATAAAACAACGTAGTGTGTAATTATGGTTATAATTTGAAATTAATATGTTCGTTTCAAATTTTATCTTTGGGTGAAGCAAACCATAAAAAGCCTGGAATGGGGTAAGTGGTCCTATGAGTTACGTATGAGTGTTTGAGCCCCAACAAGCTTTGATGGATCCTGGAATATAACTTGAAACTTGAAGCAGGCGTCATGTGTAAGCGTCCCTTCGGATATAACAATAATTAAAATTAACTTGACAAGTTTGTTCATCTTCTTTATTTGCAGTCGTATTTTTAATACTGTCAATCAAATAAGTGGTCTGTTTGGGAGTAGCCTGTAAAGAGAAATATTTCTGCCTCAAATATTTTTGCAAAATAAATTGTGGGAACTGATGAAATGGCCAATCAATATTATAATCAACAAGAATAGAGAAGACAGTAAATTTAATGATTACTTATTTAGAACCAATTTCCAATGGTATCGGTACCTTGTGCACTGCAGTTTCCGTAGAGCCAATATCCATTTGTTTGATTGTGAGTGATTTTCTTGAACTACTTCCACAATTATCTGAATTTGTAGGGAATCTCTGCTAAGCATTGGTCGGTTTTCAATTTACTTTTTCTCACTTATCAGCTCTTTGAAAGTCGACCTTCCTGAGTAAAATCGAGTCATTTTAGAAAAGTAGTCCTCAATGTCGGAAGAAATGTCTGTTTTAATAACAGGGTGACCTGGGGGTGAAAGACGCTTGGGGCTCTATAACTTCATTTTCACCTGGCAGTCCCCACTTCAGCATCGTAGGTTGACTAGGAAAGAAATAATTTGCCTCGCGCACTCAGTTGGTGCAGACGTCTGCGGTGACAAATTTCGTAGCGTTTTCTAGCCACTTAGTCGTTGCAAAAGCATGTTGACGTAGTATCTGTAACTTTTTGAATAATGGTTCTCCAGAGATATAAGACGTGTACTGGTCAGTGAGGTGGGGACTCTTTGCACTGAAAAAACCTTCTAAGGCAAATCGTGAAGGTCGTTGGGAGGGGGGGGGGGACTGCTATATATACTTAAGTAGATAAACAGCTGTTTCAGGCTGGGGCTTCATGTCCGACTACACTGCCAGCGACCTCCGATTCTCTGTTCTCTCAGAAATATCCGAATTAATATTATTTTTTTTTAAACGTTCATTTGTGGTGATCCAATTTTGGGTGTCACAGTTTTTCAGTAGGTTATATTCGTATCTGAAGCTTCATCCGTTTATTTTTATTCCCCAACTTTTTAGGCTTCATTTTCTCTTTGGATGGATCAGTGGTGAAGAGCTAAGCTACCAGGATATGAAAGTGCATGCATGTTTTTTACACTTGTATTGGTAGGTACCTGGCCGAGGATTGAACTCAGGTCGCTGGGAAATTTTATGTCCTAAGAGATAAGGAACCCAGGGCCTTAGTCAGCTCCGCTATCCTGGCCCCCTAGGATGAGAATCGTTGAAGGGTACCCATTGCCTCACGGCCCTGGGTTTAGGCAAGGGGCGTACGGATTCGAACCGACAGACCGCAGTCCTAATCACAACTACCGAGTAACAGAGCGTCAACACACTCGGCCACGGCTCACCTCACATATACTACACTGGCACATATGGGTTTTGTTGTACTGAGTGATGAATACCTACTCCAACGAACCTTCAGCAGATAATGATCTCAGTGTTCACGGAGAGACAAAAACACTTGTATTTATTAGAAAAATAACTTCTCACAAAGTTTGGAAAAACAAGTCAAGTGGAAAAAAGTTCATAGTCAATCATAGAATGCAAAAAGGCCACTTAGACTAAAATGATTGAAGGAGACACTTGTTTATAAGTAGGTAACTAACTATATTCACTCGTTTGTTAGTTGCTGGGTTCAGGGGGTTACCATTTCTCACAGGTTTTTTTTTACACATAAAACCGTTGATTTGATTTGGAAAGGTGTGGATTAAATTAGGAAATGCTACAATTAAAATCGGGGAAAAACGACCTGTAGGTGTGCTGCAGGTTACAGCCTGTGGATGTCTCATCTAGGACTACTTTTACCTCTGAAATCACTGCTGCCTTTTTACCTCGTACTGCCTTCAACCCCAGGTTACCCAATCATTCTCTGTTTGATTCACGTGTACTACGATATGATGAATGTGGAAGCTTAGTTTCTAGTTATTGTTATCTCGAATGAGAAGCCAAAGCCTCTTACGTGGTCAACAAGCCTTATTATTGATCTTGACGTTATCTAGTTTTTTGTTTTTCCCATATTGATAATTCGTTTGAAACGTTGGGGACACCGTTTCATCTGTATTGTTACACATTCAAAAATCTAGGTGAATGACCCTCAAGTGGCCTCTCAGCTGGTTTCTCATTCGGCCCCGCTATTGACTCGAATTAACCGGATTTAGACCAGCCTAGCGAGCGGAATGTGAATCTTAGGGAATATTGAACTTATGTTTACATTTCTGCGTTGGAGACGATTCATTCATCGCCACTATACCGAACTGGAAACTTTAGACGGATCACGAACATACCATGATGTGCTGGGTCTCTTTAACTGTTCAGGCTAAACAACTATTTTTTTCCAAGCCAATCTTATATTTTGGGCAGATAAATACACAAAGAAATGCTCAGATCGAAAATCACCTCAGACTGAAGGTTGTTTAAAATGAAATCTCGCGTCGAGTGAGATTAAATTCCTTTCATGTAAAGTGGTTTTGATATCATAATTTCATCATGAACTTATAACTTTTCAAGATGAAAGATTTACATAACCAGGTCGTCCCAGTCGTCTCAACCTTCATTCGTCAGTAATAATAGCGCTCAGGCACTTACCAGTGAATAAGTGGCACAGTGGCTATCTGGCACATATTTATTACGTCAAATTCTGTTTTCTTACGTAGAATTGGATCTGTTCAATTGTAAATTAAACATTCACGTTTAAATTAAAATTATATTATGATGGTATTTGAAATTGAAAAAATGCTAATTAACAATTGTTATTTCTAATTTGAACTTTGTAATAAGTTTCTAATTTGATAGTGTCTAACTGAGAATTGGATGGGTTTAATTTGGGATGGACAGGTCTAGTTTGTCGGAAATAGCCAAATACCTATCTCTTATATATACATGTACATCCCTTGTGGGTAGGTGCCCTTCAGATACCAACCTTTTGTTATCATTCTGTTAGTGGCGTGTTGTTATCTGTCACTCCCGGATTCGAACACGACAGTGAGAAATAAGTCTCTTATCGCAATGGGGTGTTCATAAGAATGACATTTTCTACAGGTAAGCTCAAAGAGTACCATTGGCTAAAATGAATAAGGCCGTAATGTCTTGAAATCGATTTGTGTACCTTCCAAGCTTGGCTGGTCTAAGTCAGCCGATATTCGTAACTACCTATATTGTTTCTGTGATTCAATATCCCGCATATCCCTTCTTACTTAGTATTGCCCACCTCTGTCCCATCTCATATGTTTTGTTTGTTTTTATCCCTGTTTCTCACTTGTATTTCTCGTCTGAGTTTTGGTGTAAGCGTGCGTTCGATTCGCCTTGCATGCAGCTTTCCCCTCTGATTTAATCCTAAAAACGAGGAAATTGACGATTTTAAACCAGGCCACTCAAGTTGCACGTTCCACATGATCAAAACATTGGGTATTCCGTCGATTACTTGGCTAGCTGAACTCAAACTATTCTTAACTAGAATAGGATACAGTGGTTAACGTTATATCGGTCTGCCTTGGCACCAACACCCTCATTTTGGTTTATTATTTTCAATAATGAACCTTTGGAATCGAGCATGAAAAAAACATTTTAACCCCCTCTCAAAATTTGATGGTCTACGTTTCAAGGTATGTAGAATCCGAAAATGCAATAAAAAAATTTCTGTATGTACGCCGTACTTGCACTTTTCTTAGTTACCATGAACCAAAATTAATGAAATTTGGTTTGTATGTCCCGTTTGGGGTCTAGTTGGTCCTCGAAGCTCGGCGTTACTGTCAGTCATCTCTAAGGTGTGAAAAATAAGGGTTGCAATTTTCAGAACGCCGTAGCTCGAAACTTTCAATAGAAGGGTACGGTTTTTTTTAACGTTTTTAAATTGATCTTGAACTAAACAATTTTTCGAGATCCCGGAGCATTGTATGATTGTTCGTTTGCACCGAAAAGCTTCGTCAACATGATCGTGAATCAAACGATATAATTCCGGCACAGATATCATCGCTAGGGAGCACCTGATTATAATCACGGATGGCTGTATGAAGTCGATTTGGTTGTTCTGTGATATTATTTCATTTGAAAAATGATGGATCTTTTGGATTTTGTTGATAGGTACCTGAACAAACGTTGAAGTATTATTGGGTAAATTATTACACAACGGTTTATTATTGGCCTTATGCTTCATGACTAACTACAAATAATTAATTATTGGATTATTGAACCCCGCGCATTTGTATGAAACTTTTATTCCGGGGCCGGCTCCACTACTCGATTTAGGGAGTTCCTGGGGGGAGATCGAGGGTATTGACCACAGAAAACAGTGACTACGCAGAAGGGGCAGCTGTACAGGTAAATAATAAACCTTTCTGTAATAATTTGCAGCGGTTTTTCCATATTTCAGCTGTTTTCGATCTTTGTTTATTGTCATGGGCTATATTGCCAGCTCGTTTCGCAATTTTCACCATAGTTCAAGGGTGCGTTTCAAGGGTTTGCATACATACTCAAATAATTTTTGTAGGGTTTCCCCAGATTTGGTGTGAAGATCAAACATATTGTTAGATTTATGACCTTGGACACTTTTAGGTCTTCACTATAATGAACAACACCACAAATCCCACAAAGCTTTTCGGTTTTATTCAAACCATCTAAGTGTAAGCCTGAAGATGGTTTGAATAAAACCGAAAAGCTTTGTGGGATTTGTGGTGTTGTTCATTATAGTGAAGACCTAAAAGTGTCCAAGGTCATAAATCTAACAATACATACTCAAATTTTTGTATACACTCTGCATTGGGTGAGGGCCAACATTTTAGATTTCTATCGTCACATTCGTGTTCTGGATTATCAAAATTGGTGGTCTAGTAAAACAGCTTCGTGAATCACATTTTTGAAGTTTTTGAACAGTAGCAAATTGAGCATATCCAGCATGAACCAGTTCCACATTTATCCGAGTTCATGGTTTGGTTGCTATCTAAATTGGATGGGCCCCTAACTATCCTTTCCATGGTTGTTTCCTAATTGAAGAAAATGTACCTTGAAATTTACGAGTGACATCTTTAATAGTTGAGATTCCTATCAGTTCTAGAGAGAATTAGGCAAGTGGTTACTCTTCGAGACTAATTATCTGGACGAAATCCATATTCTAGATGAGTGTTGCTCCTCGAGATGAAACATTTATCTACATTTTTTGGTACCTACCTAAATGATGGGTGAATTGAAAATCAAGTTTCATTTTCATCATTGTAATTAGTCAACTTGGGAAAGCTAGTGTGCTTGTTTTCAGCTCGAAATTCTGTAGTTTAAGGATAAAATGAAGGGAATGATTTAGGGTGTGACGATCAGTCAGGCGGGTAACACAGTTTCTAAATCACCTTGTCAAGTTTCCCTCTTCAGATCTTCGGAAGCTCGTCATATAGCAACTTTTTGAAAATACATCGCTGAGTTCAAATTAAGCACTCGGTTTTTATGTTGGCCGTGAGTGGTGACTAATAGTCTGTTTCAAGCTGAGTGGCCTGGTTCGTCTAATTGTGCTCCCTCGAGCATGATTCCTTTCAAGCTGCATCCCTTGCAGGTTTACCGATTTCCAATTAATTTTCTATCCTAATTCTTTTAATATTTATTAACGATGAGCTATCACAGGTTTCTTGCTTCGTTTCTCAAATGATGATTTCGTCCTCCCTTATTAGAGTTCGGATTTGAATGACTCGAAACAACTAGTCAGGATGTTCTGTATAGCTTCATTGCTTATTATAAGTAATGCAAGAAATAGGAGTTTGCAGCGACAGATATCGTGCGTTTGCCTTCGGGTGTTACGGGGGCCCTCCAGAACTCTAACCCATAACTGTTTGTAATGGTAGGTAAGCAAAACCGCAACTGTCCAAATCGACGATGACGGAGAATGTTCTTTTTGCTTGAGTAAAGCTTTTACGAGTCCGTACATTTTCGTCATGAAAACTGCTTTGAACGTGTTGTGAGTCAGAAAGCCGATCGCTCTTGCCTCATTTCGATTGTCCATGGCGTTGATACTCACTTGAGACCAGCTCTCTCCTCCTCGTTTTGTAAGTTTGCTGTGTTTTAGAGAAAGAATAATAACCATTATACATCCTCCTCAACTTTCTGGATATAAGGCACCCGACTCTCCTCTCCAAATCACACATTGGCATAGATACTTTTCTGAGATAAGGGCTCTTCAACGTATTTACAGGAGTGTTATATTATAAGGGTACCAGACAGATCCTATTAGTTTTCCAAATATTATCAATTTTTTGTCGTATCATCCAGTTTTGATGTTCGAAAAATGTGGTAGCTCATTCAAAATTTCATCTAACCCTACTTGAGCTTGACCCTTCGCTTGCATGCTTGGTGATTGTATTTTGTTGTTTGTTTTACCTATTTCCTTGGGATGTACATACCGAGCTAATGGGCATTTTTTTCTCTTTCCCTCCCCTCTCTTCCTCACTTCTATCTCACTCGCTCATCCTACCATTCTGGACGCAACGCTTCCCCGTATTGTGATGGCGACTCCCAACCACCCGGCCCCTCAAAATCTTTGTTTTGAGTTGATGTCTCACCCTAAAAACAAAAGTCGGAGGCAACCTACTGTTATTGATCAAACCAAAACCAGGTATGATTCGGACGGAAGTGCAGTGCTCCAAGTGCGACGCTCACATGGGCCACGTCTTTGACGACGGACCCAAACCCACCCGCAAGCGCTTCTGCATCAATTCCGCCTCCATGAAGTTCACTCCGGCGAAACAATGAATCAAACAAATCAATTCACCGCTATGCAATATATTTCTAACTAGGGCTGGGGTAAAATGTGCGTAACATATTTTTTTAAATGCGGAGATCTTGTAATCTACTTATTTGATATTGTATGGAAGAATGTCAATCTAGTCGCAGTTTTATTTGTTGTACCTAAATAATTCAACTCTCCTCTCTCAAGTTTTAGCCACTCAACTTGGTAAGTCAACATCCCTCACTGTAATCCTACTTTATGTTGTGGTACACGCTGAATTTTGCAATGTCACTTGACTCGATAGCTGCAACACTTGGGACAGCCCGGAGTTTCCCCAAAACCTTTGTTAACATCTAAAGTAAGATCTTACTCTTGAAATACCTATTTTTCTGTAACTTCACCTTGGGCCACAACACATTTAGTAGAATTACGTATTTTTACCAAGCAGGCACCTACCAGTGTGTAGCATAGCATTATCAACATAGGGTAAGGTGATGTTACCTTGAACCACTTGAATATATATCTTGATTTCCCGAACTGATAGTGCTCAGTTTCATTGTTTTTTCTCTGAATCCATCAACATACATGTTGGCGGAGTTGCGGGAGGTTTTTTTGGGTGGTTGGAGTATGAGAGAGAGGGGGAAGAGAGGCACGGTGTGCCACAAAGGGGAGGAGGGATTTTTTCAATGGACGCCATAGGCGCCTCACAACCAAGTAAACAATATTGGCGGACACAAGAATAATCCGGTAGTCTGTAAACATTGCAGCAGGAAAATCTGGGCTTGAATCGTATCTAAACACCTTAAGCTACTGATACATACTTCAAGGAGAAGTGAATTACGGTTTCTCCCAAAAATTAAAATCTGCCTGGAAATCCAAAATATCTATGGTTTAATGAAGTCAAGTTAATAATTAATTTATTAGATGTCACTTACTTTTGTCCTGAGACCCCCTTCCGAAGACATCAAGGATAATACCAACTACTTCCTAACCTTCTGCTGAGATAACTGTCGTGTCAAACAGGACGAAGTTAATCAACCACTCGAATAATTTTTTAGGGCTTTCGGATCAGAGGCTCAGATTTTATCTGTCCTTACCCTGAGCCACGGATGGCTCCAGGTAGGAAGCATGTGCAAGGTACAGCGCCCTTACCCTACTGTGGTTCAAGATGTGATTGCTGGTAATTTACTTTGTGGATAGATAGTGTAGGTTTTGGTTGATTAGATCTGAACAATTTATCAAGAGTGATTGACTAAAATTGAGCTCAAACAATGAAACTGAGTCTAAATAATCGTTTAATATTGCTTTTATGTATTTTAATTATTTGGTGCGTAGTATTATGTTTCATCCAAAGTTTGTCTCGTGCTGTGCTTTCTTTTTTAATGTCACCCACAAATGAACATTGGTTCACAAAGCTGAAAATGCTGTTAGTTTCTTTTGCTGTTTATTTAGAACTAGCCAAGATGTTGTGGATTACAAACTCCTAAGTCAAGCTAGGTTCACATGGGCTGGAATGTAGCTGCAATTCGTTCATACGATTCTTGATTTTGGAGCGATATTCAAAAATAACAAACAAAAAGCAGTCGACCAATGTCCAAATCAACCAGGACACCACATTAGGTAGGTTTGTATGCTGTGGCGAAAAAGCCACCAGCAAACCACTTTCGTCACTTGGGGGTTTGCAATAGATTTCGTAGGTTCGTTAGGACAGACAGTCCTGGATCATTCCAGACCGTTCTACCCAAGATTACGCCCCTTTTTGTGCATTCGAACAGCACCCGAACTGATCGTTGATCAAAAGTTGGCTGTTTGGACAGACAGTCCAGAACCTTTCGGGACTAGTTCTAACAGTCCTGGATCTTTTTGAGGACTGTTGATCTGCACATGCGCACTCGATGCTTCTACTTTCTGTTTATGTGGAAGGTTATCCATAAGGAATCATCATGGCCTGTTTGGACTGACACAGTTCTGGACTCGATCCTGGATGGTTCTGCCCCATTTTGAGAATGAAGGATGAATGAGTCCCGGACTGTCTGTCTGAACCGCCTGACACTTCTTTGACTGTATAGTGTCCATGGTGTTCTTCTGACCATTTGCAGACGGATTCAGTTCGCCTGATCGGTCAGAATAGAGGGCATGTGAACATCTTTTGACTGAAGTCCTGGCTGTTTCCTTTTTCGATGATGCCCACCATTTTTTAGGGTTTTAAAAAGGTTTTCTACTCGTTGGTTAGGTATCTCCCTGGTGAAACCATCAATGCTGCATACCTACTTCTGATGTCCCAAGAAAATTTAAACAAGCAATCGTAAGGAAACGGCCAGGACTTCAGTCAAAAGGTGTTATCCTCATGCATGACAATGCACGTCCTCATTTGGCTGTAGTCACCCAAGAATCGATTGAATCCTTCAGCTGGGATATTTTCCCTCCGTACTACCTAGACCCCGCCCCAACAGATTTTTATTTGTTCCCAAAACTGAAGATGTTTCCAAGAGGCAGAAGATTTTTGTCTGACGAGCAACCACTCACTGCTGAAGTCACCACCTACCTACTGAAAGTGGGACCCCCTCTCATTAAAAAACTCCTCCCTCGTATACAAAACGCATACAAAAGAAATGCCGACCTGTAGAAAAATAGTTTAGAATGTCAATTTCCAGAAAATAACCTTTTGGTTTATTATTCTGTGAATAATACACCTATGTATTCGCTCAGCAAAAAATTTTTATAACACCCCCTCAAACTTATTTCTTTTACGTTTCAAGGTGCATAGATTCCAAAAATGCAATGTCCGTCCGCCGTACGCCGTCCGCCGTCCGCCGTATCACGTGTACAGGCTTCATTTTCGGTCTAAAAAAATCGTTCTTTCGCACACATGCTCCATTTGGGCCCTAGTTGTGTCCCGAAACTTTTCAGCCCGATCGGAATATTCCCAGGGGTGTTATGAGTGAAAATGTGTGTAAAAATAGGTACTTTTCACGTTTTAGCAACATATTGGTAACATGAGCTTCTGAGATATCGTTTTCTATGTTTTTGGGGACGAGAAGACCGAATATGAAGTCTATTTTGACCAAAGAGTGGAAAATTGAGTTCTACAAATGTTCAGCTCCCAGAATTGATTTTTTATGAGTGAAAAACCTGGGAAATCGTCTGAAATCACCATCAGTTTGTATAATAACACTGGAAAAAGTGTCAGGACGTGGTTCAGGACGATTAAATGGCACTACCAATGATCAAAGATAGTTTTAAAAAAAAAGAAAAAAAAAGAGCGTACCTACCTAATTAGTGTTTTGGGGGCCAAAATTAATGGAAACCATCAGAAGTAGCTATTTCGATTATTACGCATGAAAGAAACAATTAATGAACAGCCAACGTTTCTGTAGGTATGTCCAATAGAATAATAAACCCATGTGACAAGGACTTTGCAGCGTTTTTTTAAATAGTCTTGTTTTTATTAAAGCATGGAAACTTACTTTTTGAACGACCTTCGTATAATGTCCATGCTATGCTTGGGTTCCATGTTTGAGTTGGCTTTAGGATCGAAGAACATATTGCTGAAATGTGTCTAACCTCATGCGATCCTACCTTTAGTAGGTACTCACTTCATACTATATAACCTTGGCTTTGAATGTCGCTTCTTCACCCATAACGCTCCCATAATCACGAAGGTTTCTATTAAGTGGATTGTTACCCAACGGTATTTCATTGAGTGTACCAGTGACGTCACAAGATCCTCTTCATTTGGCGGTGTTGGGGCTTTTTCATTTTCAAAAGTTGAGCCGTCAATACGTATCCCTTGCAGGTTTCTTATATCAATTCCCGACACTTTCAATGACGTATTTATTGTGAAACAGCTCCGAGGATCAGAACAGAAGTGCAGTGCTCCAAATGCGACGCTCACATGGGACACGTTTTTGATGACGGGCCCAAACCCACTGGGAAACGCTTCTGTATTAACAGTGCTTCAATCGACTTTGGCCCGAAGAAAACAGAATAGAAGAGATAATGCTAACAGATTCTTCATTGGTGCTTTTGATAATATAGCATAGATTTGCTGTTACGCATCTGACCTCTAAGGTGATTGAGGATTTTAGGTTATGTACCCAACATGGATGGTGTAAAATTTGCTAATTTTCCATTAAATTTAAATCATAAAACTCTAAACAGTAGGTAATACTTCACGGGCATATACAGCTTCTAAACGAACAGGATTCTGAACTCCATAAAACATGGCCAGGAAAGCGGTCAGTAGATCAGCTGAGGAAATTTTGGCAAATTTGTTTAAGGTGGAAAAATGACTCCCGATTATCTTTCGCTTTTGCTTCAGACGCTACGAGTTCAGTCCTTCAGTCAGTTGGCAAGATAACCTGCAGTCAGCCCCATAGTAAAGGGCGTCCGTGGTTGTAGCAAGTCGAAAGTTCAGGTCCTGCTGGAGTAACATTTTGTCACCTCAACATATTTCCAACGTTTCCCCAGCTGTTCCTCACATTCATCCATCAACCTGACCGCATCCTCACATTTTCACAAAAATGCACTTTCACTTGGTATGGCACGAGACATGAATTTTATTCTTTGAATCATTACTGTTCAATAATTTTTGTGTATTGCCAACTGAAATTGTTCAAAACTGTGGCCTAAGGTCGTAGAATCATTTCAATCTGCTTAGTTATATGAAAATTGAAACTGAATACCTGAACAGAAAACTGCATACTGTGAAACCTTATAGTACAATGGAGCTAATAGCTTTGAGGGTGCTTCCACAGTGAGATTAACTAAGTCTGGTTTGGTATTTATTGGCAGCATGCAGTTTGGTATTAACTTCTATAGCATAAGTATGTAGCGTGATGTTCCACTTATTAAAACTGCTTTACTGTTGTATTTTTGAGCTCTGATACAAATCTACTAATCCTCGACAGATTGGAAACCTGTTAATTCGAAGTGGCTTCATCATTTTGAGATATTTACAATTTGATTCATATGAACCACTTGAAATATTAATCGAACAAATTGGTATTTTTTTATTGGTTAAGGTACGCATTAAATTAGTTTGATCATGAACAGACATCGTCCGTACTTCGATCCCTCCATTTATTTACTGAAAAATCGTACAGTTCTATTTTGTATGCTCTACTACTCCCAATAGAATCATCTCAAGTGACGAACAGGTTAACTAAGAACGTTTGTTATGTTACGGGTTAATTTCAAATTGTTACGGGTGGGGTATCATCGCTCGACTGGTTATCTGTATTCTAGCTGAATTATTTGTCCAACTGTACTAATTTTGTGTTGATGGAACTATTTTGTTGTGTAGAAAAATAGAGTTGGTAAATTAAACGTCAACTTTTCACATATACATACATTTGTGTCATTTCACTGTGCCTGTCTCCTCCCACTCCATTTGGTCATTTAGCCATTACATCATGGAGAATAATGATGGGTAAATCTAGTTGGGGGAAACCTAAATATTGTAGAACTGATCCTGAATATGCAAAGCAGATTGGGTTGGTACCAGAAACCACGGAATTTTTAATTTTGTTTCTCTCGCGATGTAGTTCGGAGAACAGTTATTTTAGCGAATTGTCAAAGAAAATGAAGGTATTAAAGTAGGTCCAACATTTTCAGATGAATTTTTGAAATTTGTTTAAAGGTAAATCCGTTTAAGAGCATCCTGAATTCATCCCGGTTTTATCAACAACAACAAATAATAATAATATGTGTGTGTGTATGTATTTATATATTTGTGTCACTTCAGACGATATCTGATCTTGAGTACATGATAAAAATTCCAAATTTCACCAAAATGTTCATATTACCAAACAAAAATATGAGTTCGAAGCTGAGCAATTTTCAAAAATTGTAAGGGGGTCAAATTTGAGTTTTTAGGTGTCAACAATCGGTAAAAACTGCTAAAATCGCGAACAATTGATATAGAATCACTGAAAGTGGTATGGAAAGGTAAGTAAAGACAGAAAAATACCATTTTAGTTATTTTTCAAAAAGAATACGGGTCAAATTTGGATTGTTGGGTGATTAAAAATTGGTATTGAATGGGCTAAAATCCATATTAACTCACCTGACGTTGTGTGGGATGTTGATTGACGACAGGAAGAGGGATTATCTGGATGATAATAATATTAATATCTAAATAGAGTGGGTCAAATCTGACTTTATAAAGGTCCAAAATCCGTAAAAATGGCTAAAATCCAGAAAAAATTATATAATGTTACGAAAAGTGGAATGGTTTCGCGCTATATCATGTTTTTACACGATAGGACGAATATTTCTTTGAAAATTCGCTCTTACAGCCATGCTGCATGACTGGAAATCCCCCCTCCCCCGACACAACGGCCAACCTCCTTTCATTTTTGTCCGTGTAGTAGTCCTCTGACTTCACAATGGCGACGTAATAAAATTAACAATAACAAGAATTATTTTTCAGCATTCTCTTACTACAACTTGGCACTGTCTATAAACTCTGTCATGGTTAAAATAAATGTTCCAGTGTTAATAAATACTTTTAAAAGGTTCGACACGAAGTGATAAGGAAAGATAATGACAATGGAGCACTGTGGTGATGTTCATTGCTCAACCTGCACCTGCTGACTTGGCAAATGCCTAGTGTAAACCTTCAAACGTGTGTCAAACGCAAACCGTCATTCGAAGTTTCTTTCGAACAAGAAGGATGTTTGACAAAGGCGCATACTGCCAACTTTTCTTTCAAACTTGTAAGTTTGTGTCCAATTGTTTGATTATTTACGGGCCCCTTAGCGCAGTTGATTATCGAAATCCGTCGCGATATACCTCCTAGCCACCCTCAACGGCTTTTGAATCATCATTGTCCGAGTTCTTTCGGCACCTACTCTTTGCGTATCTTGAATGTAAGCCCTCTTTCACACGGGGAGCCGCACGGCTCGTGGCTCGCAGTCAGGAGCGTTTTCCGCTCTTGACTCCCATCTTTCACATTTGAGAGCCTTTTGGCTCTCGAGCGCTCAGTCGCTAGTTCCGCCCAGTTGAAGAAGCATGGATCGCATGCTTACTTTGGTCATTTACCTTCTTCATCGTCGACGCCGTCTTTGACGCCAAAAACGCCGAAGTACCAGACGGTGTTGGGTCCATCCTATCAACCAACGGCGGGATGAACCAGGAGTTTTTGCCACGCTTTATCAACAACTTCGACAGGATGGCAACAAATTTCGATTACACACGGAATTAATTAACATTTCCACGTTTACATCCATATTTGAAATCAAAAAGAAAGCAAGAAAGAATTTTGACGTGACGAGAATCCTTCGATGGATAGCAATAAACTGAGGAGCGAGAGCCGTTTTCGCTCTTCGTGTGAATACCCGCATCCTCCCCTTTGCATTTCATGGAAGAGCCGGAGGCGCGTGGCTCGAAGTGCAGAGCGCAGAGCGGTGATCACTCGCGGCTCAAGCTCTCGCTCCATTGCACTCAATGCATTTCAGTCTCGCGCCTTCCTCCTGCGCGCGAGCCGTGCGGCTCCCCGTGTGAAAGGGGCCTAACGGTACCTAAGCAAAATGAAGCCTGTGCGTACCATGAAACGAGACATGTCAACGTGAAGAATAAGAAGAAATTATTGCTGCACTATGGCCACAAGGAGGTTCTCTTCAGGGCCAGAAGAAGACTATAGGAGAAGGTACTCGTAAATCCAACACCAAACAATCAAGCTCTACCACAGCTCGTTTATTCCATAATATTCGAAGTAGTAGCTAAATTTTTCTTCATCTATTTACAAAGACCATTCTTATTAAAATAAGTGGACTTCCTTTATACAATACTTTTAAATTACAACATGGGTATTTGAAAAACGAATAGGCGATACGAACATGCTTTCAAAGTAAACAAGAACAGAAATCTTAGACAAGAATCCAAAACAAATAATGCAAGTGAATTTATTTGAATATGCGCAAATAATTCAAGGTAGGTACGTAATCTAAATTGCATTGCAGTAAACTGACCTACAGAAATGTATATCCCGAATTATAAAATGCTGATCATACCTACATTAGTGTTTCCTTATTGAATTCAATGTAGGTATAACAATAGGCACTATTTTTTCATAAATATTTCTTGTACCTATAGTAGGTACAGTGCTCCTAGGAATGTAAAAGAATGGCATGTTTCACTATGACTTCAACCTAATTTTGTTTGTTTAAAAAAGGCTATGTGAAGGGAGAAACCAGCTCTCGCCTTCTCTAAAGAGATATAATTTTGTGGACTGAGAGAAGGATATAGGTTTCCGACAAAATATTGTAGGACAAAGAATAAGAGATAGGTTGACAATAAGTAGGTTACCATAAACCGGGGTAACTGCACCAGCCTAGGGGTACCTTTAGTCTAGAAATCCCCCAAAGCTGCGCTGAAAAAATTATAGATACAGTTGTATGTTGAAAAAATTATAGGTACTGTTGTACGTACGTTGAATAGTCTGAAACGACTGAATACCTTATGAATATGAAGGAGGGAGGGAAAGGGAAGGTTGTAATTTGAAAAACGCAATGCGGAGTTCAGTGATTTTTTTATAGTCCCAAACTGCGTAAATGCTTCCTGCTGATAGAAAATGTTCAGTTTTAAGTACTCTAGGGCTTCTGCAAAAATGTAGAAAATAATACTGTCAAGTTGTTTAGTGATTTATGCCCATTATTCTGGGACGTTTGCTCCGAAAATTATCCGAGAAAGGTTGGAACACTGGTGGTACCAGCAGGCGAGTGGTTGGTACATTAAGAGAGGCGGAAGATGTTTTGGGATGTATGAGGACCATCAGTAATAAACAAAACGGAAAGCATTCAAAACAAGGTAGGGGTAGGTAGACCACGGATGAAAAACAACGAGCTTCTGAAAAGATTCAATATGAACGGTTCTTATCTGAAAGATGTAACATTTTTCTTTTTAAATTATCTTGTCTGACCCATTGAACTGTGAGTCTTTTGTTTACGTAAGTTGAGTTCATTATAAGGCCTAACTTTTTCTTAATTAGTAGGCTTAAAATGTTCTATAATTGAACCATTTTATTGTGATGTAGGTACCTATGTGCGATGGTAATAAAAATTTTAATACCATCGCACGTAGGTACCTACATCACAATAAAATGGATTACATTTCCTTTCCACCTTTTGGTGTTTGAGTGAGGAAATTTTGAGAGGATGACGGAGTCACGAGGACGCACTACTTAATTCCATTAACGACTACAGCCTTATAATGAACTTAACTTACGTAAACGAAAGACTCGGAATTTGAAAACAAGCCAAAATGACTCCAATACGACCGAAAAAACTAAAAATGTAACGAAAAATGGGAGTAGTGTAACGAAATCTAATGAACAACTACTTTCTGTTCATTATTGGAGTCACCTTGGCTTGTTTTCGAACTTGATGCTAAGTTAGACAATACAAGGGATGTAACATTGCGCCTAATTTCAAATAACTAGTTGTAGAAATTTATTATTTATTATGAGACTGTACATCATCGTTGAGACCTAAGCAGCCCGGGAAAAAATATTAACAATAGCAAAATCATAGTTTGTACAACCTAGTTACAGCAAGAAAAGTCGACGAAATGTGCAGTTGTCCCGGTTTATGGTATGCAGTGTGTTTTATATTCTAACTTATTGAGGTAAAAGCGTAAAATTAACTACTGGCGTGTCAATATTCCTTCGCTATTGAGGAATAGCGATATTTTACTTCTGATATCACATCCCTAGATGCCACTCCCAACTCATCTCTACTAGTTACCCACAATTACAACATGCACTGAATTCCACAACCTTTTTGGCAAATCACACAAGATAACGTGAACGTTTTATATGAAGGAATGATGGGGCAAACAGGATATTTCCTTCTTCACTAGCACCTCAATTCAAAGGATTTTGGCCCCCGTTGTCAAAGAGAAGGTATTTCTCATTCGGGTCGCCGTACAGTGGGACGAAGTAGGGGTTTTTCTTGACACGGCGATGGTATGAGCTATTCTTACAGAAAATTCTGCGCTGATTCCGACCTATACCTATGATCTTATACCTAAAAATAGCTCCTTAACAGATTATTTCCTCAAAAACCTGAAAACTCCATGTGTTTCAACACATTTTTCGATTTAGAGCCAATTAAAATCGTTCAAAGATCTTTTCACGCAACAGAGAAGGTGTATATTATTAAATTCTGCATTGAATGCGTACCAAAAATTGCAAAAAATCGTCGAAAAATTAGGAGTTTTTTAAGTTAAAAAAATATAATAAGTACCTTAGAAAATCCTTAGAAAAATAGGTGATCATAAAAATTAAAAAAAAAAACAAAAAAAAGACCTCTTTTGTAAAGCCAGTCAAAAATTGCGCAATGGTTTCAATAGAAATTACGTCGCAACGTAACTTTCTGTCAAACACGTGAAATAGCTAGGCAAAATCCAGATTTTGGTACAAAAAATGGCTTTGTAGCAGGAGAAAACATGACTAGCGGTTAGCCGGATGTAATTCTCTCGTATTCGTATAGGAAAATACCTAAACACCTGTGAAACCCGTATTCTGGCCCAGCTCGGCTCGTTTTCGTATGAGCCAAAAACGAACATAGCTGAAAAATGGGAGTTTCAGAGGGGGGGGGTTGTCGATTTAAGTCGCGTTCTGCGATCCGTCGAAAGTGGAATATTTGTGAGCATCACAAAATTTCCAGTAAGAATAGCTCACAAAATGATTTTTTTTGCCCTACCAAATTTTTTTTAACTTTTCCATACACTAGCCAAGTAGCCATGAAGAACCTCTGAAATCTGATCTGACCAAATCATAGAGAGCTGGGATTGGTTTCGTTCAGACGCAGAATTTAATTTCCTAAAATAGTGCTATTTGACGGTGATGTTTAGAGCAGTACCTACTTCAGGGCTGCACATTGCTAAATGTTTAAAAACAGGGTATTTGGTGGTTTTTGCACACAACAAACACGTTAACGAGCTATTATTTCCTATAATAATTGCTCATAACATCGCCATGTCAAGAAAATCCCGTATTTTCGTCCCACTGTGCGCCTTTATCAATGTTTGGAGACCCCTGCTCCAGAATGGCACATACTAATTGGTTACAAGATCAGTACCAACAATATTAAATAGAAAATTCAGCACTTAAATCTCCTTGGAAATGGGATGAAAACAACACAGATAACCATTCTTTTAAGTAGATTTCACATAGGTAGGTAGGAAGTTAGTTACTGGGAAAATATACCACACTTATGGTGCTTATGCTCAAATAACTACAGTGGATTATTGTTATTATAATTACTCGAGGGAGGTTAGGTTGATGTGGAGTAATGTAATCACGAAGATGAACTTGAGAATAACATAAGTATTACAATGTTGGCTTTACGAGGGAAGCTGCTTATGGTACAATAGGAAGGCTGTGCCCAAAGACAGAGTTTATGCAACCAAATAATTTCAGTGAGGCAATGTTTTGGATCGCATGGGTGGGATACAAAACGATGGTTTGTGTTAATCGTTTCAAGGTACCTACCTACAGCAAGAAGTATTTAGAAGACTGATAACAGAATGATTCATAGCTTCCTTAGCCTCTCCACGAGAAAATTTTGTACAAACTTAATCACTCGCAAAGAAATCGTGGAAACCCATTTCAAAGAAAAACGGAGTTATTGAAAGGTTTCTTTTCGATAACTCCGTTTTTCTTCGGAGAAAATTTTGTTTCTCAGTTTAGAATCAAATAGGGGCGACCGAGCTGTACAACAAATCCATAATGAGCAAACGCCTTGGGCTGCAGGGGCAGGATATACGAGTAATAGAACATTCAACACAACAGATGTTGAGCCAACCCAGTTAGAAACAATCGGTAATTTAGCTCTATACACCCCTCTGAGACAACATCCAGACAGTTTCCATTCAGGTTGCTCAGCCCTACAGGTGGCCATATTGCCCTCCCAGAGAAACCCCCCAGTAAGTCAGGGAACTGAAGGAAACAGATGTACCAAGGGGAGCGCCATCTGGTGCATTACTTCAAGATTCACAACCTCAGTACGTTTGCACTCTCCTCAACTCATGATAATTATGTACACTTTATCCATCCGTCCTGTGGTTTGGAAAATAACCCAAGATCCGTTTTAGGTCACGTTCAGTCATGTATTACAGCACCAGCAGTAAGAAATGGAAATCTCTTTCCAAATTCAAAGCTTCTCAATGATGGGAGTTTGCAGTCCTGACGTAGACCTAAAAGACAATATCTCGATTACCTCTGCCATGACATTGCGCTATTATTGACCTTTTTATTATTGATAATAATTTTCTTTGAGCTCACTAATGACTTGGTCCGCCTTCTTGTAAGATTTCAGAAGACCTGTGACGTGTTTCCTTTGGTCCGCAATACTTTGCGACTCCTCGAAAAGTATCTGAGTCGCCTCTTTGCAGTAGAGCTGACTGACAAGATCACTCGGGAGCCGGTCCATGACGTGATTTACCAGAAAGTGCATGATCGCTTTGGGGACCGTGTCTTGGATCATACGTTTCACTACATTGAAATACGAGGTGATGAGCAGCTCTACGAGTATGCAGTCATTCGGCTCAGTGTCCAACGCATGGCTGTCCAGAGAAGAGGAGCTTTCCGCCATACGAAGCATAGGCAGAGTGGGAGTGTCACCCCTATCACCATTACGGAAGCTCGATAAAATCTGTTGTTTGTCCTTGATGAAATCAGGGTGAGACGTATTGATGTAAGAGCAGTGGATTTTGACAAGGTTTTTCACCATTTCGTTTGTCTCGTGGACACGAACTTTGATGAGGTTCGAGGTTATAGATTTGATTTTTTTATGAAGCGTCGGGAACCGGGACAAGACAACGGACAATTGTGGTCCTACATCAGCTATGATCCTCTCCAATTCATCGTGCACCAATTGAACACAAGCTAGCGATGGAGCTTCCAGCCTTTCGATTTGCCGCTTCACTAATAACTCAAAACAGGTTTCCGGTATGAAACAAGGAAGTCGTACTCCAGTCGTATTCCTTATTGCTGTGATTATGGAGGACCTGTTGAGCCCATCAAGAGGATCAATGTTATCCAAAGTTCTTCCGTAAGTTTCCAAATATATATAGCTGATTCTAGCCCCACCTGTCAATTCTCTGGTTTCCAACTCGCTGTGAGTGCCAGTTATCTTGTTGCAGTACGCGGTAGAATACTTGGTAAGGATTTCCAACAAAGTCTTTTTGGGGTCTTGAATACTTTCTCCAGAAGCTTCCAAAACCCGTTCGTAGTGCATGATGGATGATTTAATTCGCTGCCGTAACTGGGGAAGGCTGCTTTCTATGCGTGATAACAGAATATGATGAAGGGTCCTAGCCAAAGCTGGGATGCCGTGGTTATTAGCTATAGCCGGGTACATGCATTTGAGATAGTTGGCCTCGTCTTTGACGGCATCACTTATTCGTTTGCCCTCAACTGTGTGAAGATGCGATCGGTTGACGACACCAATGATCCCCAGCTTGACCGGTATGACGTTCCCGGTCAGAATGTCAGTCGCGTCCGTCCCAGCATCCATTAGGTCGAGTTTGGTGACGACGGCGATCGTCCGATCGAAATTCGGGTCGACTTCTTTGGCGATTTTCAAACTCTCGCAGGTGGCCATGTCCGAGGTGGCATTGACCACAGCTAGTATGATGGAGTTTGAGTTGCTGATGTACTTCAAAATCAATGCTTTCACCATCTCCTCGACATCCAGTGGCTGGTCACCTACAGGCACCTTGACGATACCAGGAAGATCGACCATTGTAAGTGTTGACACTCTACTAGAGAAAATCTTCAAGATGATTGGCTCGGGGTTGATATCTTTATTAGGCCCGGCTTTTCTCACTGTTTCCAAAATAATTTCATCTCGGATCTCGTTGAAATTCGTATACACACGTTCTTTGTCATGGACAAACACCCCGCAGTCCACAGCGTCGTTCAGATCGTCGTCTTTCCGCACCAACTGCAGAATCAGCGGTCTCCTCGTGGCGATGCCGCTTCCGCGCGGAAGGAATGACTGACCAACCAGGCTCTCCAGGACAGAGCTTTTCCCCGAGCTCTGATCTCCGACCACAACAATCTGTGGCAAACTCAACGTGTCCTGTCCAAGCAGCGATACCACTTCTTGCAACTTGTTTATCACCGTCACCAAATCCTCCATGTTTCAAATTGGCCTAAATATCAGTTCAAATTTGATTAAAAATTACTTACCTGGACGTTTGAAAATGAAACAGAAATAATGCCAAAAACAATGTG
The DNA here is from genome assembly GCA_954871275.1 of Leptopterna dolabrata. Taxonomy (NCBI): domain Eukaryota; kingdom Metazoa; phylum Arthropoda; class Insecta; order Hemiptera; family Miridae; genus Leptopterna; species Leptopterna dolabrata. The sequence goes on along the minus strand of OX940982.1, from coordinate 32,173,184 downwards.
GCTTGTTTTTCAACCGGATTGGGATTTCATAATATTGTTATCAAAATAGATAAGGTGGTGTGTAACGATGGAATTGTAATATCTGATATATATGCCTAGGATTTCTAGTGGAACAAATCAACAATGAAGACAGCTCCACAGTTTCAGTTTGAACATAAGAGTTTCTGGGTTAAGACGGTTTGCTAAAATAAAAATGGGCCGAGTGCGATGAGTAGTAGTACTGTGGCAACAAACCAATTTGATATTTGCAGGATGGGATAGACTGAATTATTTGTTGCTGTATCTTCAATATCTCATATAAAGCCAACACATTGTACTTCAACTCAGTTCAAAACAATACAAATACTGATATATCAAAAATATTGGCACAAAAACGCAACAGTAAGATTACATTGCTAGGCTAGATTAGAGATTCAGAACGAATCTTGACACAGTTGAAATCAGTGTGTGATTGCACCAACACAAAAGACGCAGACACATTTGGCCTTGATAACGGACAAAGCTCCTAACCTATCCATCCAAAATATCGGACAGATTGGGGTTCAACACTATGAGTTGGCTCGACAGTTGCGCTTACTTGTAAGCTGGGCCACACAGCCATAAACAATGAGTAGGTATGTAAGTACTCCATTGTGTTCCAAGTCACTGCTTCACCAGTATGATGAACTGATGGAGGTATACAGGGTGTTAACAGATTTGTGACAGACTTCGGGAATCGATTCCTCAAGTAGGTACCTAATTTCCAATAAAAAGGTCCTCCTGGAAATGCCTCAAAAATCCCGGAATATCGGGAGTACTTTACTGAGATTTTATACAACATGTTTTCAACCATATCTCATTACAACAGCCGTAACTCCCTTAGTATGGCGACCAAAGTACAATTTGAGGATAACGATGGAAAGAGTGTTAGTTAAATGCCCTATCAATTAGACCCTGTTCATTTTTCTGAAGATGTTCTTTGCTTGTTGAGCTTCATCATAGATTTTTTCTTAAATGTTGGCGAATTTTAACGTAGTTTCCCACTTCAATTTCTGAGAGCAAATTACACACAGGTACCAGCAAAAACTTTTTCATTTTACTTGCACTCCGACGGTATTGTCAATGTGTTGTTAACCATTTTATTAGTTGAGATTGAATGCGAAAAAACATAAAATTTTGAGCGAAATCGAGTTTTCCACGAAACATACCCTCCCGCGACTCTGGGAGTTGGGTGTCGACTAGTTCATACGTAATGTGTCCCGCTGAATCGAATCGTGACAACTCCCCGAGTCGTGTAAGGGTAATTTTTCATTGAAACCCCTCAATTTAGCTCAAAGTTTTACGTTTATCGCTTTCAAACGCAGTTTTCGCGACTAATAAAATCGCGACAAATTATCCTTCCGTTGGAAAGTGGGTGAATGGAATGAAAAAGTTTTCACTGTTATCCGTGCGTAATTTGCACTCAGAAATTACGGCAAAAAACTACCCGTACATCCAAATTCGTCAAAATTTCAAATATCTGCAAAAGTGAAGCTCAAAATACGAATCAAATAACATCCTTAGATAAATGAACAGTGGTTTATTTGATAGGAAATTTAACGCTCTTTCCATCGGTACCCTCGCCATGCTAAGGGAGTTGGGGTCGCTGCCGTGAGATACGGTCGAACCTCGAAAGTCAAATTACTCCCGAAATTGAGGGGGGTTTCGAGACACAGAGGAGCGTTTTGTTGGAAATCATTTCTAGAATCGATTCCTAATGTTTGTCACATCTCATCCGTCAACAACTACAATTCAGATGAACGGAAAGCATGCAAATCCCATTCCAGAATGCACCGTTTCATAGGCAACAGAAGAAGCTCCCAATTCAAATGCGTGAGCCACCAAATTCAAGAGTTTTCACAGCAAACAAAAATAATGATTTTCATGAAACTCATTGATCACTAAAGAACAGACTACGTAACCACTGCAGGTTAGGTACTTACTAAATTTGTCATACTCATTGTTTTACCACACACTTCAGTCCAAACAATATTTTCAACCATGTCGTCGGGTAGTTTTTATTTTATTTTTTTAAATATCATTTTCACAATTATGTATATAAAAATAAATCTATTTGGAAAAACACACTCCGCAACACGGATAAGCCAAATATTGTTCACAAGTAAACGGCAAAACTAAAGGCACTAGAGGAGGTCTTCCTAAACATTGTGTTTTACTTTTATTATAGAACGGTAATTTGAAGAAAAAAATCCAAATTCTATGTGGTTACCACTACTGGTAGGTTAATTATTAGTTGTTGTTGTTGTATACAAAAAGCGACTAATTATGGATATAAAACGTGATTTGGCGGTGATACCTAGAGTTTCCCAAAATGAGAAGCACCAAATGTAAAATGAGTGATAGGGACGTACTTATCATCAGACGCTCTGAAAATTTATTTTGTTAGTGGCTTTTATGGCATGGGCTCAACGTGGATCTCCAACAGTTTTCATAAACTGCAATATCAAATTGTAGATTGGATATTCAGGCCCCTTCCCCCTCCTCGCCACAACGCACACGCACGCACACACACACACATACATACACAAACATCATGAATCAGGTACCTATGTTATTTTGTAATATATAATCACCTGGTAACAATGCAAAAAACAGTCACTGAGTTGGAAATTAACATTTGAAAACGTGTGAAGCTCAGCGGGCCAATGGCCAGGCCTCGCAGTTATAATTCATACGTTATCAGACAAGAATATCATGTGAAGTCCTCCCTGAAATCGAGCTCATGGATACTGTAACGCCGAGAGCTGATCGAGCATCTGCATTAACAGTGACTTTTGTGTGTGTGTGCCTTTTAAGGATGTGGCGTTCAGCACTGAACGGATGACCAAATAGTTGTCGTTCTCATTGAACGGGCGATACAAACCTCACTCCATTTTCACAGCTCCTCATATCAGTCCCACCACTTCCTCCGCTCATCAACCCCTCTCTTCGCCCCTCTACGTTAGTACAGTTCTTCCCTTCCCCCCTTGCCATTCCCATAGTTCTTCCCTTCCCCGCTTGCCGTTCCTCCACTTTCACAACTCCTCAGTTCACGAGTTCACCTGTTAATCCGCCCCTCCTGCTTTCCTACCTCCCTTCATTTCCACAAGTCCTCAGTTCTTCCACCTCGCCCGCGTTCCTGACTCCTCGCGTTCCCCTCCCAACTCCCACCAGTTCATCGACCCCTCCCTTCTCCACGCATTGCTGATCGTCAGTAAGGCTTCTTATTAGTTTCCAGCGACATTTTTTATTGTGATGGATTTTCCAAACCGTTGATTTTGTATGAAAATATATATTATTAAACTGTTAAATTTATTTACAGAATCAAACCTACCAAACCTCCGTACTGAATCAAACCTATCAAAACCCCGTTTTCGTGATTTTTAGGTTGGGATAATTATAATTTTGATTAGGGACTGGGTTGAACTGGTGAACGCATCTCAGAACTGATTGAACTGGTGGGAGTTAACTCCTGGAACTGAATGCATCTTACACATCTCTAGTGCCTTTTCTCTGTTTTCGTTTCCTCAACTCATTTTGGTTTGGTTCAGTAGTTATCACCGTATGGATACTGAAAACACAGCAGAATGTTGGGGTTTGCCACGTGGTACCCTCCAACCAATTATAAGCGTCAGAAATGCGTAGGTCTTAGTGCGCCTTTTTTCAGACACCTCAAGTTTACTTAATTTTTTTTTTAAATCGAGGAGTGGTCGTTTTATTGGAGGAGCCCGGTTTTTTCATAACTTCTGTTCTCTATCAATAAAAATGCCACTGAAAATCATGCTCCCATTAACTTGAATCAACCAACTGTATGCAGGCCGCCCTACAGCCAAGCTGAATGACCAGAAGGATCAAGTCTGGCAGGAAACCATAGGTAAGGAAGGCCGATCTCTCATGACTGCTCTTCTTCTATTACAGAGAATCAGATGAACTGATGGCACAGCACTACGAGTTATAATACAATACCGTTAAAGACACCACTAATTATCGCTACAAGTCTAAAATAAATGCAGCCATTTATTTTAGACTTGTAGCGATAATTAGCGGTGTCTTTAACGGTATTGTATTATAACTCGCAGCGCTGTGCCATCAGTTCATCCGATTCTCCGCAATGGAAACACGGCTTTGGAAAAAAAAAAATTTGTCCACGAAAGAGCAGTCAACAAAATCCCTAGGAAATTGTGTTTTGTGAACTGTTGAAGATCAACACGGAGGATTACAATTTCATGTTTGCCATTTCTTAATTAGAACTGAATACACCTAAATAAACGATACTCCTCAATATTATTTAGGGACCAAGAAAAAAAATTATGTCATCCCAAAAGTAAAAATTTTTATTAGGAATTATTAATATGCCTAAATTAAACATCACTTATTTACAATAATAATACAAGGGGAGAGCACTTCGAATACTTATCTGTTTCTCATTAGTATGAGGTCAAACTTAGCAGTTTTGTTTAGGTATTGATATCAGTTTTTAGCGATATTGTGACAATTTTTTTTTTACTAATAAAAAGGAAGACAGAAATGTATCCTTCTAAATTAATAGAACGTGTTACAAACTCTAATGTATTGCTGCTTAATTGATGAATGCCCGATATCAAACAATTTTCCGGCTAATATGTTCGTTCTTCTATAGAAATATAAAGCTAGAACTATGTACAATTATATTCCATTTTTTTAAAGTCACATTTTCAATGCATATAAAACTAGCAACTCACATCAGTTTAGCTCCGATTATTAGGCTTTCAGAATTTCATTGATAATAATTTTTATATATATATTTTTTCTGTAGAGATTATTTTTGCGGGATTTCTTTAAAATTTGAAACAGTCCTCTTCAAATGAGGTTGAAAGTATTAAGTTTTGTCAGTATCAGGTGTAGCAGAGGTGTTTGTGGCGGTAGTTACCTGGGGCGGTTTGTCCATATATCAGTTGGACTTGGTGGCCTCCTTGGCCGCCATGATGAGAGGTGTGAGGCTTGCGAGGGGTCGTGACTGCTTCAGGAACGGGTGCTGAAAGTGGTTAGAATAACAATGTAGGGTATCTGATCATATTACCCGTCTAACAGCAGTACATAAGATTAACATAGGAGTCAGATGCGCGAAGGTGCAAATGTGCAGTTGACTGAAGCTTCCCCGAAGACGATATCTTATTACCTTAGACCTTATTCTCAGATGATCTAGGTAAAAGTTCAAAGTACGGGGAGGAAATAGAACATTAGACTTTTACCAAACTACATATACATGCAGATTCCATAGGGTATCATTATGAGGGTAAGTTTTGGTTACTGCAAAGGTTTGGCGCAGAAAAATCAATGGTAGGTAAATCATTAACGGGAAATTGATGGATATTGAGGAGAACAGGGGCCAGAAGCATGTGCTTACCCGAACAGCTACTAGCGCTACGCTTCTGATAGAATCATGTTCGACTAGAGGTTCAATAAAAGAGTTTCTTAGCGTTTGAATAAAGAAGATACACCCAAGATACCCTTGTAGATATACCCAATAAGGTCAAATCCAGGGTTATAAATGGTACTGGTGACAACAATGATTATAGCAGCACTATGACGTATAGGCCAGTCAGTAGTAATTGTAAAGAAATTGCTCTCAGAGCTTACTCAGCTGATCAGGGCAGGGACCCTGTTTGTCATTCTTAACCAGGAGTCCCACAGAAGCTCCATTCCAAATTTGAGCCTCTTGAGGTGAATAGGAGAAAAATCTGCCTCAGAGCTCTCAGCTGACCACGTTAGAGACCCACTTTGTCATCGTTACCCAGCAGTCCTACAGCGGATTCATTCCAAATCCGAGCTTCGAAGGTTGAAAAGGAAAGAAATTTCTCCCAGAGCTTACCCAGCTGATCCGGGCAGGGACCCTCATTGTCATGTTTACCACCAGTCCCTCAGAAGTTCCATTCCAATTTTGAGTCTTGAAGGTTGAACAGGAAAGAAAATGGTCTCAGAGCAAACTCAGCTGATCAGGGCGGATGCGGAAACCTTCGTGGGTGTGCGCACAACAACTCACCGAAGTTTCATCAAAATCAGATGAATGGTATATTAATTGCTATGCAATTTTAACGCCGGGGGTCATGTGAAAAAAATGTCCTGTCACAATATCCTGTCACAAAAACGCGTCACGCAAAGAGGAATGTGATGAAGATGAGCACAAAGAGGAATGTGATAAAGATGAGCACAAAGAGGAATGTGATAAAGATGAGCACAAAGAGGAACGTGATAAAGATGAGCACAAAGAGGAATGTGATAAAGATGAGCACAAAGAGGAATGTGATAAAGAATTACCAACGTTATCTTTGTTACCTATGAATAACTAGTTACCTACATTTCATGGTAACGGGCGCCGCTTGGCATTTTTTAATGTGTTTCTATGGAAATTGGCCCCGTATTGGCAACGGCTCTTTTGAATTTGGTATCTGCAATTTTATAATTACGTATGGAACGTTTATCGTACCCTTCGACACAGGTAAGTTGTTCGTTGGAAATAGTGTGTTACCTCCTTCAGAAATAAATGTAAATAAATAACGTTTAAACAGAATCGTTTTATTTTTTTGTGTGTTGGTGTTGTGGGGGGGGGGGGGGGTAAATTGCATAGCAAATTCTCCTTTGTTATACGAAGTATAAGAACACATCCTTCGGCGGAGCCCCCTTTGGGGGTCCAGGGGGCTTGCCCCCTGGCGAGGCCCGAAGGGCCGAGTATATATATATATATACTGACTTGCCTTTTAATGAAAATATGAAGAAGAACCTACCTTCAACAGTTCAGACGCTGATGCTCTGGTTTCAACCTCCACTTCAAGGCACTGATCAAGGAAATCCTGGAAGATCTGCGACAGCTTCTCTTTCTCTTTGATTTCTGGCTTACCGTTGGTAGCAATAAGGTAGAGAGCCTGTAAACAGGGAGAATACAAAGTTTTACAAAACGTAAAGCGAGGAAATCCAACTCGAGGCTGTAGCTCTAGCAGGTGAAACTACATTCAATTGGCACCAATGGGTCAGCTGCAAACCTTTAAAACTCGATATCAACCAGAAATGGGTGAGCAGCTCTCAGAAACCATAGAGAACACACAAATCTGCTCAGTCTAAACATTCAGCCCACCACGCATACAAATTTGTGAAGTAGGTACTTTGATCCTAACCAACACCGACTGTTCTAAATTTTTATATACACTTACAGTAAAACATTATAAGTACATACTTAAGCACTACTCTTCATGCACTCACCCTTTTGTACAGATCAGTATGGATATATTGCACTCCCATCTCAAAAGTAAAAAAACATTCCCCTATCTCCAAACTTAGGATAGTGGCAATGAGACGTACGTAAACTTGGAGAAATGAATGCTGGGAAGATTGTTCATTAGAGGTTTGAAAAATCCTGGTCATAGAAGCATCCTCGCTCAATGCATGGTAACTAAAACTGGCCCTAAATCCACCAGGGTTCAAAGGTATAGTTGGGTTCAGGTCATTCGGGATGGACCTCAATAACACAACGTATAGTAAACACCATTCATGCGTGGGCTTGGGGAGTACTGCCCTGCCAGTAGTGACTTGCGATATTACTGATACCAATATTTTTTGTTTCGATATTTTCGAATATTGGAAGAAAAATGTTTATATAAGTACAGTAGAAGTCGCTTACAGTGATCGAATTGGGACCGACTGGAAACAATCACTATAAGCAACCAATCTCTATAAGCGACTTCTACTTTGTGGTGATTTTAGCCATTTTTACCGAGATTGGCGAATGTGACACCCCAGAACTGACCTAATTTTGATTAATTTTTTTTTTAGGAATCTTCATTAAAACCTATAGGCAGTTAGTTATCTTCTGTTTCGGATCATCGTTCAATAGGTACCACTTTTGGTGAATATATACCATTTTCAGGAGATATCAGCCCTTTTTACCTATTTCGCCGACTTTTAACATCCAAAAACTAGAAAACTAATCACTATAACCGACCTTTTGATCACTATAACAGGCCAATTCACTGTGTGTTTACATTCAGGGACCTGAATGTTTCTATCCTTATATCCGACTTATTCCTTTAACCACCTTTCTACTAAGCGACTTCTACTGTATTTTTATATATTATATTATTATATATAAATAAAAAAACCCATGGCACAACAGCCTGTGAGGGGCCCAGGCCGGTCGACCTGCTGCAGGCCTAGGCCTGTACGGAGGTGCTAGGTGATAGCTTGTAGGATTCTCCCAGCCGCTGTTTGTCAACTTCCAAGATCAAGGGTTTCCAGCTTTATCGCTGTTCCAGCTGTATCGCGATAAAGCTGTGGCTTTGACTTGAACCCACGGTTGATCGATCCAGCTACAGCCCTGGACAGGATGGCAGCTACACCACTACCTGAGCCACCACAGACCCCATTTTATATAAATATGGTAAAGAAAAAGGAACTATTACCTACCTATTTATGGTGATTCTACGATGACTGCTATTCAAGTGTGCCAATGCCGTACCTACACCCACAGAGTAGCAGACACACCACAACCAACCTATGTCTGACATAAATCCCAAGACAGTTGGAGAGAAGAACCACAACGCTTTCCGTTCCTCCATTTTTTTAATTTCTTTCCCTTCTTTTGTGTTACCTATGTCTCTGACCTGTGTGTTTTATCCATAATATCATCAAACAATAATATTTTAATACTATTTCATAATAGAATATTTGATCCAAGTATATTTTTGTTTCAATCTTACATACCTATTTCAACACACATACAATATTCTAGGTAGGTAGCGTGAGTAATAAGATACCTGCTTCATTTTAGTAAAATCTGCAAATCTTCAATTCGGATCTCGGTCCACCCAACAGCTAATTGGGTCATAATTGAACACGTCTCAGCAGTCAGCCATCCAAGTACATACTAACCACCCAAACCGATAAGGCAGTTGCGGAGGTCCCAACAGCTAAGGGGTTGGGGAGGATTCCAATGCGATCCAGGTATCGATGTTATGAAACTATATCAACTGACTTTCCTCCTCAATCAAGCATGACACCACTTGTACCTACCTGCTGCCGGTTCAGAAAACCAATTAAGGTTAACCACGCAGAACTCGAATGACAACAGGTGTGAACACTACAGAAAGGACACTCACATGGATAAAACACCCAAACAGCCCACCAAATGGTCTTATCAATGGTCAAACTGACTTACCTATAAATTGTTATCAACATGCAGGAATACTTAATATTTATTGTTTGCTGATGGTGCAGACGGGCCGTACTCACTATTCCTACTTGAACATTTATTCATTTGGTCATCTTAACTCCTAGATTTACAAGTCTGGCCACTGCCACTGAGTACACCTTCTAGCCTGGAAGAAGCTCTAGCTGTTGCTTGTTTCCTCCCTACGAATCCAAAGTAGAAGGTTAAAGCTTAGTTGTTAGTAGAAGTGAACTCCAGGTACCAACATCAGGTTTCTTTGTCATGCCATCAGCAATGACAAAGAAAAAAATAATTCAGAAATTGATACAAGTAACTCAGCTACGAATTCTCATAAACAGTGCACCAACAGGGTTCAAATAACAAAAGTCAGTGACAGCGACCAGTCACTGCAGCTAAATGCAGAACTTCTGAAGACCTGTCAAGTGAATTAAAACTCTGGGATGAATTGAGATTTGCATTGAAATCGTTCCATCATCCTTTTGGATATCCTCTTTGATTGCAGACGCGACAATTTTTTTGACTTCGGCTGAGACGAAAAATCTTTCGAAACTTTATTCAGTCTTCCTCAGCATCATAGTCCATCTGGAATATGGAGTAGATTGACTGCTCCCCAGCACCATCGTCTTACCCATGAAATCACCCTCCACTTCACCTTCAATATACAAAAACAGGGCAATATGCCCATGTTTCCTACAGAACCCCAACCCAAGTGCGACCAGTTGCAGTCACAGGTCCCAACTCTGGAACCACACCTCAACATAAGCCGACTTACCCTAAGGGGATTTTCATTCAGGTAAGGAGGTTCTCCTTCGATCATTTCGATAGCCATGATCCCCAGCGACCAGATGTCCACCTTGGGGCCGTACTGCTTCCTCGTCACTACTTCAGGAGCCATCCAGTAGGGTGTCCCCACCATCGTCGTCCTTTTCGACTGCTCGGGAGAGATTTGAGCGCAGAACCCAAAGTCAGCTGTTGAAAGGACCAGTGCAGCGAGTGGTTAATAAAGATACTCGTGTTTCTTGACAAAACGCAAGTCTCTTAAATGGGTGGGAACATAGAATTCACATAATTAGTTGGTATGCTAAACATTTAGTCAGAACATTAATACATATCGGCAACTACCTATAGCGTACTGGGTAGCCATGACAAAACAAAGTTCAACAGTACCCTATTTCCTGTTTTCACACGTCCCGTTCAATCAAAATTAGCTGGAATGAAAGGTGAGGACTGAAGAATTGAAAGGATTGCACATTTGAGCATGTGCGGAAGTGACCAAATTTTGCTCCAATCATGATGGGAATCAGCGCTAGACAGGACTGCCATCTTAGAACCACGAAAAACCGGAACAATTTCCAAGAGAGTGAATGGGGGGGAGAAGGGGCGAATTTCAAGAACCCTTTCTATTTCATGGCCAGTAAATATTAATGAAAATTGAATGATTATTTTTTATCAAAATTATCCCGAAGTGATATGGCAACTGGAATAGGTACCTACTCTACAGTGACGCACAGAGGAAATAAGCAAGATTCGTAGATTTCGAAGTCTTTCTACGGAGAAGATAAAAAACCAAATAGATAGTCTAAACATTGTAAGAAAAATAATAAACTACCCTAGGAATGGAAGTATGTCAACTCAGTGGCATCAACCAAATGTCCGTTGAACTGCCATGAAATCAGAACAGTACACTTGTAGGAAAATAGACGCTTGGACGTTCCCACGGGATGTACCGTTCTGATTTCATGGCAGGTTCAACGGAAATTTGGTTGATGCCGTTGACCTGACAAACTTCCACCTCTAAGCTTCTTGAAGTAGATAAAATACAGTAGGTATATAACCAAGGTATTACTCATTTTTATTTGTTCACTTTTGTTTATAATGCTGCCATACTGCTCAACAAATGGAAAATTAATTCTTTCGTCGGGTTGGGATCAAATTTGAATACCTACATAATGAAATTGTTTTTCAGCCTTCTTGGTTGTAGGTACCGCCTAACCGAAAACAATAAATTCTACAGAATTGCAACTTTGTAAGGTGTTATTTCATGCTTCACAGCACTATCAAGCAATAAGCAAGGAATCATTGTAAATCGCTAAATTGTTTTGAAACTAGGAACAGTATTTATTCATCAAGTAAGTACTTAATGAGGTGCCCAACTAGTTATAGGAAAATGGAGTTATCAGAAATTTTTGGGCAAGCAACTGTGTTCTCCGTGTGGCTTGGTATCAGGAAGGGGCCAAAGCACGGAACATTACGTGTCCCGAAACATGATGTTATAGGACAAAGGCCTGCAAATCGGGACAGTCTTTGGGACTATCGCAACCCAGATGGGAGCAACCTGCGTGATTTTCAATTCGCTCCATTAACTTAGGAGTATGTGCAACATAATGGGGTATGTGCACGTATCTATTTATTGATTTTTTTTAATTAATTTGTTTTTATTTTATGAAATTAGAATCTACCCTGAGAATTTTTACACCAACCGCACTGTCCTACGATAATTAGTAGTTCTTTTTCTACGGGTTTTCGAAGTTTCAAACAATTCTGACGTCAGTGCACCCCTCTCGCCAGGGCCGGAACCCTCCCGCCCACTGTGACGTCAGAATTCTTTGAAACTCAGAAAGATCGTAGAAAAAGAACCAACTACTTACCGCAGGAAAGTGCGGTTGATGTCAAAGTTTCAGAATGGAATTTAGTTTCATTAAAAATTAATATACCCGCTTTTGTGACCCACGCACATACTCCCTTATCAGGGATTTCACGTTTCTAAACACTACTAGATATCATTCCAGTAATGGAATGAAATTCATAAGCGGCCGTCCCTTTGTGTTTTCAGGAAGGCTTTAACAAAACTGATTGCAATTAAAAAAGGTACCATTCGTATATGCGATCTCATCGCACTTTCAACGCCAATCTCACTGGGGTCGTGCAGTCTCAAGCTCAAAACACGCGCAGATTTTTCATTGTAGAAAAACTGGGAGAAGGCGACGCCGCATAATCCCCCATAATCAAACGAAAGATCGAGGTCGTTTACCTCATTTGTTCAGACCTGTGGCCAGACTATAGAATCCTAAGGATATAACCACAAAACTGTTAACCACTCTGACAATTTTATTGACCAGTTGACTGGCGATGGAACACAGACAACAGAATGTTTATGGCGGCATGTGGACTCGCGATAAAATATAAAAATAAATGGAGCCGATAGAATGTTGGACAGGCAATTAGTCGAAGAGTGGTGGCGCTCGTTGCATCCAGTGAACATTTTCAACGTCTATTTTGATGATTTAAAGCAAACTACTACTTAAAACAACAGCTGCAGTACGAGACGAGCTTCATCTGGGGCGAATTACTGACGATCTTCATTTGGAGAGAGGTAGGTGTAATTTTAATTTTAATTTGGTTTGAGTGAGATCGCATGTTGCATCCACTGGAGTGTCGGTTCGATCGCTGGCCGGCTGAGATTGCATATGCGAATGGTACCTTGAAAAAAGTTTGAAAACAATGCTGAACGAAGAAGGTCGTTAAAGCAATCGCAATTTCAGACCCGAGGGTGCTCCTCAATGTGCACAGCACACAGAGCTAACATGTACATTACAATGGGATTCTGATGAGTTAATGGGGGCCTATCTGCATAACTTGCCAACTTCAGTTCTTTCAAATATTTCCAGAGGAGCTTACTTAGTTTTACACTCCCGTCCAGACCGAGGAGAATGTTATCGGATTTGATGTCCCTGTGAATGACTTGATTGCAATGGAGAAACTCGAGGGCTTGCAGCACTTCTCGACACACAGAAGCTATTTGTCCTTCATCCATACACGTTTCCGTGACGACATCCGTCAGCGAACCGCCGGGAAGGTACTCCATCACAACCTGAAAACCATGTTGACATGGTTAGCTGCTCAAATATGATAATTTAATGGATTCTGATTGAATTCTGATTCTCTTCTCTTGCCCAGTAGAAGGAGCTGGATGATACAGAGCAGTCCTATGGGGACTACGAAAATATTCCGAATTATGGAACTCACCAGATGCCGAATCTGGACTAGTGGGTAGGTAGATGAGAAATTTGAGAAATCGCAGTTCTTAGTTCTATATTTTATCGATTTCAGTGAAAGTGCAAACAACTGGCACATCAGAAATTGAAAGTTACCATGGGAATGACTCACCCAGAGCTCTTCACCGACCAGATAACTGTCCAAGTAGTTGACGACATTAGGGTGTTTGTTCTCCCTCATTACGAGGATCTCGTTTATTATAAGCTCTTTCTTAGGTTGTTGCGACAGGTTCATTTGTTTTATCGCCACTTCCATCCCAGTGGACGCTTCGATGGCAGTGTATACTGTTCCAGATGCCCTGTTCAAACAAAAAAACTTGTGAAGCTAAAAACTGCGTGTTCTGATCTTCTTGAAATAGCTTCCTGAAGCCGAAACATCTCAGCAAAATCGCAAAATTAAAGCCGTGGGTTATGGCGTACAGCAAAGACTTGTGACAGAGTGTGACAGTGGGGGTGGACCCTCGAGAGTCCCTCTCCTAGATCAGCGAGATTATCACCGGTTAAGAAGAGATATCGATTAGGCTTCCGCTCACCGATGTTAGTAAAGGAATCCTTCTGGGAAACCTTTGGGTTTATCCTTCTGGTAAGCCCACAAAAAGTGGATGGAGTATGGTGAGTTGCTCAGCGCATACTCCCAAACCATGCTCTGCTACCATGTGATAGAGTGTGACAGTGGGGGTGGACCCTCGAGAGTCCCCCTCCTAGACCAGTGAGATTATCACCGGTTAAGAAGGGATATCGATTAGGCTTCCGCTCACCGATCCCTTCTCCACCGGACCAAAAAACGACTCCAGAACAGCCACACTGTTACAGACTTCATATTTATGAATACATTAGACGTCAATGAAATTCGTTTAGGGACTATTTCAATAACCCCTGCGAATTCCATTCAAACCAGTTTACCAGAAATACACATTTAGACATGAGTAGAAATCAGAACAAATTGGATTTTGATAAAACTCATTCGGAACCATCTAAAATTAACCCTCATAATATATAGGCACCTGTTAGAACAGAAAACAAAGAAACGAGAAAAAACGCACCCTTGGCCAATTTTTTCCATTTTGGTGTATTTTCTATTTGGGTCGCCAACTGTAACGATTGTGCGGAGCCGATCCAAAATTTCGTCATCAGTCAGCTTCTTCTTTCTCGCTTGTGGCGTTGTTATCGCAACGTTTGCGTTGGTGTTGATGGCTACGTTGTGATTCTTATTTTTGTCCAAAGATGGCGGTGTCGGTGGAGAAGTCCTGGCAGTGCCATTAGTCCTTCGGGGAGGGGGAGGAGTCGGCGGTGCAGGGGTTTCTTCGAGAGGTTTTGTATACTGCACAAAGGCAAACATTTAAGATTCAACAGCAACAAGAGAATTTGGGTTTGATATAACTTATAGATTGGTGGCTTAATCGTACTTGTAGGTACGAAACACGATAGTATTGTAGAAATGGCTTACAATTGACATGGTTTTCGCAGGTCTAGCAGGTGGTACGGGAGGGAGGGCATCTTCTTCTTGTTCAGAAGACGTGGACGTGCCTGTTGCGGAAGGTGGCAGATACGTGTTGGGTTCGGTGTCCGGAGTAGACGACGATGACGGGTGGGAGAGAGACTGGGACTGCGCCGAATTATGTCTCGGCGTATGTCTCAAAGATACATCTATAGAAATCACGACAAAACCATATCATCATAAGCCTTGAGACACGAGCTTCATAATATCCTGCTTGGGGCAGTAGCTCACAAACCAGACAATTCAGGCAACCAGAAGTGTCACTCAAGCAGTGATTACATTGGGTCGGAGTTCATCAGACATTTCTGACATACGACTTCACAAGAATCCGTCAGAACGGATCAAGGAGGAAGTTCAGCAGGAGTGGTTACACCGGTTGCGGCCATACGAATTCGTATGTCATGTGTTCATGTGTTCAAACTAGTCATGTGTTCAAAATATTTGATTTTTCATCAGTCTGCAGCGCCCGCAGCGCTTGTTATTCGCGTTTTAATTTGTTTAAATTTTTTCTATTTTTTTAAAGATGGATTACATCTTTGGTTGAATTACATTAATGGAGGGGAGAAAACCCTTGTGGGACCAAAGATCTAAACATTACCACAACCGGGGCCTAAACAGAAATTCACGGAAGTTCGAGTACGTGAGCAGTTTCTCCTGTGTCACATTTAGAATATAATCAAACGTTGAAAGAGACATTAGAGTATTATTCAATGTAGCTCCTACAGAACTCCCTATTACTGATAGACTTCTGCACTCACTCGTGCCTTTCAGATTGTTCAATAACAAAAAAATAGAGACAGGGGTGAGTCCATCACAAAATATTCTTCTCTGAGAACTCCCACCGTCCTTGCTGTCTTGCGAAAACTGATTTCGAAAGACACGTTCAGAAAACACGCACGAGTTCTGAAAAACTCCGATACAACGCAACCACCCCATTTGTTCCAATTCGTGCAGACGGTTTCCTACGACTGGATTTTCTGACGAACTCTGATTCAATGTAACCACCGCTAAGGCCAGTGTGGTCCAAACAGTTACTTAGAGCGTGGCTTTCCAAGCACCCATTCTTCTCCCATTCTAATCCACTGCGAGCGAATCACGTGACACCTCGCCTGGCCACCTGTTTCTAGGCTGAGCCTTTCTTCTTCTGAACCCAACCTAGCTTTGAGCATAGTCTAGTTCCTTGGTCTTCTCTCATCCTATCCACGTAGCCAAGCAAACGGATTCTAGTGGATTTTATTTGCCTCCCTGTCCAGGATCTCTTCTATTTCACTGTTATATTTTTTTTTTCTTCTTATTTTTTCAATACTGTATTTTTGAGGAAACGCACTCTGTATATACATGGGTGGTCTGGCACCGAATTACATGGATTCTTACACTGGTGTTTCGCAACATACGCTTGATGTGCGACACATTTTAAAATATGTATTATATGTGACTTGAGATAACTGTATACCTAATACATACAACAAATTTTCAACATAATACACCTCGATAATGTCTTGAACATCCTAAAAGAAAATTGCGAGCAAAGAAGCAGAACGCTCTCAGTCGACAGATTTCCCTAAGGAACTTGAACAGTGCCCTAAACATGACATTTGCTGATGGTAAGAACAAGGAAGGTGGCACTCACCGATCATCTTAGTCGTGGTCATGAACTTGTTGCCCTTGGTCTCCTTGCTCGAGTTGTCATACCAGTTGAGAACGTCCAAGACAGCTTGAGGGTTTTTCTTCTGTTCCTGCTTGCTGATGTTGCTGTTCATCAGCAAGCGCGCCCACGCTTCCGGCATCCCCTGGAAACAAATTTAGAAGCTTTAGGGATTGTTCAGGGTACATACAGATAGACTAGAAAAGCGTTGAACCCAATCATTCCAAAATTATCTGATGTTTTACAAGTGTTCTTTGCAGCAGGCCAAATCATTTGTTTTAATGAGCCATCACTCCCAAATTTCCATTTCCTCCTAAGAGCAAAGCTGAGACCAAACCACATCTAATTAAAAGTGTTGGTTTGGGTAATATATTAATGGGGAGTTCTTCATGGGGTCGAGTTTTCAATCACTGATATATGTAATGGTATGTACGGTCTCAGTTTTACCACCTTTCGAAAACCACCAAAACAATAATTACCAACAAAATCGCAGCACTGTACGTACAGAAAACGACGAGAGCAGCCGTAGAAAATAACAAAATGATCTTTTGATTTTTTCAGTAGTTTTGGCCCGAAGTGTGACATGTGTCTAAATAAAATAGCTGAGTTGGCGTAAAGCTGGGTTCACACAGACATTAATAACACAACGGTTGTATGCAACTGGAATCCTCGAGCTGAATGATCTTTGCGTTCATTAGATCTTGGGTTGCATTATTTACAATATTATAAATAGTAGGCTGTTCGAATAAACGTGCATTTTGAGAGAGACAGCAAGAATAAAATCGGCACATTAGACATTAAGAAATCTATCAATAATATCCAAATCAGCCAGGAATGTTGAATTCCAACGAGATGAAGCAATCTCAGCAAGAAAGTTGTGTGCAAAGCCCTCTAAACAGAACCCTCAATGGATGAGTATACAGTAGCCATGCATGCCACATTCCTTGTTAATGGCTGTACCTACCATGTGAACCGAGCTTATGGATACCAGGGGGCCGGGGTGTCTGAGCAGGCTACAGCGTCTGCTCTTTATATCCCTGTTTGGGATAAATTTCGTGGCGTCTCTGGTTCTCGTCTCGGGCGGGCACCAATACAAGCTTTGAAAAGCATGCATGTGCTTACCCGGCCAGCGATTAGCTCGTCACCTCTGATAATAATCAGGTGAAGCCTACAGGGACTAAAGGCTTAAATAACGTTCAAGTAAACAGCCCCCCTGGGCTATACCCAATGAGGTCAAATCCAGGGTTATAAAAGAAATTTAAATTTTTCAAGTTTATGGATAAAACCTTGTGATTAATGGTTGATAAATTATGAAACGCCAATCAGTAAGCGTGGATGCAAAGTGGATCTAACGATGACTAGCTAGCTAAAAGTAGGCACAGAATTTTTAACCTAAATACAAAAAATGTGTCTATTGGAGCAGAACCAAGATTTGGAGTACTAGCTCAATTGCAGTAGGATCAAGATTTCTACGAGGACATTAGCAGGAAGTGTTTCATATTTTTAGATCGCAACAAATAATTTTTAAAACCTAGTTCGAAGTTATACAAATAATTTTTAGTACTTAGTTCGAAGCCATCCCATTCACAACTTAGGATCCACTGAAATGTACGAACCCAAGAAACGTAGTAGCTTTTGATACATCTAATCTCATTAAACTCGTGAGAAAAATCCGTAGCATTTATATCACAGTAAGCTTTATGGCAATAATAAATTTAAGAACCCTCCGAACCGTCAGAGGTTGTCGCTGTTACATTTTGGACCCACAGAACTAGGTATCTGCCCTGTTACTTGTTTAATGCAGATATTTAAACTTTATACGTACCTACATAATTTTAATAAGTACATACATAACTTTTATAGAAAACTTTGGCCTCTTGAAACTATCAATAATCATCCGAACCTGAAGGCGGATAGAACTGACAATAACCTCATTAAATCAATATGTCACGTTTCAAATCACAGGACAAATGGGGACCATTATGAAAAATAATCAACCAGGTTGACTTCTGAATAATTTAGGATTCACACACATCGACACAGCAGCAAAACATACGAAACCAAAGCTTAGTGCGATAAATATATATAATGAATGTGCTGGGGGACAATGCCAAAAATTATAACAACGCAAAGAAATTCATCAAGTTATATTTTCTCTCGTACTTGCAGACAATCTCTGGTAATAACCATTGTTCGATATGGGGCTGTTGTAACTGGCGAGTGATTTTATGAAATTGACTCCCTGATATGAGAAATGATGAAGTGCTCGTCCTCTACGAAATACAGACACTTACAGGAGGGAAGCCTAAAGCAGGCACAAAGCGATCAACGAGTATCATGCACACCAACGGACTTACTTTCAGCGGCAGCTTGTAGGGAAAACAAGAAGAAACTATTGTACACATTCGGCTCTCACACAAATAGGTATTAATCGACCCGCTAAAGACTGGGGGAAGTTATGCAGGTGATGAAATATAAATATTTTATGAGATTGAGTGTCAATGAAGGATACCCATGTATGTTATTTATTTGACAGTAGACGCTGAGACGACATAGTACCTATTTCTCATTCGGACGAGACATAAGTAGTTAAGTCGTTAATTTTTAATTGCCAAGGAACTTAATAAAATGAGGAAATTTTCTATGGATAATTGATAAGGAACTTAATTAAATGAGGCTTTCCACGTTTCTATGGATACTTGTTTTATATAATCCACAACGTTGAGGTGAGCACATCCATGCAGGCCCTGACAACCAACATGAGCAAGAGAATGGGTAGTGGGAGTTTGTTAAATAATCGAAGTGGAATGTGCAAGAGATAGGAGGAGACAGGTAAACGTCGTTGCTATCAGTTTCAGTGGGCATCAAAACCAGAACCTGCCAATATACTGCAGGAGAGAAAGGCATCAACTGGGACATGAAGGAAGTAGTGGCAACGGGGTCTGCGCATGTATTTTATTTTTCTAATGAAAGTAGATTCCATCCTGAGAATTTTGACACCAACCACACTGTCCTACGATAAGAGTTCTTTTTCTACGATTTTCCAAAGATTCCAGAGGTTCCTACATTACTGCACTCATCTCGTCTGGGCGGGAGAACCCCTGCCAAATGTGAAGAAGAGAAGAAACGTTGGAAAATCATGGAAAAAGAACTACTAATCGAGGGGCAGTGCGGTTGGTGTCAAAGTTCTCAGAATGGAATCTAGTTTCATTTAAAAAATAATATAAACCACTTTTCGATAGTCATTGCCGCTTTCCACGGAAACCAATCATATATTAAGCCCTTCCAGCAAACTAATACGATTTTTCTTATCAACAAGACAAAAACCAAATTCGGAAAAAAATCAGCATAGCCAGAACCATGGGTAACCCCCATTATCAATCGAGAGAGATATCATACAGAAGGTTATTTGACTATTACACACTACACTCCTTTAACATACACGGTTGAGACATCGTCAAAGGCCTTAATCCTCAGGATAGAAAAACATGGCCAGTATGTACATAACTATACAGCAACATCCAAACTTTACTTCAACAGAATAAGATTCATTCATGCTTCTTTTATACACTGAACTGAGTATCTTCCAACTGCTGTTTAGCTTAAGCCCAACAAACCTCAACATTTGAAAAACTCCTGCTAAGGCTTTCTCGTGCACATATAGCACTATAGCAGGTCATGGCCGCCCAAGAAAGCCATGTACCACTGAGATGAAATCCATAATATAATCATTTGGGGACCAATTTTTCGAATCACCTGGAGACGCCACAAAACTGTGATATGAAGCCTGACTTATGAGACTTACAATGGTATCACATAAGCATAAGCACATCAGCAGACGAAACTGCCTACTTTTGGGATTTCGATGACACCTACATGAGAAAATTCGGGGATCAACGAACAATTACCCTCAGAATTTCAACACAAGAACACCACAATGTTTCCCCCCTTCCATAGCTATGCAGGTTACAATGGTTTCCTGGCTCACAGCCAAACTAACAGATACTTGTTAAGAAAGGTCAAAATATTTTCTTGTAAGTAGAGTGAAATCGGGAAATCAAGTCAAAAAAGAACCTTATGATCATTTCCATAATATACAGGAGTTCTAGAGATGAATGGCTGGCCACTAAATTGTGGACACCCAGAAAGGAGTGTCTCGAGCTCGCCACGGTGTGGACTGTAGCGCATTCTAGCGGACGATGAGTAAATGTGCACATCATCCAGCCGGTCTAACATAAGTGCCATTTTTAAAATGGTTCAAAATTTATACTTCTTTTGGGGAACAGTCAGCAAAAATTTGTTGCACTTTCTGAATCACTACCCAGAATTCTACGTGAATCTTGATGAGGGATCAGTTTTCAGAATTAAAATATCTCCAATAAGAAGTAAAATAAATTTGGCTCCGATGGTGGTTTGGTTTCTCACCAAAACATCATATCACTTAATCTTATAATCTAATCAAGGTTGTTTTCAATAACATCCGAGATAAAGGGCACATTTACTAGTCTGCCGACAGAATGCGCTAGCGACGGTTCGCACCATGTTGAGCTCGAGACACTCCTCACCCAGAAAATTTTGTACAGTAGGGTTAGGTTTTTATTAGTTTTGTAGAGAGACACTACTTGATCATGCTCAGGAACTCGGGCTATATTCGACGAAACTACTCTAGAAAAACGCACATTCTTTCAATAAACCATCAGCATGATTAATCTGCACCATACAGTAGAACAAGGCATTGAGTAGAATGCTGTCATGACTTAATTGAGTTGAGATAACAGTATCACTTATTTATCAATGATTAGACTTAACCAAGCAAGCTTAGAAAGGTGAGTGTAGAAACAGGGGTAGTGACTGGAGTGGCATTATTTCAAGGTGGATGGAGCAACTTGCGTCGTCTCTGAATAGTTTGCATACGTTTTCTGACATTTTATCTATTTCTATTTCTATCAGTATTTACTCTAGAATTAATTCACTAACAGACAGTTTGTAACGTTTGCTTGATTCAACAAACAAGGCACAGTTCAGCTGGTTCAGTTCGGTTCAGTTGGTTGTTCATACTAACAAGTTGTTTACAGAAACAAGGTTGGCATAAGGATGAACGATGATGCCCATGCCATAATGCAGCAGCGACAGTACAGCTGAATTTCTACCTGAGTGACAAAGAAGCACTGTGCACATCTACAAACTCTGCTTCATTGCTCTTTTATTGCTTTTATCGAACTGATCCTACAATTTGGCTTATTGAAAATCGTCCAACACCAGCTTTCAATTCCACAAGGCTGTAGTAAAGGGCACAAACAAGAGGCAGCTATGTGATGGTGAAGTGGCAGGAGGGACTCACTATCGACGAATCAAGATTGCCACTGGGTCATGTATGAATCATTGGTGAATAAGAATCCACCACTTGCCGATAATAACGGCAAAAGAAATCGAAAGTATGAACCCGTGGTAGTTCACAGCAAAGAGATAGTGTTGGATGTTTCAACCCAAAAACAGGTGTGCAGTACATCTATAGTATGGCGGTTGGGGTTACTAGGGGTACGTATTAAAGTTAACACGGTAAACAGGACTTACACGCTTGAGTATAGATACTCGTAATTTGGAGAACTAGTAGTTCTTATGCGCAATGTGTGCCACAATCGGCTTTATATTCCTATGAAAAGAGGTTTTTTCCAAGAAAGTTCAACATGGCCGACAGTATTTTCTTGAGCTCTTCTTATAATTAAATCCAAATGCGAAATTCAACAAATTAGATCAAAATGTATCAAAAAACGAGGATCTAGGATCTCTCTATCGACTCCCACATATTGTATTATTATACATACTTGAATAGGTAAGCACACCTACCCTCTCTCCTTATACTGATTCAGACTATTATACTGACTGATTCAGCCAGAACGAACCCACAACTGCCTCTAAAACCAAAGTACGTACTGAGGGTATGTCATGTATGGTAGATGTTATAGTCATCCATTATGCGGACCTCCACATCCGCGGAGCTGATGGCAAATATGTCAAATCCACGTACATAACCTTGAAACCCAGGGCAGCCTCGAAATTATCGAACTATTCCTCAAAAACACAAGCTTGGGTGAGAAAAAAAAAACGCAAATAATAGCAACAAGTGTGAGAATGGAAACGATGCCAAGTAAAATATTAGTAAAAGAGCTGGGTCACTGGTGAAATAATATTCAAATGAATGGCTTACAGTGAATTCTCCGGTCACAGTGTCGTAGCCGACGTGGACAGTATGCTCGAAGTTCGTTGGGTAGGAGATGTTGGGTTTCTCCGACTCACGTTTGGCACCACGGCTTTTTTTGGCAGCTTTTTTCTTTCGGTCGTCTGACTCCGGTTCTTTAGGGAGCGGCCGATCAACGGGAATCGTCGGAGGTGCTTCCACCCTGTAAACAAACGAAAAGCAAAGCTTGGTCTGTATAAAGCGGTCAGGACCTCAGACAGGACGATGATTTTTACCACTGTGTATAAGGGCGTTTTGCGCCCTGTGCGTAAGGGAGATTATTGTAGCCCATTGTTACTGTCTGGGGTGGAGGAGTAAACATGGGGAGAGGTTGCAGTGGCGTTAACGTACAGACGGGGCAAATGGCATTTTTCCCTTTGTTTTTGCTGATGATCACTGCTTACTTGGTTATTGAGCTTGGACGTCGAGCAAAAGTTGCGTGCTTTGTTTGCATTCTGTCAATCAATGGGCCTCACAAAAAACCCAACAAAAATAAACGTAGTGTGCTTTTCCAAGAGGAGGACTAGACAAATTTTGATAGATGGCAGTCGTCGAAACTTGGAGCCTACGAGCCGAATCGAGGATGCATTAGAATCTGTTGTTTTCTGGTGCGGTGATTTGGAGCCTTAGGTATTTTGATGAAATCGAAAAGTACAGATCAGATATATTATAAGTGTTCGAAAAATTCATAGCCGAATCAAGAGTTTTGAGTCTCTGATCTTTACATTTTAGGGAACATCACCATTTGATGAAGTGTAGAAGATAAAGAGTTATTGGAATAATGACGATGAAGTTGATAGCTTCAACAACGAGACTGATGACGGGGTAATTTACCTCAGCGTAGTGATGGAACTTAGGTAACCATAGAACAAATCCATAAGTACTAACTTCGTCTTTGCCAACATAACACAGTATGGTTTTGACTCAATTTCCTGACTGAGGTCTGATTAGAATTTCCCTCAGATTAAATTAACGAAAACAACAGCAATACGTCTGAAGTGATTCAGTGATATTGGATATCTCAAGTTATACTTTACAACACAGCAAAACACTCTTGATAACTGATATTTAGACCAAAAGCAGGAGCGGGTCGTCCTTATTTGAGCTAAGTACTTTAGTATTTTTTCCCCACCATTCCAAAGGTCGACTTCACAGCAATGCTAGGGAGAAAAGGCTAAACCTACTGTAGATGTACCTAATGGGTCGGCAGACCAGAAATTAACGTCATCATTGACTGTTAGTAGATGACTGCTGGTACACTTGCATTTAGTACCCTTCCTCAAGGCTGAATTGGGTACTGGTCCAAGTGTACATTTCAAGTTGATTATAGAGGCAACAGATGTGTCATCTTTGGTAGGTACCACACGAATCATCAGTAGTGACATAAGTGGCACCAGGCGTCAACACTGGCACCACTACTGTGAGCGGTGACACTAGTAATAGACCATCCCAACTGAATGACTTCGTATTTCACGGTTTGAAAATTGATTCAACAATCCAAAATCTATCATAAAGAGCACCTACTTACTTGTTGACAGGCGGCACTAGACACTCGAACCAACAGCAAGTGTTACAGGTTCAAAAAAAGAATCAACATTCCGAAATCCACAAAAAAAAACTGTACTAAACATGTAGGCACCAATGTCATCAAGTTTAGTTCTAGTGTCATCAGTGGCGAATAATGGGGCACTCCATCTAGTTAGTTTAATTTCCTAAAACAAACCGACAGATCTCAGAGAGCTTTCCAAAAACAAGCAAATATTTTGGGTATCCAACAATAATATTATAAGATGCCAAAACGAGTTTAGAAAATGAAACTGAAGTGGGTCCTGGGGTATTACTGTTAGCAAGCTTTCCGCTCATTTGGTCGTGGGACCCTGAACTGTGCAGCAAATTTTGAGTACATATTGGGTTGAGAGTGGCTCAGCAGTGGAGGGCCTAAAGAATATCCCTGACGTAGTCCCTGTGTGTCGTAAGAGGCGACTAAAAGGAAAGGGTGAGTGGTTGCGGGACTCATTCTTGGGGATGGCGGTGGATGACCACATTATTGGTGCCAACGGCGACGTCCCAGGACCTATTTAGCTGGTCTACTTAATAGGACCTATTTAGATGGGCTAAGGCAGTCCATGGCCATGGTGAAGGCAACCTCCTAAGGAAGAAAATCCTGACAGAAAATCCAGCAATCCTGGACACCGAAAGGGAGCAGTCCTCCCACAGGATGGGCGATGGGCTAAAAACCTGTTCTCGTAAAAACCGCTACGACACCCCCCCCCCCCCCCCCCCAAACGGGAGACCAGGGCCCTCCATGGGCTGTAGCACCAATTGGTCAAAATCTCAAGCCTTGAGACCAATTTTAGGGACATTTTTAGAGTAAGACCAACAAACAAAATGATGAATGTCGATTTGAGTCTCCTCATAAGAATCATGCTGAATGCTAAATTCATAATGGCACACAAGAAAACCAAATTTTCCAGTGCAACAAAAAGGACGTACCTAACTCGGAAATATATTCCTTGTCAATACCACTTAACTCATAAATCGCGCTTAGGTAACCACAGCATTAAGGAAGGATAACCAAACAGCAAACAACAAAGAAGTTTGGATTTGAGGATCAGAAATCATCATATTGATATTGTATCAGCCATTTCAGAAGAGATTCGAAGCGATGGAATGGAAAGTTCACAGCGGTAACAAGTGTTGTTCCTTGTATACCTGTTGCTGGTGAGGCGAACAGGTGGCGCTGGGGGCTTATCATCCTCATCCGACATGTTTGCCGTTTAAATGGATCCAACGGACTGCAAACAAACCAGATCCTGCAACAATACAAAATTTATACGTTGAGATATGACCCAGGAGAAATTAGATCACAAACTGTATTAAATAAGTGCCTATATAATAACAATAGTAGGGTTTCATGAACATAAATGGGAAACATCAACATTTCCACTCGGAAATGTTACACTACATCAACATTACATTTTGAAGCTTAGGAAGGTAACACAAAACAAACCGGTAGGTGGAGGACAAATATGGTTCCCTGTCGATCTTTCGTGTCCGCTAATCCCTACTATATTATAAAAACGGATCTCTGTCTGTCTGTGCTATGCACGGCCAAACGGCTCGACGGATATCGACCAAATTTGGCACGAATATCCGGTAGGCTCCCAAGTTGTGCAACGTCGCATTTTTAATTCCCTGACCATAGCGGAACTATGGTCGACCATGGTCAACTCCTGAATGGCTTGACGGATATCGACCAAATTTGGCACGAATATCCAGTAGGCTCCCAAGTTGTGCAACGTCGCATTTTTAATTCCCTGACCATAGCGGAACTATGGTCGACCATGGTCAACTCCTGAATGGCTTGACGGATATCGACCAAATTTGGCACGAATATCCAGTAGGCTCCCAAGTTGTGCAACGTCGCATTTTTAATTCCCTGACCATAGCGGAACTATGGTCGACCATGGTCAACTCCTGAATGGCTTGACGGATATCGACCAAATTTGGCACGAATATCCAGTAGGCTCCCAAGTTGTGCAACGTCGCATTTTTAATTCCCTGACCATAGCGGAACTATGGTCGACCATGGTCAACTTCGTTAATTGAAATGGTAACCCCTATTTTTTATCGCGTATTCGTAATCTACGTGAAATTCTATCTACGATCGACCCTTCGGACTACCCCCGCGGTCGACCATAGCGCATCCACGGGCCCCTCCATGGTCGAATCCCGAATTGCTCAACGGATATCGACCAAATTCGGCACGAATATCCAGTAGGCTCCCAAGTTGGGCAACGTCGGAATTTTTTAGTCCCCTTCACCATAGCGGAACTATGGTCGACCATGGTCAACTCCTGAATGGCTGGACGGATATCGACCAAATTTGGCACGAATATCCAGTAGGCTCCCAAGTTGTGCAACGTCGCATTTTTAATTCCCTGACCATAGCGGAACTATGGTCGACCATGGTCAACTACTGAATGGCTTGACGGATATCGACCAAATTTGGCACGAATATCCAGTAGGCTCCCAAGTTGTGCAACGTCGCATTTTTAATTCCCTGACCATAGCGGAACTATGGTCGACCATGGTCAACTCCTGAATGGCTTGACGGATATCGACCAAATTTGGCACGAATATCCAGTAGGCTCCCAAGTTGTGCAACGTCGCATTTTTAATTCCCTGACCATAGCGGAACTATGGTCGACCATGGTCAACTTCGTTAATTGAAATGGTAACCCCTATTTTTTATCGCGTATTCGTAATCTACGTGAAATTCTATCTACGATCGACCCTTCGGACTACCCCCGCGGTCGACCATAGCGCATCCATGGGCCCCTCCATGGTCGAATCCCGAATTGCTCAACGGATATCGACCAAATTCGGCACGAATATCCAGTAGGCTCCCAAGTTGGGCAACGTCGGAATTTTTTAGTCCCCTTCACCATAGCGGAACTATGGTCGACCATGGTCAACTCCTGAATGGCTGGACGGATATCGACCAAATTTGGCACGAATATCCAGTAGGCTCCCAAGTTGTGCAACGTCGCATTTTTAATTCCCTCACCATAGCGGAACTATGGTCGACCATGGTCAACTCCTGAATGGCTCGACGGATATCGACCAAATTTGGCACGAATATCCAGTAGGCTCCCAAGTTGGGCAACGTCGGAATTTTTCGGTCCCCTTCACCATAGCGGAACTATGGTCGACCATGGTCAACTTCGTTAATTGAAATGGTAACCCCTAATTTGTATCGCGTATTCGTAATCTACGTGAAATTCTATCTACGATCGACCCTTCGGACTACCCCCGCGGTCGACCATAGCGCATCCATGGGCCCCTCCATGGTCGAATCCCGAATTGCTCAACGGATATCGACCAAATTTGGCACCAATATCCGGTAGCCTCCTAAGTTGAACGTAGGCGCATTTTTAATTCCCTGATCATAGCGGAAATATGGTCGACCATGGTCAACTCCTGAATGGCTCGACGGATATCGACCAAATTTGGCACGAATATCCAGTAGGCTCCCAAGTTGGGCAACGTCGGAATTTTTCGGACCCCTTCACCATAGTGGAAATATGGTCGACCATGGTCAACTCCTGAATGGCTCGACGGATATCGACCAAATTTGGCACCAATATCCAGTAGGCTCCCAAGTTGTGCAACGTCGGAATTAAGTACGATACTGCGTACAGCGAATCTCGGATAGCGAGCGAAGCGAGCGGTCATGCTAGTCCTTAATAAATTATTAACTAGCTACAGATGGCGGTCCTAATGAGCTGAAACTGGTAGGGACAGTGGCGGGTTAGGTCTCGATGGCCCTCAATAAAATTCAATAAAATAACTTGGATTTTTAAAAGCACGAGCAAACGTGATGCAGCAACCAAAACAAGCCAGGGTAAATCAATCTTAGTTGGCTGAAATTTACAGGGGTATGGGAGTTGGTCTCTCGATAGCACAGGCTCCATAAATATGAATTTCATCAAAAACCGACCGCAACTTTCGACTCGCGCAAAAGAAAAAACGCTGCAAAGTCCTTGTCGCATGGGTTTATTATTCTATTGAACATACCCACCCACAGAAATGTCGGCTGTTCATTTGTTGTTTCTTTCTTGAGCAATAAGTGGAATAGCTATTTCTGATGGTTTCCACCAATTTTGGCCCCAAAAAACACGAATTACGCTCTTTTTTCCTTCAAATTATCGTCTTGATTCACCTTGATTCACCGTCAAATTGTCTTGATTCACCTGTTTACAAATTTTCTAGTGTTATTATACAAATTGATGGTGATTTCAGACAATTACCCAGGTTTTTGACTCACAAAAATGAATCTGGGAGGTCAACTTTCATTACGACCTTAATTCCTCACTCTTTGGTCAAAATCGACTTCATGTTCGGTCTTCTCGTCCTAAAAAACACGGAAAAAGATACCTCAAAAGCTCATTTGACTAAAACACCAAAAAACCCTATTTTTACACCCATTTTTCATCCTTAACACCCCTAGGTATATTCCGATCGGGGTGCAAGGTTTCGGGACACATCTAGGGCCCAATCGGAGCCTGTGAGAAAGAACGATTGTTTTTAGACCGAAAATGAAGTAGTTATGCATATACGGCGGACGGCGTACGGACATTGCATTTTTGGAACCTACGCACCTTGAAACGTAAAAGAAAACGCTGCAAAGTCCTTGTCACATGGGTTTATTACATACTCTATTGGACATACCTACAGAAATGTTGGCTGTTCATTTACTGTTTCTTTCATGTGCAATAATTGAAATAGTTATTAGTTAGTATACTGTAATAGTTAGTTTACTGTAAGTATGTCGCTCGCTGTATGCTGTCTTCTGTGTATGTATGTCTGTACCGCGAAAAATTACCCTCGGAACAGTCGTAAAAATCTGAAATTTTGGCAGTATTCCTACTATACGCTATACAGGTTTTGGCACCAAGATGGAGCCAGTCCAAAATCACCACGGTACGTAGACGTTGTATTAGTTTTACTAGAGACACGAGAAGCAACAGGTCAGCGGACCCACTACTGGTTACTAGTCGCCAAACGTCAGTGAGGCTCTCATTTAGACTCGAGCGACATTTGCTGGTGGGTATATGTGTGCATGTCCGTACCGCAAAAAGTTACTCTTGGATCCGTCGTAAAAATCCGAAGTTTTGACAATACTCATCGGGCCCGCAGAATTTTCTGTATAGTTTTTGGGGGCCCAACCTTTTGGTTTATTATTCTGTGAATAATACACCTATGTATTCGCTCAGCAAAAAATGTTTATAACACCCCCTCAAACTTTTTTCTTATCCGTTTCAAGGTGCGTAGATTCAAAAAACGCTGCAAAGTCCTTGTCACATGGGTTTATTATTCTATTGGAGTTCAAGAGATTTTTTTAGGCTGTTAAATGTATTGTTTCTTTCATGTGGAATGATTGAAATAGCTATTTCTGATGATTTCCACCAATTTTGGCCCCCAAAACATGAAATAGGTACGCTTTTTTCTTTTTTTAAGATCATCTTTGATCATTGGTAGTGGCATTTAATGGTCTTGATTCACCTGTTTACACTTTTGGTTTATTATTTTCAATAATGAACCATTGGAATCGAGCATGAAAAAAAAAATTCTTACCCCCCCTCAAAATTTGATGGTTTACGTTTCAAGATATGTAGAATCCAAAACTGCAATAAAAATATTTCTGTCTGTCCGCCGTACGCCGTACGCCGTACGCCGTACGGGCCACTTTTCTTAGTTACCATGAAAAAAAATTGATGAAATTCGGGTTATAGGTTCCGTTCGGCGTCTAGTTGGTCCTCGAAGCTCGACGTTACTGTGAGTCATCTCTAAGGGGTTCAAAATAGGGGTTGAAATTTTCAAAACGCCTATACCATTTTTTTACGTGAATATTTTTACGGTTTTAAATAGTTCTTGAACTTGCGAGTGTTTTAAGACCATCCGGAGCATCGTACGTCCAGCCGTTCGTTCACAGTAAGGCCCCGAAGTTTGCACCGACAGGCATTTTCGACTCCAGTGTGAATGAAATTGTATACAATCCAAACCAAATCTCGTAACCAGAGACGCGCCCACAATAGGAATTTGTGAATACGGCCAATCATTGGTAGGGATCACCTGATTATATTGGCGGAGTATGAAGTCGAGTTGGTTGTTCTGTGATATTATTTAATTTGAAAAATGATGGCTCTATTGGAGTTTGTTGGTAGGTAGTGAAACTTGAACAAACGTTGAAGTATTATTGATGGGTAAATTATTACTACGGTAAATCATTACTCAACGGTAAATTATTACAGAACGGTAAATTATACCATCTACGTAGAAGGGGCTGGAGTTTGTTGGTAGGTACTTTTGCAACTTTTTTCACTCCTCATCAACAATTTCTTTTCAGAACTTCATTATGTGTGTTTCTTTTTGTTAGGTACTGTTTGTCATCGGCAGAATTATTTTAGCAACATTTAACTCGTGATTTAGGTAGGTACCTAGTAACGAGTACGGGGTTAGGTACTAACCTACGGAGTGTCTGCGATCTACATAATATGCATATAATAGAATAGTACATATCATATTATAGTCTATATAATATGAACCCTATATAATAACCCGTCTGGGTTATCTATACATAGAGCTGTGATCTGTAACAGAAGGGTATTCTATACAAAATAATAAACCGTTGTGCAGGGATTTGCAGCGTTTTCCAATGTTATTGTACACATTGATGGTGATATCAGACAGTTTTTGATTTCAGGTTTTTGACTCATAAAAAACCAATTTTGGGAGCTGAACCTTTGGTAAAACCTCAATTTCCGCGTCTTTGGTCAAAATCGACTTCATATTCGGTCTTCTCGTCCTCAAAAACATGGAAAAAGATACCTCAAAAGCTCATGTTACTAACATGTTGTTAAAACGCAAAAAGTACCTATTTTTATACACATTTTCACTCATAACACCCCTGGGTATATTCCGATCGGGCTGAAAAGTTTCGGGACACAACTAGGGCCCAAATGGAGCATGTGTGCGAAAGAACGACTTTTTTAGACCGAAAATGAAGCCTGTACACGTGATACGGCGTACGGCGAACGGACATTGCATTTTTTGAATCTACCTACGCACCTTGAAACGGAAAAGAAAAAAGTTTGAGGGGGTGTTATAAAAATTTTTTGCTGAGCGAATACATAGGTGTATTATTCACAGAATAATAAACCAAAATGCAATGTCCGTCCGCCGTACGCCGTCCGCCGTATCACGTGTACAGGCTTCATTTTCGGTCTAAAAAAGACGTTCTTTCGCACACATGCTCCATTTGGGCCCTAGTTGTGTCCCGAAACTTTTCAGCCCGATCGGAATATACCCAGGGGTGTTATGAGTGAAAATGTGTGTAAAAATAGGTACTTTTTGCGTTTTAGCAACATGTTAGTAACATGAGCTTTTGAGGTATCGTTTTCCATGTTTTTGGGGACGAGAATACCGAATATGAAGTCGATTTTGACCAAAGACGCGGAAATTGAGGTTTTACCATTGGTTCAGCTCCCAATATTGTTTTTTTTTTAGTCAAAAACCTGGAAAACTGTCTGAAATCACCATCAATGTGTATACTAACATTAGAAAAAGTGCAAACAGCTGAATCAAGACCATTAAATCGCACTACCAATGATCAAAGATGATCTGGGGGGGAAAAAAGTGTACCTATTTCATGTTTTGGGGGCCAAAATTGGTGGAAATCATCAGGAATAGCTAATTCAATCATTCCACATGAAAGAAACAATAAATTTAACTGCCAACAAGAATCTCTAGAACTCCAATAGAATAATAAACCCATGTGACAAGGACTGCAGCGTTTTGGTTTATTATTCTGTGAATAATACACCTATGTATTCGGTCAGCAAAAATTTTTTATAACACCCTCTCAAAATTTTTTCTTTTCCGTTTCAAGGTGCGTAGATTCCAAAAATGCAATGTCCGTCCGCCGTACGCCGTACACCGTACACCGTACACCGTCCGCCGTATCACGTGTACAGGCTTCATTTTCGGTCTAAAAAAATCGTTCTTTCGCACACATGCTCCATTTGGGCCATAGTTGTGTCCCGAAACTTTTCAGCCCGATCGGAATATATCCAGGGGTGTTATGAGTGAAAATGTGTGTAAAAATAGGTACTTTTTGCGTTTTAGCAACATGTTACTAACATGAGCTTCTAAGGTATCGTTTTTCATGTTTTTGGGGACGAGAAGACCGAATATGAAGTCGATTTTGACCAAAGAATAGAACATTGAGGTTCTGCCAGATGTTCAGCTCCCGAAATTGATTTTTTATGAGTCAAAAACCTGGGAAATAGTCTGAAATCACCATCAATTTGTAGAACAACACTGGAAAAAGTGTCAACAGGTGGATCAAGACGGTTAAACGTACTATCAATGATCAGAGATTATTTATTTATTTTTAAAAAAAAGAAAAAAAGCGTACTTTATTCGTGTTTTGGTGGCCAAAATTGGTGGAAACCACCAGAGATAGCTATTTCAATTATTCTATATGAAAGAAACAATAAATAAACAGCCAACATCTCTGTAGGTATGTCCAATGGAATAATAAACCCATGTGACAAGGACTTTGCAGCGTTTTTTTTCTGTAGTCTGAAACTGTAATAGGTGGAAACCCCTCAAACCCTTTCACTAATACTGAAACCACTATCAATTTCCCTCAAAGTTGTAGATACTTTGTAGGTGAAGTGAGGCTCTGGTCAGCGGAGCCACTAGTGATAGCCTTCTGTTATTCACATTTGAATTCTACAGGACCACACAATAGTTATTCGGTATTATGGAGGAAGAAACAAGTGTGAACGAGTACCTAACACACGGACCGAGAAAGTTGAAGGTATCAGGACAACAGCGGGAGGAACTGTTTTCACGTCTGGTAGTAAATCTAAAGGGTTATTTCCGCTGGAATTAGAAGTAAAATTACTACACCTTCATGAGGAATCCGACGTCACCACATCTGGTCGAGTAGTACTATACACTCAGCGAGTATTTTCAGGACGGCCTGATGATTGTCCTTAAATCGAAAAGTGCTCGCATCCAGCTAGTGACGACGGATTCCTCCTGAAAGGACTTCAACAAACGCTTCCTCTGAAGATCAATTATTGTGCACTTTCAACTACGTAGATACCACTTACTTCCTGTTCTCTCGGGTTCTACCACACCAAATCCAACGTTTTTTCGTTTTGTTTTATTGGTATTTTGCTTGATCTGATGGTTTTGGTGGTGGTATTCCCGTTTCTACTGCCAGCCAGATTGGCAGGAAGATCGAATTCATGTGATCCAAATGTACTAAAATGTAGTTATGAATCGTTTTAGAAAACACCTGGCCAGCTTCAAATAGATCATAACGAAAAACATGGGCGAAATGTCAAGAGAAACGTGAAAATTTTCATTTAAAAAGATTAACTTTCTATGACCTTATTCAAACTTTATTTTTTCATCAATATCAACGAAATTCGACATATTCCTACAGTTCCCGGCGATTCCAACGGTTTGTAATGAAGTTATTTTATGACTACTTCGACCGGCGTAATCGTGAGTCATGTAAATCCCCCAGTAAGCTGTGCATCGTTCCAG
The DNA here is from genome assembly GCA_954871275.1 of Leptopterna dolabrata. Lineage (NCBI taxonomy): Eukaryota > Metazoa > Arthropoda > Insecta > Hemiptera > Miridae > Leptopterna > Leptopterna dolabrata. The sequence continues at coordinate 32,139,401 of OX940982.1, read as the reverse complement.
CAAACCAGCAATACAAGGCAAACGTTTCAACACACTGCTTTGGGGATACCATACAGTAGCCCTTTGCGCACCTTTCGCAAGGTCTATGGAATTTCAAGAACAGTTATGCAGTTTTGTTCACGTTCTGGATAAGAAGAAGCTATGCCAGACCATTTCACAATAATAGTAAATAGCAACACTGTCACTCCATCATCACTGGATCGATTTAAAATCATCTTTTTCCAACTAAATGACTTTCCACATCGAACTCAACAAGAATCACGGCGAAGAGAGAAGAGAAACCCTGGGTTTATTCAAACCAGATCGAAGGGAAAGGCACTAAAAATAAATAAAAATTATCGATTTTTCCGCCACCACCCCAGCAATCCTTCACTCATCTCCTCTTTTGACATTTATTCGCCCTAACACAAAGGTGCTAAACAATATGCCCACTTCGAGCATAGAATTATCAACTCGAAACTTTTCGACAGGTTCAAAACGTTTGGGAGAAATGTGGGAGTAACTTATCGTTTTACGACGTACTTACGTACCTACAAAACAAATAAACTTCAACATTTATTCAATATTGTGAATCGCATGTATAGCAATAAATTTCGCAATATAGGTACCTATAAATGAAAATCTGAGGGGCTAAAATAACCATTCCGTATAATTGTTTCTGCGTGAGGGTAAGAGAAGATTCCCATCAACTTTTAAATAAACTTCAACTTGATTGTTTCCGAAGATAATTTTTGAAACCCCACCACCATACCCTTACAAGTTAAAAAAAAATCTTTAATTGGTGGATATTTCTTTTAATGGCGATGTAATCATTCGATGTGTCAGTTGAACTACCCAAGTCCGTTTGTGCCGAATACAAACTGATTGATTTGCAAGTTTTATTCATGTTCAGTTCCTTTAAAAACCATATATGGAACCAAGATATGCTTGACGTTCGAAATCTGAACAACCTTTTACTCGTGTTTTTTCACGTGTTTACTCGTGGTTTTTCGTGTTTCAATGGAAATTGTAATATTAACAACTCATTTTACGAGTATGTACCAACAAATCAAAACCGCCTTTTCTGAAAATGATTGTTCTTTTTTGGACATTTCAATTAATGCAATTACGAGATAGGTGGGGCTATACATATTACCTAGGCGGTTTCCATGTCTAATTAACTTCAATAATTAATATGGAGGCAAGAAACTGTCATGTGAGTTAGGCATCTAACTCCTACCCTTTATTTAAACCTGAAAAATTATTAGTAATTAAATGTTTGCTAATATGTATCACGCGGTGCAAACGATACAAGAACGTTTCTGTAACATAAATATACCGAAACGACCTATCAGATTGAGTGAAGACCCATAAACCGGGTGGGTTCCAGACAGTTTTTACAATATTTTCTCATTATCGCCACTATAATCAGTTTTAATTGCAATATTGCCCAAAACACTTTCCCAGCATGCCCTATCTGCACCTATCAAAGAATTTGATCGAGGCTGAAAAATCACTTCTCTAGCCCCAGTCTGAGATTTTGCAATTTGACATTTCTTGTGAGAACGACCGAGTTGGGCGTTCGCAACTTCTGTTTCGCACGCGATATTTTTAGGCAAAATAAGTCTCTCACATCACTCTGACAAGATATCACCAAAAATCACGCGACAAGGAACCCTCGTTACCCAAACTCCTATCACTCATCTTACATACTCTAACTCCCATCACTCATCAGTATAATCATAGTCATAAATGATTAACTACTGAAACGAAAACGCACTTAGTTGTGCGATTTAGTTTAAATGCATACCTAATAAAGTTCAAAATAACCAAAGCCTTCAATTTGTAAATGTTGCACAAATAGGCTTACTGGAACCAGAGTGCTGATGAACCATTCGAATTTGGTTGAAATCTACATGGAATTTCTGTAAAACTCTGTTGGTTTTTTAAGCGAAAAACGTCCGAAAATGGTTTTGACATGGATATGTCTTAGTCCTGGGGTCTTGCAAAACTTTGCGACACACAAAAAAATGCAACGTTTTGTATTGGTTACTATTCAATGTATGAAGCTGTAATTTGGTAGGCAGCCTCCTTAGGACCTACACTTTAAGCAGCATAGGGCCGGGATCAGCTGAGTGGCTCCTACAGCTAATTTCTATGCAATTCATTCTATGAAGCTGTAATTTGGTATGTAGGCTCCTTAGGACTTTAACTTGACACTGCCCAGGCCCCGGATCAGTAAACTGATGACGAGTATCTACACTGCATGCAGATACATCTGTAGGTTCAAGGATATGTCTTATGATGGCTATTTAAACATGCGTGGTAGTTTGTAAAAAAAAACACAAATATTGATAGCTGCGCTACATTCGGTTCATTTAAATTGCCATCATAAGACATATCCATGTACAGATAGATGTATCTGCATGCAGTGTAGATACTCGTCATCAGTTTACTGATGACTTTTTTTGTTTAAATCCAGCTTTCCAACAATCATTTCTACTTTCGGGTTTCTGGGCTGTACAGCATGGAAAATCAAGGGAGGATTTCCGGAACCACTCTGTAAGCCTTCGGTGTTAAGTTTCACTGTGCCGCAGGGCCTTGAAATATAAACATGAATAACTTATCAGGTGGAACAGAGCAGCTGTCCTTTCGCAGAACGCAGAACGCGTCATCGGGAATCAACTGCCGGTAAAAGGGGAAGTTGTTAACAGGGTGTGGGGGGGTTGCGTGTCACTCACTAGCCAGTAGCCACCACTAATAATTGAGGCAAAACAGTGAGTGACTAAACCAAACTTTCCAAAAGTTTCGGAACAGCACCGTTGTAGGATACTCGTTCAGGTTGTAAAACTCTGGTAATGGTCAGCACAGTCCATCAACCGTGGATGAATTATTTGGCTGGAAATAGTAAAAAGAGGACAGATTTGTACATACTCCATCCTCAGTTCTCCGGGGTCACTTTGTAGCGGATCTCATGGCGGAGATAAGCCACATACCTAAAATTTGCATCACTATTACAACTTGAGCCTGACAATCAGTGTGAGATTTGGCATAATTAGTACCCACTTATATTTACCACTATAACGAAAGTACAGATTGACCTGCAATACTCGTGATTATTTTATAAAAATTCATCAAGATTAGATGATGTCACAGGCTGGCACTGGTGGACACTCGGCAGATAAAATCAATGAATCAGTTGAGGCAGGAATAGCCATGTACCATGATACTGGATCAAGTTTCTAATAAAATTAGCCACAAAGACCGGAGAACACATTACACCAAACTTTGGCGATTTTAGCCAATTTTCACCGAATTTTGACCCATGAGAACTCTGCCGGTCCTCCACTGGAAGTGATACCGAGCGACTAAGCGATCAGGCGACTTCCTCTCGATTTGAAATAAAAGAAAAAACTAACCCATTGATCAGCAGGTTTTGTCGTTGAGTAAAAGTACCTAACAATCATTTTTGAATCATTGCAACAAGTCAATCAACAACTTTTGCTTCAGATTACGGAATAGGTTCAATTATACTGCACAAGTTCCCAAATGGAGAGAGAAACCTACATGTTTTGCTTCCAGAGTTCTCAACAAAACTGAGGCGAAATACGCAATTCTGCATAAAGAAGAACTTAGTATTTTATTACAATTGTAGGATATTCTACGAATATTTGATGGGCAGATAATTTACAATTAGAACTGATCATAAACCGCTATTAGGTATTTTAGGAGAAAAGCAATCCATTCCGCAAATGGCAGCCGGTAGATTTCGAAGGTTTACATAAAAGGCTACAAAAACAAAGCCGATGCGTTATCCGGATTACCTGTCAAAGATTGAATAAATCTAAATGTAAATTTGCTCAACCCCAAGTAAAACACAAGTACAGACATGCATTTTTTTTCTATCAGTTTGAAGGTCCAACTGAGAGCTTTCCCAAGAGGTACTACATGATGGGCCGGAAATGAACGGAAGTATGAATGTATTGCCCTCTCACGTGGGAACCGATTGACCTTACTCCCGCCAAACTACGTACTGGGATTTCGGAGCTGGAAATTGGGATGTACAGGGGTTTTCGAAGGTGCTAAATCCGATTCTGAAGTAAAAACGCTGCAAAGTCCTTGTCACATGGGTTTATTATTCCACTGCACACGGTATAGATATGTTGGCTGTTAATTTATTGTTTCTTTCATGTGCAACAATTGAAATAGCTATTTTTGATAGTTCCCACCAATTTTGGCCCCCAAAAACACGAATTAGGCTCGGTTTTTTTCAAATACAGATTATCTTTGACCATTGATAGTACCATTTAATTGTCTGATTCACCTTCTAATACCACTTCTAGTGTTATTATACAAATGTATGGTGATTTCAACAATTTCATAAAAAATGCATTTCGGGAGCTTAACCTTCGTTAAAACCTCATTTCTCCACTATTCGGTCTTCTCGTCCCAAAAAATATGGAAAACGACATCTCACAAGCTCATGTTATTAAAACAAAAATACCTATTATTATACCCATTTTTTTACTTATAACACCCTTGGGTATATACCGATCGGGCTGAACGCTTCGGGACAAAAATAGGGCCAAAATAGAGCCTATGTGCGAAAGAACGAGTTTTTTTTAGACCGAAAATGAAGCCGGTATGCCTTGAAACGTAAAAGAAACAAATTTTTAGGGGGTGTTATAAAAATGTTTTGCTGAGCGAATACATAAGAGGTGTATTATTCACAGAATATTAAACCAGAAGGAGCAAATTCCGACCCACATCCATTCCTCACTGTCGCAATATCCAAATTTTACCAAACCAAGATAGCAAATGAATTTTTCAGAATTTTTATTAGCTTTCACTTAGCCTGAGAAACCCTGAGCCTGATCTTTCTGTGTTAGTCAACCTATTTTGGTTCACCGGACGATTATTATTAGTTTTTGCTCATTTCTCGCTCGTGGTTTACCCATTCTGCACTGAATATGTTGGAATCATAAATGTGAATCGTACCCATGACTTACACAACACATAAAATTCCTCTAGACGTCAATACCAAAGATAACAACGAAAAGTGGAAACCTAGGTCCACGAGTTCAGTTTAAGCGTAATCAAAACACCCTCAGATATTTATACTGTACGTTTACGTATGTAGGTAGTTCACATCGAGGTTCCAAAATGGATTTCGGTCTGCTTCGGGATCAAAGCTGTAGGTCAAAACCATGGCACTAGCTGTATCATAAATTCCTCGACTTTGCGAATAATTTATCCTGTTCAAAAGAAAAGCTCCGTTAAAATGCCTTGTACTCACGGCGGAAAATTGAAAACTAAAATAGAGACCCGAGGGATACGGCTAAGGTACTACCTGGCAGTGACACCTGTCACCAGTTGAAGGTAAGCAAGCAGGAATCTTGGCATCCACTTGCTATGACCATACAAGGTAACTTCAAAGCACTGATAAACATTAGATTAGTACGATTTTCATGTTACCAACATACAATGATTAGGTATAATGAGTTAGATATCACCGTTGCGCCTCCAATGCGATAGATTTGTATCCGGCAACAACGCTAAGAAACCCGATGTTTCAGCCCACTAAGGCTGGTGTCGAGATAAAACAATTCTTTTGTGAGAGGAAAAATATGACTAATTCAGCTGCAATGAGGCACACTTTAGATAACACAAACAATAAATAGCCCGTTGAAGTCAGTGGAATTCAGTATCTGAAACAATTTTAGAGAACACCGACTGTTCTACTGTACCTACTCACCTCTAGTTTGAGAAATCTTATAAGTAGACGTCCGATTCAGAAATTGAAGGAAACTGCTGTATCCTGGCCGGTGTTCTCAGACGAATTCCTGGAGAAACATTATCGAATAGAACCAAGGTGGTGTGGCACTCGAAAACGCTCGCACCACGTCCTGATGTACCGCACAGAACTACCGATTTTAACTTGAAAAAGACAATAGCGAGAGTTCACTGGGGGCTCCTCGGTTATAAAACTATCCGCGAATACCGCAATTTCATTAGAGTAACACTACGATAAAAGTAAAATAACTAAATAAACAGCGCAATGAAGCGGAGGGGCCGAGCGCCATCTCTGTCTGTCAGTCTATCGCCGTTCACCATTTTTCCTTCTTTTTTTTTGTCGGGACAAGTCAGGGAGGTAATGCGCCGATGACTCATCCAACTTCCTGCTACGATCCGATTCATCAAATTTGCCGAGTCCAATTTTAAAAACTATTGTTTCTGGGACTCTAGACTTGTTTTACAACACAAAATTCTTCTCCGACTGTCGTTAGAGCGACGACAACTGTAGCCTTCGAGTATCGGCAGAAATAGGCAATTTTACAGAAGAACATAGGGAAAGAACCTAAAAGATTATTGCAGACTCAAAATTTGAAGATATTCACCAAATAAATTAACGTTGATGCAGTAAATAATCAAACTTCGTACAATAATAATTTTTATTCTCGAGAGACAGACGAGGGAATAACAACCTAGTCTAGGAAAAAGGGATGGTGCATGATGGTAAGCAGGTAAGGATATAGGCTCATTTATTCGTGACCCTCATCAGATGTGTCCGCAACAAGGATATCAGTTTATATGCCATGATTCCAATATTCATTTAGAAGTAATCAGGGTGACATAAATCCTTTTCATTTTGAATTTATTCATTTTTATGATCACTGAACCAGCCTAATTTTAAACAGGTACGTGACAATTTATGTATGTTTCAATACAAATCGCTCAACATCTTCAGAGCTTTTTGAAGGATGATGTCAGTGTTTACTTGATGCGCTCTGTTGGAGCAATTCAGAACCTACTCGAGCTCGAGATTATCTGAAAACTTCATTTTTGTTGTCTTCATCGTGGTTCGTCGTGTAAGGTGTGTGGTTTCTTTCGTTTTAATCTATTAAAATCCGATCAATTATCTACCATCCGATTTTAATTACTTTTCTAGCTTGTTAAGCGTATTAAGTTTCCCATCATTTCGTGTCCTAGGTCCTTGTAAAGTTTCCCTCAGGATCTTAACTTACTGTTGTTGTGGATGGTAAGCGAATAGGTTACCTATTCGCTTGGCAAGGAGGCTGCATTGTTCGTTTTTGGATTTCATATTTCTCTTTCATTTCCTAATTTCAGAAGGCAAAATGGGACGTGTCATCAGAGCCCAGCGTAAGGGAGCTGGAAGCGTTTTCCGTTCTCACACGAAACATCGTAAAGGTGCGCCGAAACTGAGGTCGCTTGATTTCGCCGAGCGACACGGTTATATCAAAGGTGTTGTGAAAGTAAGTACCTGCTTACGATTTGCCTGCTAGCGAAGTAGATTACTATTTTATGTCGATTTATTGTGGGTACGTACTTACACCACGTAGTAGCTACCTTTTCATCATACCTACCTACGAGATTCCATTTTTGTCTTCCTGGAAAATCGTCCTGCTGAAACGTATGACAGTGTTAACGAGTGTTTGTACGTCATGACGTCGTTCGTCTTCACACATGGAAATCTTACCGGCCGAAGTACTATGTTGTTGTTGTTGATGATACAATGTTGATTCTATTGAAGTTGAGATAAACAAGCTACCTAAATCGGCATATGCAGGTGCAAGAGCAAGATTCCTAATTTCTTGTTGGTGATTGCAGCAAATCATCCATGACCCTGGTCGTGGCGCTCCCCTCGCCGTCGTGCATTTCAGAGACCCCTACAGGTTCAAGACCCGTAAAGAGCTCTTCATCGCTCCCGAGGGAGTCTACACTGGGCAGTTCCTCTACTGCGGGAAGAAAGGTAATCCTCTAGCACTTATCTGATTAGTATTTAGTGTCAATGATGAAATAATGTACAAATGTCAGACTGCTGGAATTTTTTATTCCATTGAGGGAAATCGAGATGGCAAAATTAAGTTGCAATGGAGAATGTACTGCTGTTTCCCACCACCAGGTCTTATTTAACTGGCACTGGTGTACAGTTGTGCTTATTTAATCAGTGGTAGATACTTTACCCATCTTGAAGATTAATTCACTCCTTAGCTATGTGATTAATTGAGCAGTATAAAGCTAGTTTCATCTGAGCCTCAATCAGTGATTCCGATGATGTTCATTGCATAACTGTTATAGCTTATCAGTTGGTCTTAAGTTTGAATCCAATCGTTTTCCCATTTCATTCTCAGCCAATCTTCACATCGGCAATGTGATGCCCGTCGGTACCATGCCTGAAGGTACCATCATCTGCAACCTCGAGGAGAAGACTGGTGACCGGGGTCGGCTCGCCCGGGCGTCAGGTTGGTTTCTGCTACTCGAGTAATTCTTACATTTAGATAGCATGTTTTGAACTGTCTCAATAGTGGTGGTGTATTACCGAGCAGCTCCCTCCTCAGGAGATACTGGCGCTTAATTATTTAATCGTGTATCTGAATGGCACTGTCGATTTTCCTCGTGAAGCAATGCAGCCTAACTTAACATGTCAACATGGTGAAGGTGCAGTGTTTGGCCTGGATTTGTATTCTTACTTAGAATAGCTCGATTCTTAGAAGTAGCTACTAAATGGCACCTTTCGTCTTATGCTACAAGAATGCTGTGGAACGTATAAATGATGAGGAAATTATCAAGACGGATGTAGAGGATACTAATATGAGAAGATGTATATCAGCTGATGAAAGGACAGCAGTAACTGACTGGTTACTGACGTAATGATGTGCAAGACACCGCTTCATTATTACTTCCAATATTCCCTCCTATTAGAGGTGTTCCCTACCACTTTATAGAGGCGTGGCCAAATACTGATGGACTGATAATTATCAAAATATGGGGATATTCTAACGTCTCATTTTCGTCAGTATTGGCGCTACACGGTCAGTAATATTGTCATTATTTTAGCGTAATGACAGTATCTTATTGACCATACCCTTAAGTCATCCATGGCTGACCCTTTGTCTTAGTGGAATGTATGTTGAAGTATGTAATGTTGGACTTGTCTTGCAGGAAACTACGCCACTGTTATCGCCCACAACCCGGACACCAAAAGGACGAGGGTAAAGCTGCCGTCGGGCGCCAAGAAAGTCATTCCCTCCAACAACAGAGCTATGGTTGGTGAGTATAGTGCGACCGCACCTTTTACCGTCGACGGTGCTATTAGCGACGTAGTTTGCTCTATGAATTGTTCATTTCTTCCGAGTTTCCGGCAGTGTGCTGTGCGTAATTTGTTCGTTGATGAAGCAATTAATTATTCTTGTATTTAGTTTTAAAAAAATTCGGATTCGTTAGAAACACATTGAGTCCTCTTATGTTTTGTGTTTTAAACGACCTTTGGCGTTTGAACGAAATCGTTTCGAATGGGCAACTTCTGTGGGTTACAAAATCTCCTTTTTTTGTCAAATTCTGTTCAGTAATGGGCATTAATATTTATTGACCACATAATGAGTTTATTCGAAAGTGTGGGCATAAACTGAGAGTGAAATTTGAATTTCTGAGTTCCCACTGGAAATTACCGATGGTAAGTCGCCGAGTAGGTTAACTCAAATCCGATTTAAAGCCTAGCGCATCACTTTAAACTGTGGACAGAACCCGGGTTGTTGGCAGCATTGAGAACCTCCGCCTACGAAGCTTCGCTCCTTAATCAGATGTCAGTAAACCTGATACGTCAGTTTTTTAACGCATTTTTACTTTTAACCACCCTCATTGAAAAATAACGCTTATTTTTGAAAACTGGCTTCAAACTACTATTTTTCCAGGCGTTCTGGATGTTTATTTGAAAAAATAGTTCACATTTGTTTGAAAACTGAAGTTTGTCGATGTTTTATCGTTTATGGCGCAATGAAGGATCTGTTGGATCGGGAAACACTTTAAATTAACTCCGCACTTGGAAAATCGTATATCTTTATTCACCGGAATCACATCGTATAATCATCGTATATAACTATAGCTCCAGTCCCGCCAACCCCGCAGGTACAACAGCGGTATAGGGAAACTTTCCCTCATAACGGGAAAAACCTACTTACATATCCCAGAGGATCGTTGGTTGATCTTCGTTTATTTGTTTTCCCCCATCAAGAAATACGGTTGGGCCTGCTGCTAGGGTGGAGCAGATACTACCACATTAAAACTTCTTGAATTAGACCCCTAAAACACAGTAGAATCTCGGTGTATTTATACCTACCAAAGCGTTACAAATAGGATTTACGTCTATCTAGTTACAAATAGGAATTATGTAGTTACTGAGAGATGCGCGTGCATAGAAACTCTCTAGTACCTGATATGAGTAGTGGTCGTATTTCGTGTAACTTCAAAGCAGCACCCCATCGCTACCCTTTCGGTTGTTTTTATGATGATCCGGAGAGGGTTTCATTTTGATATGAAATGGGGAAAAGTAATGGCCACTCAGGAAGCCTGGTGACTTTGTAGTCTCCAAGTGCCAAGAAGCGAGCTACAAAACCTATTGTTATGTAATGTGGTGGTGTAATTGGTTCACTTTAACTTTACTTGAGTAGTAACATGCTTTCCGCTAATTCATTTAGGTACTTGAAATTATGCAGTGAGGTCAACAGTTTTCAACACTGCTCGTGAGACAAAATCATAATTAACTGCACTATCCACACTGTCAAGAAAAAATACCTTGGGTTCACATTTTTGGTTTGCGTTTGTTTATTGAGACCTATTTCGATTCCATCCTTCCATGTTGCTCTCATTTTACTATACAGGGCGTCCCGGAAACAGGTCTGCAAGAAGCCTGGAGTAGTTTTTCACGTCATTTCCGACGCTTCGTTTAAACCCTTACTTTTCATGTTTTTTTGGCATTTTATTTTCCTAAATCATGTTTTTCCACATGTAACTCGTCGTAACACTTGTAAAATTACAGAAAAAAATTGTCACTACCCTTGAAAAGCTTGTTGAATTTCCTTTCAGCATGTGCTAATTTGAAAAATCTGTGACTGGTGTGAACCCCTGAAATTCTCGCTTGAAAATAGGAATTTGACGAATTTCGGAAAATGTGAAAAACTTCAAAGCGCTTAGCTCAAAGGGGCAACCCGAATTCCACTTGCGCTCGACGGGAAGCACTCCCAGAAGGTCTCGGCTTTCCATCGGTATGGTCGTTTTTTATTTTTTGCTGTACTAATTAAGAGAGAAAATTGCGTTTGAGTCCTAAAAAGTGGGTGTGGGTATTTTTACCAAACAAGATGGAGTGTTTCAGCATACTATACGACTCTACTCGACCAAATCATGTCTGGATATCCTTTTCCACATCGAATGATGACACTCCTGATTCATTCTGACTAATGAAAATTTGATTATCCGAGAAAAATTGTGCATTTTTGGAATTGTCAATACCTCCGACCAGTCAGCGCCTTCAAGTTTTTCGTATTTTCTGAAATTTTCCGAATTTACAAAAGAAATTGAAATGCAAAAAAAAAACCCAAAGTGCTGTGAGACATTTTCGATAGGAAATTAACTGAAAAATCGTTTCCTTCTTGTTTCTTGCAGACCAAAAATAGGTAAGTTGATTATTTTCTAAGATCTCAACTTCGATGAGTGGTTAATTTGATCTTACGCCTGCAGGAATCGTGGCTGGTGGTGGTCGTATCGACAAACCAGTGTTGAAAGCTGGTCGCGCCTACTACAAGTACAAGGCCAAGCGTAACTGCTGGCCTAAGGTTCGTGGTGTGGCTATGAACCCCGTCGAGCATCCCCACGGTGGTGGTAACCATCAACACATCGGTAAAGCCTCCACCGTCAAGAGAGGAACCTCTGCTGGTAGAAAGGTAATAGCTTCGTTATTGTTGATTGTAGAAAACTCTATTGCCAGTTTGCTTCCAAGTACGTTACCATTAGACTTACTCCCTTATGTATCCAACTCTGTTGTTGAAACGTTATCATGTTGATATGGTATCTCTTTTTACCCAACTACTTCGTGATCATCTTTCTTTCTAGTAGCAATTTACCAGAAGTAACAGTACCTACCTTCTTCAGTTATGTAAACTGAGTGCTGTACGCATCATGTATCTCCTAGTGGGCAGGTGTAAAAACAGCTAAATATTCTGGTATTAAATCTAAAGGGTTATTTCTGCTACTGTAAGTAATATTACCATACCTTCCAGAGGAGTCCGCCTTCACTAGCTGGTTGAGTGTTGGAGGCGAGCGCTTTCGATGTTAGGGCATCATCATCATCAGAGTATTCTCTCGACGGCCTGATGATGTTCTTACATCGAAAGCGCTCGCCTCCAATACTCAACCAGCTAGTGAAGAAGAACTCCTCCAGAAGTTATGGTAAGCTGAAGATTCGAAAGTAGGTGAGTAGGCAATTTAAAAAGAGTGAACGCATACCTTTGATTGCTTCGGGAGGGTATGTAAAAGGAGTAAACAAGTTTCACCGAGGCATTGACTGACAAGGTTTGTAAAAAGAGCAAACGCAGTTCGGTTGGCCTTGACGTCAGTATTTTTAATTTCCTACCGTCTCTAGACCTCAAGACACCAGGCTCGTTGCATTTAATACAGTGGAACTGCCAAGAAATCTCCCCGGAAATCCCTGGTATTTCAGTAAATTCTTTCCTTGTTTGCCTCATCACCCACCACTTCAACCACTATCCGAGCTCTTTTCCACTATGAGGCGATATCCTACTGAAACACCAAGCCCCTTTCCTCACGGGCTGCTCTACTTACATGACTTATACGCCCGGTTGTTGCCTTCCGTTTGGCAAAAACCGGGCTGCGGGTTTCCGGGGGGACTGTGGTCATTAGTTGTTTTTTCCCTCCAATGCCCTCTTAGACACTGTATTGTGGTCATCTAGGAAAATGTCATCATTACGATGCCATAGCCCAATCTCCTCTTTTAAAGACAAAATAAATAAACTGCCCCAATCAGGGGCTGAAGGTTTGGTGGAATCGATGGTCTGAATGACGTAGTACAAAGGCCATGGGGGCTGTATTGGTAGAATAGAATCTTTTGGATGCTCTACAATCCAGTTATTTCGTGCCCCTGCTTCTCTTGCCATCTTGATCGCCAACCTTCGGAGGGAGACCTCGTCATGAAACCTTTCTCAAGGCTTCCTAGATTTTTCTAAAAACCTCTTGGTATCGCCCAAGACCGCTCTTTCTGGGCCCTCCCAATTTCTGTGCTGTTAAGAGCACAGTTCTTCGAATTAATGATTTCGGTGGGGTGTGGTTGGGGAGGGGGGGGGGGGGGGTTGTCACCAATAAGGTGGTATAATAGGAAGGTTATAACACCAAAAATGAGTTGCAACTCTTATGAGTGGTCTTTTACCACCCGAGGAAACCCTTCACTGCAGCCACAGTTGTCACCTGTGGAGGGCATGAGTTTTCTGTCTGCTTCATATTGAGACAACCACATCTCCAAGGACCTCTTCACGTCCTTCTTACCTATTTCGCTGTCTACTCTGATTGAATTTTAGCTTCAAAGTAAGTAAATGCTTGGCATCTGAGATGCCAAATCAGATTTTGAGGTGGAAAAAAAGCAAAATTCCTACCCCTATTGGCAGTTGAATGCAATGGCTTCGGTGCCAAATTCTCCTGATTAATTTCTGTATACTCCTCTACGCTTACCGATACTATTTCTCGATTGAGTGTTATGAGCATGCAGTCTGCGTGTGATCAATCTCACCTAAACACAATATACGTGGTTGCTAAGCCGTACTGTTTTCATAAGCTAAACACAGTACAGCAAGTTTCCCACTTTTTCAGCTGGGCAACGTATGTCCCTGACAAATTAAAAACACTCCCACAATACAAGTTGAGCTCCATGTTGAAATTCATTTGTGGTTGGCCAAACTCTACTTAAATCAAAATAGTCAGGATTTCCTGGCATACAACCACAGTAGGTAATGTGTTAGATTCATTTTGACCCCAATCCCCTCCCCCACTTATGGTTATTCAAGGTAGGTATAACTTGTTATTCTTATTACGAAAGATAATGTTGGCTTCATGAGTGGAGATATTTGGTTTGAATCAGTCTAGCGGCATACGCGGTCAATCGGCTCAAGTGCTTACGCCGCCGCCGGTGAGAAGTTTTTGAAGCTGAAATTGTGTGACGATTTCTTGACTCGAACTGTTCTTGTTGTGTTACAGGTTGGTCTCATCGCCGCTAGGAGAACGGGTAGGATCAGAGGAGGAAAGACGGATGCCAAGAAGGGTGACGATTAGACAAACAATGTATCTTATTAAAATTCCGTTTAATAAAAAAAAACACTACATAGTTTGTTATCCACGATTCTTCAGCCGATCAGCTTCCTTGTTCATATTGGTTAAAGTAGCTGAAAAAACGCTGCGAAATCCTTGTCACATTGGTTTATTACTCTATTGTACATACCTACCGAAATGCTGGAAATACATATATTGTTAACTTCAAGTGCAATAATTTACATAGCTATTTCTGATGGTTTCCACCAATTTTGGCCCCCAAAAACACGAATTACTTCTTTTTTTCTAATTATCGTTGATGATGGATGGTGCCATTTAATTGTCTTTATTGGTACTACTTCTAGTGTTATTCTACAAGTTCATGGTGATTTCAGACGATTTCCCAGGTTTTTGGCTCATACAAAATGAATTTTGTTTGCTGAACCTGAACCTTCGGTCTTCTAGCCCTTAAAAAAAAGAAGAAAAAAACGTAAACGATACCTCGCAAGCTCATGTTCACCAAAACGGACATTGCATTTTGGTTTATTATTCTATGAATAATTACGCCTATGTAATCGCTTAGCAAAAAATGTTTAGACCACCCCTCAAAATGTTTTCTTTTGCGTTTCAAGGTGCGCAGATTCCAAAAATGAAATGCCCGTCCGCCGTATCGTACATACCTACTTTAATTTCGGTCTAAAAAATTCGTTCTTATACAGATTCCATTTGGGCCCTGGTTGTGTCCCGAGAAACTGCAGCCCCATGTTTTTTAGGGCGAGAAAACCGAATATGAAGTCGATTTTGACCAAAACGTAGAAAATGGAGAGGAAAAGTTTTAGACAATAATGTACATTGCATTTTGGTCTAAAATTGTCGTTCTTCTGTACACAGTTTGGGTCCTAGTTGTGCTCCGAGGCTCTGCACCCCGTTCGGAATACACCCAGAGTTGTTATGGGGTAATCGAGTTGGTTTTTTTTTTGGAGACCGAATATGAAGTCGATTTTGACCCAAAAGTGAAGAATTGAGGTTGTAACGAAGGTTCAGATCCCAAAATTCATTTGTTATTAATCAGAAACCTAGGAAATGGTCTGAAATCACCATAAATTTCTTTAGTAACACGAGAAGTAGTATCAACAGGTGAAAAATGGACTATCAATGATCGAAATAATTTGTAAAAATACTGGAGCCTAATTCGTTCTTTTGGGGGCCAAAATTGGTGGAGACCATCAAAAATAGCTATTTCAATTATTGCACATCAAAGTAACAATAAATGTATTTCCATCATTCTGTAGGTATGTCCAGGAAAATGTAAGAGTATTATTAAATTTCCCCGTAATCGAGCAATTTTCTTCCTCTATTTGCCTTCAGAAGTGTTAACTTTTTTTACTAGGT
The DNA here is from genome assembly GCA_954871275.1 of Leptopterna dolabrata. NCBI lineage: Eukaryota > Metazoa > Arthropoda > Insecta > Hemiptera > Miridae > Leptopterna > Leptopterna dolabrata. The sequence goes on along the minus strand of OX940982.1, from coordinate 32,123,921 downwards.
AGGTACCCGATGTTTTACAAACTTATCGTTCTAGCGGCTCATCCCTCAGTTATCTACATAGTAAAACTCTGAGAAGTTATAATTATTGGATTATATTACCTTGAAATTGGTATAGAGTACACACCTATTTATGTGTCCCATCTTCAGCCAATCAAAAGCTACAACAACTTGAAAATGTTCTGGCAAAATAACGATGGAAACTTGAAATTATTGAGCGAACTCTGAAGGTCTTTCACGTTTCAAGACTTAAGCCCCAAATTTAGATGTTTCTTTCAAATAGCGGCACCATTGGCGACGTATTGGCGCCGCTCCTTCACGCCATCGTGCTGGTGGTAACGAATACTGCATAGGTAGGTACCAACCTGAGACTTTCTAGTTGTCAATACTCAAAGTTGACTGTTTTTCCGGTTGTGTTCACAACCAACTACACAAGAAATTTAAATGGATATATATATATATAAGTTATAGTAGGTTCCTTGGGAGTTGACTTTTTAAAAAGCACGAACTGGGAAATTACAAGTGTTCTTTATTTCGGAAAATACACGGAAGACTTCGTAGCGGTTAAATTACGGGGAACACGGAACACAGGGTTGATCGTACAGCAGCGAGCCGAGAACTCAAGGTTCGAGCTTGCTCGCAGGGGTTATATCGTCTATCATGACTGCGTCAGCAGTAAGTGTCGGTCGGGCGCTATAACTCTTCCCTCCCTATAGAAAAAATTGAAATTTAGAAGAAATTTCAATTTTTCAATTTCTACAAACAATCATGACACACTATACAACCTTACAGTAGCATAAAATGAGGTGGACACAGCTTGGTAGAGATTCTGTTTTACAATTAATTACAATACAAGTATACGATTAATCCGATCAATTAATTAAATTACAATATAATTATACGATTAATATAATCATATACAACCAATACAACAATATAATTGTACAATCAATGTAAGTATAGAACAATATAAACATAATAACGTATGATAACCAGAATTGACAACATAATGATGGTAAACAGACGTAAAACTGACATGATTTTATGAACATGATAATTTGAGTTTCATTTCGGGTTAGGGGTTATTTTGTGAATTTGGAACGTTTCTTTTATGTTTATGGAAACGATATCCTGTGTACGCAAAGAATGATATAAGGCTGACGTACAATAGGATTGTCCAAGCACTGGGAGATATATGACTTATTATGAGTTCTTTTGTACTTGGTATGGGGATCGAAGGGGGTGATAATTGCTTTAGGGTTCTTAATTTCGTTATGGCAGTGGGTTTCTTATTCAAATCCCAATTATGCTTTTGGAACATGACCATGGAGGGGGTGTGGTTACTGTGGGAGGGTGGAGTCGTTAAAGTTTGATTCCTGTATTCTATGGTGCTCTTGCCCGGGGAGATAAGGAAAATTCCGTGGAGGGTCTTGAATTGTATATTATCATGGAGGATAATTTTTATCTGATCTTCGTAGGGGAATAAAAAGACGTAACGGTTTGTTTCTTCCAAGAGTTCCACGTGATTTTGTGGTAGGTCTAATTGAATTAAGTCGCAACGACCGTTGATACCCTTAGTGAGAATGTCTGACTCGCAGTCATGTTCACCGGATAGCTGAAGGCTGTTAGGGCATAAGTAATAATCACGTCCGTATTCGCACGGTTTGTCGAGAAATCGTATCTCGTTTTTGGATTTTAGAGCATACTTGGCAGTGGGTAGGACAGTTGCATAATAATTGGGGATGAAGGTTGGTAGGGATTGAAGGAGAATCAAGTCGTAATGTGCAGGATGGACGATGGGGACATCCAGGAAATAGACGATTTCCTCGTAGCCTATGAAGCATGTTACCTTGATGTGATTTTGGATTTCCCATAGCGCTTCTCCTTCAAAGAGGGGTAACCTATCACCATAAAATGGTATTAAGTTTCTTAGGATTTTCTGTAGGGTTTCTGGTTTAATAATACTAGGGTGGAGTTTGCCTAATTTACAAAAAGTGACTGAATTTTCTATGTCTTGGGTCCGATCTGAAATTATTTGTAGCAACAGTAGATTATGCTCGAGTGCGTTTTCTACCTGTCCTGCATGGGTTGCAAGGGAACTTGCTTCCTTTAATCGCTCTATTTCGAAGGCCAGAATATCGTGATTGTAGTTGATATCTAAGATGGTCTTGTTCAATTCTTCTACAAATCCTTCGTTTATTGAGTAGTGATGACTAATTTGTTGGGACAGTATCTCTTGGTTTGTGTGTAGGTGTTGGAGGATCTGATTAAATTTTTCCTCGTCGTTGGCGTCTAAATTTCCCGTGATAAATTTGATTACGGAGCCTAAACCGTTAAGCAGTCCTCGCCTCTGACGGCGGGGTAAGGTTGAAGCAAATAATCTTCCTTCTATTATTTTTAGCATATGTTCAATGGCTTGAGTTCGAGTTCGAACTACCTTTTGGACTTCACTGTCAGTTTCTATTATCTGGTTAATGTCCTGGAAATGGGCTTTAATTTGGTTTACTTGATTGAGAACTCCTCCGAGCTGGTAGTAGTGAGTAACAGTGTGGTAATAGTGGATCGTTCGGGCGGAACCTAATCGAATGGGCAATAAACCTAAATTGGAGGTAATGTTTTCAATTTCTAATCCTTTGGTAATTAGTATAGTCGAGAGTGATAGAAGAACGGTGACGGCAGAGCGGCTGTCCATAATCCGAAAGTGGTTCAAGTCAGTAACGTCCTGGAATATTAAGGATCATGAGTTAGAGTCGGAACCAGAGCTGGGTGGTGGGGAGTGGTAGGGTTTCCTTGCTATAGGAACAGGAATTCCAGAAGTACTGGGCTGAGGGGAGTCTATACGAGATAGCCTAGCTGGAGGGGTGTCTGGTGGTATGGGTAACGCTTTACGAGGGAATCTAGATGGAGGGGTGTCTGGTGGTATAGGTAACGCTTTGCGAGGGAACCTGGATGGAGGGGTGTCTGGTGGTATGGGTAACGCTTTGCGAGGCAACCTAACTGGTAGGATGTCCGGTGGTGCGGGCAATGATCCCTCAAGAGAAGGTAGAGGAACTGGGGAGGGAGTTGACTTCATTCTTGGGATTCTGGAGAGGTCTTTACAATGTCGTTTTGGGGCAGGGCTCGACGAGCTCGTCTCTGAAGGAGGCGGTCTCGAGTTGGGTGGCGACGGTAAGAGTCTATCCCGCTTTTGGCTGTTAGTCGGTGGGGGAAAGGAATAGAAAGTGGCCGTTTGGGGAATCGTGGGGAGGTTAACGGGTGAAGGGAAACTGTCTTCGGAGGGTGAGTAACTAGAAGAACTAGACATCGGGGTTTGTGGTACTACTCTGGGCCTTTTGATGTTAGACATGTGGATCTTTTGTTGGGTGTTAGCATGCCGGGGTGTTATTTCGGCCGTATGCTTGGTTTTGTCCACGGACTTCACCTGTTCCGGGTTATACAGGGGTTTGGTCTTACTTTGAAGTTGTTTGGTCCTTACTTAAACAGTGTCAGGGATTTCTGGAGGATCTTCCCGAGTAGCATTTCTGTTTTCCATTACCCTTTCCTTGAGTTGTGTGCCATTGTCCTTAATGTTTTGGTAGAGCGCTTTCATTTTTTCGTGGTGTTTGACGAGGTAATCGTTGGCGAGGCGTTCGTCCAAGTTTAACTTGAGGAGGTTTTCGTCTGAAATGTGACCTTGGATTATTTCGAACGGGGTCAGGGACGTTGTAGAATGGATCGAATTGTTGTATGCGATCAAGGCATACTGTACCCGGCTTTTGGCTGTTAGTCGGTGGGGGAAAGGAATAGAAAGTGGCCGTTTGGGGAATCGTGGGGAGGTTAACGGGTGAAGGGAAACTGTCTTCGGAGGGTGAGTAACTAGAAGAACTAGACATCGGGGTTTGTGGTACTACTCTGGGCCTTTTGATGTTGGACATGTGGATCTTTTGTTGGGTGTTAGCATGCCGGGGTGTTATTTCGGCCGTATGCTTGGTTTTGTCCACGGACTTCACCTGTTCCGGGTTATACAGGGGTTTGGTCTTACTTTGAAGTTGTTTGGTCCTTACATAAACAGTGTCAGGGATTTCTGGAGGATCTTCCCGAGTAGCATTTCTGTTTTCCATTACCCTTTCCTTGAGTTGTGTGCCATTGTCCTTAATGTTTTGGTAGAGCGCTTTCATTTTTTCGTGGTGTTTGACGAGGTAAACGTTGGCGAGGCGTTCGTCCAAGTTTAACTTGAGGAGGTTTTCGTCTGAAATGTGACCTTGGATTATTTCGAACGGGGTCAGGGACGTTGTAGAATGGATCGAATTGTTGTATGCGATCAAGGCATACTGTACCCGGGTTTCCACATCGTCTCTTTTGAATGCTTCTTGGCAGTTCAGAAGCCGGAGATGTTCAATTACGGTCGAGTGGAATCGTTCGACAGGGCCATTCGAATCTGGGTGTTGGCTCGATATGAAGTGAGCATCAATATTGTGGTTAGCTAATAATTCCTTGACTAGGGAAGAGTTTAGGTCGGCCGCGTTATCGGAAATGAGTTTTTTGGGAATGCCATGGTGCGAGAAATATTTGAGCAAGGCTCGAACTACGTCGAGACTAGTATTAGTCGGTACCATGTACATTTGGGCGTATTTGGAAAAGGGGTCGAAAACGGTCAAGAATTTTGTTCGGTCTATGGTGATTTTGTCAATGTGCAGGGTCTCGAAAGGCCGGGATGCCGTGGGAGTCAAGTTATATTTGATTTTCAGGGGATGCCTGTCGTATTTAGTTCGTAGGCAGACGTCGCATTGGTTTATGAAGCTCTGAATGGTCGCTTTCTGGTTGGGCCAGAAATAGCTTCGTTTAAGATGTTCATACGTCTCAGGAATTCCTCGGTGATTAGTCTTACCTACATGATAGGACTTTATGAGTTCCTGGACGTCCTCTTCAGACTCAATGTCTTCCAATAATTTAGGAAATTTGGCCATGAGGATTTCTGACTCCTTGAATGTGCGAGTCATTATGGCAGCAAATCTCTGGAAGAATCGATCGTCTGGATCGTCATGGAAGTAGATCGCATAACGAACTTGGGGCCTGACATACTCCTTGACGAACTCGACTATGTCCTTGTCCAGATGGTAGTGGGATAGTTCTGCGGTCACTCGGGTTTTGGTGGAATTAAAAAGGTGCTTTATTGAGGGTTTCCGTGGGAGTGAGGTCACTAATTTGAATATTATCTGATTTTTGGCCTGGTTAACGGGTCCTTCTCTTACGGGGATTGTCATGGGCGGTATGTTAGTTGTAGTGTGTTCGGGGGCCGTCAAAGAGGGAGCTTGAGTGTCGGCGTGGACATCTAGAGATTGATTGCTTCCTCCAAGTGCTTGCCTAGAACGCGAGAATGTTGCCAGTATTTCGGAAATGGCTCGATTTTCGTTTTCTGCGGTTCTGGGGGAACTAGGGGCTGCGAGGAGTGCGTCCAGTTGCAATTCGGGGAGTTCCATTGGAATGCTCTCAAGCAACTCCTCGATATTGATCGGTGACATGGGATTTGCGGCTGGTGGATCTGATTCCAGGTGATTAAGCTCAATTCGAGAGAGAGCGTCAGCTACATAGTTGGACTTTCCAGGGTGGTAGTGGATTTCGAAGTTAAAATCACTGATTTTCAACCTCCATCGATAGAGTTTGGAGTTGGGGTCCTTCATTGCAAATAACCATTGCAATGGTTTATGGTCAGTGAATAACAGGAACTTCTGCCCGTATAGATAGTGGCGGAAGGCCTTCAGGGCATTTAGTACTGCAAGAAGTTCCTTTTCATTAGTAGCATATTTTTTCTCTGTCTCTGAGAGCGTTTTGCTGGTATAAGCAATTGGGAGATCAGAACCGTTAAAGTCTTAGCTCAAGACAGCGCCTGTAGCAAAATCGCTTGCATCACAAGTCACTCTGAACTGTTTGTTAAAGTCGGGGTATTTTAATATTGGGTCATTGCAAAGAAGCGTGGTACAAGTTTTGAAGCTTCTTTCGAATTCTGGGGACTTGGATGTTATTTTTCCATCCTTTTTCAAGGCGGAGGTCAGGGGTTTAGTCAGAGCAGCAAAGCCCTTGATAAACCTACGGTAGTAGCCAATGAGCCCTAAGAACCTTTTGATCTCGGTTCTTGTGCGAGGCATTGGGAATTTTTCGATCGCACGTATTTTCTCGGGGTTTGGTTTGACTCCATCGGGGGTTACTACGTGACCTAGATATGCTAACTCCCTTTTCAGAAATTCCGTCTTGTCTGGCTGGATTTTCAGGTTTGCCTGTCGAAGACGGTCGAAAATTTTCCTCAGACGAACAACGTGTTCTTGCAAACTAGCCGAGAATATTAAGATATCGTCGAGATAAACCAGACATATCTCATTATTCAAGCCCCTCAGACAGTTGTTCATCATTCGTTGGAATGTAGCCGGGGCGTTACACAAGCCAAAGGGCATTCTGAGGTATTCGTAATGTTGGTTGTCAGTGGAGAAAGCGGTTTTGGGAATTGAGTCTTCATCTAGTTCAATTTGATGAAAACCTTTTGCGAGGTCGAGGGTCGAAAAGTAATTGCAACGGCCAAGTTTGTCGAGGAGTTCGGATATGTTAGGTAGGGGAAACCGATCTGAGATCGTGGCTTCGTTTAATTTTCGGAAATCGATGACCATGCGATATTTGGTTTTTCCTGAAGCGTCCATTTTCTTTGGTACAATCCAAAGGGGCGCATTGTAGGGAGAGTTAGAAGGGCGTATGATTTTCTGGGCAAGTAGGTTGTCAACTTGTTTGGCCACTTCTTCTTTATAAATGTGGGGATACCTGTACGGTTTTACAAAGATGGGAATTTCGTCCTTTGTACGAATGTGGTGTTTGACCTCATTCGTGAAAGTCAAAGGACCTTCACTCTCTTGGAAAAGATCTGCATAGTCATGAATCAATTTTCTAATAGCCTTGTTCTCTTCGGGGTTTAGGTGGTCTAGTCTAAATTTCGAATAGTCTATCCAACGGTTTTGCTTACAGGAGGGGGAGGTATCGCAATAGTTGTTAAGGTTGTTTTCGGGTTCCTCATTTTTAAACTGTCCTTTAGGGATTGGTTCTGCATGGATTGGGTGAGTCAAGTGGAACCTAACAGGTTTTTCCTCTGAATTCGTGACGTGTACAAATGCTTTTGAGTTCTTAACCCTCACTATGGCTGATGGTATTTGCAAACCAGGGAAATTGATAGAGTCGATCAAGGCTTCGCCATTCTCGACATTACCAACCTCTACCTGTACCTGCTGAATAGTCCTGGCATCGATTAGGAATGACACAGTATTTTCCTCGGGGCACAGACATCCGTTCGCAAAGTAGAGGGGTAAGTTGACGTTTGGTGTACGCAGCAAGTTATTTTTCAGGTCCACGGAAGCATTTAGTGTCCGTAAGTTGTCTAGTCCCAATAGTGCTTGGAAGTGGCTATGGAAATTGAATAATCGGAAGGGGAGATTTAGATGTTTTTCATTGAAAATTTCCCCACAAGGCATCAGGGTCATTTCCGTTATTGTGGACGAGCCGTGGGCTGTCTTAACTATACCCGATGCCGGTTGGATTTTCTTTTTGAAATAATTATGCGCTGTTTTTGGGAGAACGAAGGATCGAGTTGATCTGGTGTCGATTAGGAATTTTATCCCAGTTTTTGGGCAAACTATGAAAGGTAATTGGTAGCCGATGTGATTTAACTCGATGTGTTCTGGTTCAAATTTTTCGATGGGAGCTTTTGATTTAGGGGCAGGTTTTAACATTGGTATAGGATTTAATTTGGGAGCAGTTGCGGGGGCCGAAAAGGTTGGAGCGGGAGCTGACATTACTGTTGGGTGACCTCTGACGGGTCCTGAGGTTGTCCTAAAAAATGGTCCTGTGTGTGGTTCTGGTCGTCTTCAGTTGGAGGTTGGTCCTCCACTGATAAATTTTCGAATGTTTGAATTAGGTTGGGGTCATAGTACACCGGGGCTTGCAGGAAAGGGTCATAAACGAAATATCCTGAATTTGGCGAATACTCAGGGGTTTCGGGTTGCCGAATTTCCGAGTCTTCACACTGCATTTCTACATTGTGAAGGTTGCTCTTTGAGTGATCCTGACTGGAAGAGCGTGAGAGTTGGTGGGACCATGGTCGATTTGGAAGCGATTGTCTTTTGGGGGGTTGCTGACCTGGCGTAGCGGGTCTTTGGTTGAAAGAGTGGTGAACTGGTGGTCTATGAAAATTTTGGTAATGCCTGAAGGGCTGGTTGTAGGGTGTTGATGAAGGTCGGTAATTGTTATTCGGGCCAGAGGGACGGAATTGAGGAGTGGCGGGGCCGGTTTTTTGTGGCGGGGCTAATTTGGGTTTAGTTCTAAACTGAAACTCGTTTGTCAAAATCGCCATGCATTCTGCTAGGGTTGCTGGGTTCCTTGCTCGGATCAGAGATCCTACTGAATCATCCAGTCCCGTTACAAACACTCGAAGGGCTAAGCCCTGCACGAAGTCGACAAGTTCTTGCGAACTTTGTTCCTTCTGCAAGGAGGCGATGGTACTGTTTAAAATTGCCTCTAATCGAGAATAGAATTCAAAGCAACTTTCACTCTGTTTCTGCCTGAGACGGGCTAGTTCTGCTGTAAGAGTGAACTTGTCCCTGCGATCTCCGTACGACTCCAATAAGACGGAGCGTAACTCCGCCCAGTTGTGAGGGTCGGCAGCGAAAACGCGTTTCGCTGGATCGCCTTTGATTCTTGATAGGATGCCCTCGAATAACAAATCGTTTTGTAGGGTATTTTGGTTTGTGGGGTTGTGGTAACTTGAAATCAATACGCACTGAAAGGTTCGAAATTAAGGTATATATTTTAAGAGAGCGTAACATAGATAGAGGAATCATTGAAACATGGATAAGCATGGACATGGCATGGATGCGTGTACGTGTGGTGGTGGTTGCAGCATGGATACTACATTCTCCCTCCCTTATTAGGAAACACCGTTAATGAATTTAATGTACTTTGAAACAATATTAATGTACTTTGAACATGTAATTTGAAGCACTGAGTTAAATTTGAATTCAGTTTTATGGGTTTAGCTGAATTACTTTATATAGTCACGATGCCAGACAGGAGGTTGCCGTAGACGCTCGGATCTTCTAGTTGACAGGATAACCGGATTGGCTGGCGGTGCTGGTTCTGATGAGGGTACTTCAGACATAGAGTCAGGCGGTACTGTAGATGGAAGAGTAGGTTCCTTGGATGCAGGAAGTATTAAACAAGGTAGCTGCAATGGATGTTGATCATAGGCAGAGGCCACTGGAATGGTAGGCCTACTAACCGGAATTTCAGTTGGGATACTTTCGGCAAGGGTAACCGTCTTTTGTACTCCTGTACGTCTAAGTTGGTCAATATGTCTCTTGTAGATGTAACCGTCGTCTAGTTTTATTTTGTAATGTAGTAGTCCCAACTTATCAACCACTGTCCCAAAACGCCAAGTTGGATGAGTCTTATCATAGTATCTGGACTGGACTCTGTCTCCTATTTTGAATTTCCGAGTTCCTGGCAAGGGCTCTGCATCCTCATTTTGCATATTGTACGGAGGTTTTATGGCATCCAATCTTAGACGAAGTGTCCTCTTGAGATATAATTCTGCTGGTGATTTGCCGTTTGCAAGCGGTGTTGCACGGTAAACTTGAAGAATCTTTTGCAGTTTCTGAGTGAAATTGAGGGGTTCAACCTCCATGGCCTTCAACTTATTTTTAAGGGTTTGAACACTGCGTTCGGCCAACCCATTTGTTGCAGGATGGCCCGGGGCTGACAGTTTTTGGATAATACCATTTGTTCTGCAGTAGGTTTTGAAGGTGTCACTTACAAAGTATTTTGCATTGTCTGACACAAGTATTTTTGGGTAACCATGGAGTGTAAAGATTGCCTCAAGTAGCTCAATGGTTTTTGAAGATGTTGGTGCATCATTGATGACTCTAACTTCCAACCATTTGGACTTGGCATCCACAACCAGAAGAAGATGTTTCCCTAAATATGGACCAGCATAGTCCATGTGTAGGCGGTCCCAGTTTTCTTCAGGTTGGTCCCAGATGTGTAATGGAGCTTTGGACGGGCTGGCTCGGGTCATGGCACATGGTTCACAAGATCCCACCATTCTTTCTATGTCCTTGTCAATCCCTGTCCAAAAACAGTATCGACGAGCCAATTGCTTCATTTTGGAAACCCCAATGTGAGTTGAGTGTAGCTCTCCAAGAATGGCTGGTTGTAGACTTTTGGGTATTACAACACGCTGGCCTTTGAATAGGATTCCACAATCAAGAATGTAGTCATTACAATGATGACCCTCTAGAAGCTCAGCCTTGATTTTTGATAATTCATCATCTTCGTCAGTAGATTTAGCAATCACAGTGTAATCAACCTGTGCAGAAGAAATTTTTTGGATGGACATAGCACAGATTTCATGTACTTCCCGGTTTATAGAGACGTCCATGGTTTTTGAGTATTTTGAAATTGGTGCCCTTGACAAGGTGTCTACATTGGAATTGTCAGAACCTTTTTTGAATTTAGTTTCATAATCAAACCCTGAGAGGAAGGAAGCATACCTCAAGAGTCTGGCTGATGTCATGGGTGGAAGTTTTGAAGATTGATGGAAAATTCGATGGAGTGGTTGGTTGTCTGTCACAAGCTGAAAGTGATGTCCGTACAGGTACATATAAAAATGACTCACAGAAAACACAATGGCCAAAGCCTCCCTATCAAGCTGGCTATAGTTTGTTTCAGCTGGAGTTAGGGAACGTGAGGCAAATGCAATGGGTCTCTCCTCATTACCAACTAGGTGAGATAGGACCCCTGCCACACCAACTGGGCTGGCATCGCAGGTGAGGACGATTGGTAACTCTGGGTCGAACGGAACCAGTACTTGTTCACTACATATTTCTTGCTTCAGGTTTAGAAAAGCTGTTTCACACGCTGAATTCCAGTAAAATTTAGTAGACTTTTTTACCAGCTTCCTCAAGGGGTGTGTCAGTGAGGAACAGTTAGGAATAAATTTTGAATAATAAGTGATCATGCCCAGGAACCGTCTGACGTCATCTTGATTGGCTGGACGTGGCATCTCAGTGATTGCCCTGATCTTATTTTTACATTTCATGATCTGATTGCATTGAATCCTATGTCCCAGATAATGAACCTGAGTTTTGAAAAATTCGCATTTTTCCTTATTGAGATGGAGGTCATTTTCCTGTAGCCTTGTTAAGCATTTCTCCAGTCTCATTTGACATTCTGTGATTGATGTTCCATAAACAATGATATCATCAAAATATGAAATTGTTCCTTCTAGGCCCAAGAGGATTGAATCTAGAATTCTGTTGAATTCGCTAGGGGCTGTTTTTATGCCGAAACTGAGGCGCTTCATAGCATAAGTCCCTCGATGCGTCGAAATTGTCTGAATCTGGGCACTGGCATCATCCATTTTGACATGAAGATAGGCTTTGAAAAGGTCTAGCCGACAAAAGTGGGAGGCATTCTTGAGGTCATTGAATATCTGCTCCACTTTCCTTATTGGGTAGTGTGCTTCTTGAAGTTGCCCATTCACTCCCACCTTGTAGTCAACACACAGTCTAACCGTACCGTCAGGTTTTGGTACCACCACAAGGGGTGACCCCCAATCACTGTGGTTTACCTTTGCAATTATGCCCTGAGCTTCAAGGCAATTGAGCTCGTTCTCTACTTTGTCACGGAGTGAGTAAGGAACATCTCGCTCTCGTATAAACACAGGTTTGGCTCCCTCTCTGAGGTGAAGAGAGCATGTGATATTGGGGATACAGCCAATTGTTGGTTCAAAAATATTTTTATACTTCATAAAAATATCATTGACTGATGTCAGCTGGTTAACAGCTGAAGTATCCACATCTTTTAGTTCAATGTGTAGGTGCCGAATCCAGCTGCGGCCAAGAAGGGGTGAAAAGTCATCTGAGACCACATATAAATCCTCAACTGAACAGTGGTCTTTGTATCTGACCATGACCTGGAGCTTCCCATCTGGCTTGAACACATGTTTAGTGTAAGATCTAAAAATTAGGTCCGATTTCTGGAGTGGGGCAGCTAGGGAAAGTTTCTGGTACTGTGATCGAGGTATCAGTGTGAATCCTGCCCCTGAATCTACTTCAAATCTGACAGGAGTGTTTTCAATTGAAACAGACACAAAATATTTAGCTGAGTCAGCATTTTTTGTTTCACTGGACATTATATCAACTACCTGATTGAACCCATAAGCCTGATTTTCATCCTCATCGGATGTGTCTGTGTTGGAGATGGCATGAGTAGTTCTAAGGCCTCGTTTCTTGTTTTCCATCAAGCTTTTGATGCAGACCTTGTAAACGTGTCCCGTTTTTGAACATCGTGTACACTTCAATTTGGAGTACTCTACACGACAATCCTTTGATTTATGAGAAGTCGATGCACAACGAATACATAGATCTTCAATTCCTAGGGCCTTCAAGTCAAGTCGAGATTCAGCCCGTGGACGGGACCAACCTTGATTATCACTGGAGTGAGAGTGACCGGTGGGTCGAGGTCTGGGTTTATGTAACTTATTTATCTCAGAGGATGCTGGTGTGTCAGGAGTATCAGTTGGTTTAGAACTCATGCGTAAGCTGTCTAACTTACTGGCTTCTATGGCTATTGCTTTCTTCACAATGTCATCAAATTTGGAGGTATTTTGGAGGTTCGTTGGATCTGCTTCGAGATGATTTAAAGGGCGTCGGATGTTGTAACTGGAGAGGTGTTGATAAGATTCTACGAAGTGTGACTGAAGCGAGCGGACTGCGTCCTTTCCGATGATTTTTTTTTATTTTATTTTTATTTTATTTGTTTGTTTTGTTTTAATTCTAGAAGGACTTCTCTTGGAAGCTACTAACCACTCATGGGTTTGATAATTGAATTGAATTATTTAATTTTGAGGTTTCTTAAATTTACAGGCGGGGGATGCCTGGCTTCGGTAATCAGGGCAGATTGGATCGAAGTCTTTTCAGACGGGCGTGTCTGACTTCACTAGTCAACGACTGGAATGAAGATTTTTGTGAAATGACCGGGCTTGGTCAGTACTAGGAACTATATGGGTCAAGATTACCTATAGAATCCTAGGAGTTCTTGGCAAGCTGCTGAGATAGTATACCTGGTATGGTAATCCGATATTCCCTGAAGTCTGCGTGATCGGCGAAGTGGAGAGCCGATGCACTTTATCCGATTGTAATTCCGATGCACTTTCACTTATCACAGTTCGGTTGACGAACTCCCGGGCACTTGAAGGCTTCGACGAAATTTCCGCGGAGACGATGGTCGGTCGCGAGTATAATTTCTGAGTGTCGAAATTGTGTCTCCAAATGTCCTCCAGTGACTGCGTCAGTTATAGTAGGTTCCTTGGGAGTTGACTTTTTAAAAAGCACGAACTGGGAAATTACAAGTGTTCTTTATTTCGGAAAATACACGGAAGACTTCGTAGCGGTTAAATTACGGGGAACACGGAACACAGGGTTGATCGTACAGCAGCGAGCCGAGAACTCAAGGTTCGAGCTTGCTCGCAGGGGTTATATCGTCTATCATGACTGCGTCAGCAGTAAGTGTCGGTCTCGGGCGCTATAACTTATATATATATATATATATATATATATATATATATATATATATATATATATATATATATATATATATATATAAGTTACAGGAGGGTTTCTAGGGAAACACTTTTTAAAAAAGGCACTGAACTTTATTGGAGATTGGAAATTTGGTTACACAGAACGGGGTGAGGTGGTACGCACGAGTTGGAAGCTGGACGGAGACTAAACTCGGGAATTACGAGTCGGAGGGAAGCTCCGACGAGATAGTGGTGGAAACTGCAAGTACGCATAAAATACGCTGAGTGTCAGCACAATATGCGTACGTAACTCCTCCATCCCCAAAAGGAAACTTTCGGGCACAATTCGAAAGTTTCGTACAAGGGAAATTAAAGTCCTAAGATAATAACAGTAATAACACAATATAGTACACAAGTAAGTACAAGAAACAATGAAGTAAGTACAAGGTACACAAGTAAGTACCTACAATAAACAAAAAAGTACAATAAGTAATGAAGTACAATAAGTACAATAATTAAGTACAAGTACAAGTACAATAAGTAATAATAAACAATGAATATCAGGAAAATTACAATAAAGGAGAATAAGGGGACATCAGAATCGTAAAACAGACTAAACGAGACCACATTTGGTTGGCGTTAAACGGTATGACGTTCCGTGATACGGGCACGACGCCTAAGTTTGATCGCATGAAACACATTATAACAAACACACAGTACGAGAAAAACGTACAGCAGAATGGTCCAAATGCTAGGAATGGCGAGTTTAACGAGACTCGGAGGGGAAATGGGAATGACTGCCTCTGGTTGGATAAGGTTAAGGTCAAGGTCTCGAAGGAGGATTTCAAATTCAGGCTTCTGATCAGATTTTAGTTCTAGATTGAAATTGTCGATTATAAGGGGCTGACCAGAAAGTTCCTTATGGGCGGCAAAAAGAGTGTGATTATGATATAGCACGTGGCTTTTGCCGGGGGTCACCAAATAGATACCTCGGAGGGTACGGAATTGTAAGCCAGTAGGGTCGATTATTTCGAGTTTGTCCCCTTTGGGAAAAACGAGGAGGTACTGGTTAATTTCTGTTAGGAGGGATACGTAGTTACGGGGGATGTCTACTTTAAGGTACTGACAACTTTGAGCCGTTCCCGTGGAAAGGATTTCAATAACGCATTCCGCCGCAGCCTCGGCGATTAGGTGATTAGGGCAGAGATAAATATGCCGAAGGGTGCACGGCTCGCGGAGCGGGATGATTTGGGAATCCGACTGGGCTTTCAGGAAATATCTCACCGAAGGGATAATGGTGACGTATTCTGAGTCGATTTGAGTGGGAACAGGTACGACGTGATAGAGGTCGTAATCTTTCTCGTTTACTATAGGGACGTCAAGGAAATAAATAATTTCTTCGGTACCGATGAAGCATTGCACTTTGATGAAGGATTGAATTTCAAAGATGTTCTCTCCCTGGAAACTCAAAAACCTATTTTGGTAGGAAGTTTTTAACCTATCTAGTTCTTTCATCAACGAGGGGGAATCTATTATGCTAGGGTGGAGCTCCCCTTTGTTGCAGAAGGTAATAGAGGTCTCGATATCCTGCAAGGTGTTGACCACCAAATTCAAAAGAATTTGAAAATGTTCAAGGATATCGTTCGCGGGACCTACTCTGGCTTGATCTGTCAGGTATTTGAATTGCGAAAATTCCTTTCTGATTTGTTCGTTGTTGTAGGCAATAGTCTCTAAGGTTCTGTTGAAATTCTCCATTATGGCTTGGTTTATGGAATATTGTGATTTTAATTGGAGTTGCATTTCCTCTTGGTTAGTTAAAAGATGGTGGGCGATCCTATCATATTTTTCCTGATCCGTTGAATCTAAGTTACCCGTAATGAATTTAATCACAGATCCTTAACCGTTTAGTAATCCTCTTCTCATCCTGGAGTTTGGGTTTGTGATTTTTACGTTATTTAGTTTTTTATTAATTAGTGTCAAAGTATAATTGATGGTCCTCGCAAGCATTGCCGTTCGCCCATAAATTACTGAGGCTGACGAATTTCGCATGACTGAGATGGTTGAATCATAGTCTGTTCGTACCTTGTGGATGTGATTAAGTAAGTTGGTCAAGTCGTAATAGTGAGTAAGTGTATGATATCCTTCAACTAGTCTAGCGGGTCTGAGTTTGATCGGGAGTAGTCCTGGGTTTGTCGTCAAGTTTCGTATGTCAATGGTGGCCACTCCTGATATTAGGATGACGACGAAGGTCCTGGAACAGGAGAAGGACTTGTAGGTCGTTGATTTTGGGCTTCCTGTTCCGGGTATTTACGAGGTCGTTTGATGTTTGACAGATGTATTTTAGCTTTCGTATTATGGTGCCTCGGGATGATTTCGGCGGTTTTCCTATCTTTGTTCACTGCGACAACTTCCTCCTTGTTATATTTATTTTTTGTCTTTCTTTGAAATTGTTTGTTTTTTACAAAAATTTCTGACGGGATGTCCGGAATTTCTTCGCGAGTTTGATTTCGCTTAGTTATTACAGCTCCTTTGATCTGGGAACTTCTATTGTTAATTTCGGAGTAAAGAACTTTCATTTTATCTTTATGTTTATCAACATAGTCATTTATTACTCTCTCTTCGAGATTTAGTCTGAACAGGGTGTCGCTATCAACGTGACCATAGACTATTTCGAAAGGTGTGAATTTGGTCACTGAGTGGATATAGTTGTTATACGCAATTAGGGCGTAATCAACCTTCGATTTAACAGAGTCTGTTGAAAACTCCTCACGATTGTTGAGCAGTCGGAAATGCTCGACTAACGTGGAGTGGAACCTCTCGATAGGACCATTAGAATCCGGATGTTGAGAACTAATGAAATGAATGTCGATCTTATGGAGTCTTAAGCATTCTTTGACTAAATTTGAATCGAATTCGGCCGCGTTATCGGAAACAATGATTTTAGGCGTGCCGTGGTGAGCAAAGAATTTAACGAGATTTTTGATAACCTCCAGACTGTTTCCTGAGGACAGTAAATATGCCTGGGCATACTTGGAGAATGTGTCAATGACGGTTAGGAATTTTCCTCCCTCTAGTGTAATCTTATCGATATGTAGTATTTCAAAGGGTCTAGTAGGAGTAGGGGTAAGGTTATATTTTGGTTTTATCGGGTTTCTGTCATATTTGCATGAAAGGCAAACTTCACACTGATTAATGAAGTCCTGGATGGTTTGTTTCTGGTTGGGCCAAAAATAATATCGTTTGATTTTTGCATAGGTTTCGTCGATACCCCTGTGATTACATTTTCCAAGGTGGTAATCGCGGATTATTTCGGTCGCTCTGGAGTTATCCTCGATGTCTTCTAATAGTTTTGAAAAGTTGGTTAATCGGATTTCTGATTCTTTGAAATACTCCGTCATTACGGCAGTGAATCTCTTATATGTTTCGAACTGGTCGTTTTGGAAGTGTATCCCATATTTAACTTTCGGTTGAATGTATTCTTTAACAAATTTAACGGTTTCTTCCGTGAAATTTGCTTCCGAAACTTCAACTTGAATTCTTTTCTTAGAGCCAAAAAGTTTCTTGATTTTTACTGGTTGTGGGTCTCTTTTAACCTGTTTAAAAATGATTTGATTGATACTATGATTTATGGGTCCGTCATTAATGGGTATCTCTATGCAGATATTCCCTTCTCGGTTGGAATGGACGAATGGACTGTCGTGTCAGAGGTGCTGTCGGTCAGTGATAGTCGTTCGGAGAGTCCTACGTTGACATGTACGGATTCGTTATCTTCGGTTTGTGTCGATGTTGCGCCTAGCACATCCGCGTGAGTTTGGAACGCGACTTGAAAAAGGTCGTTAGCGATCTGGTCGGGGTCGTCGTTAGCTAAGGGTTCTGTGTCATTGGCATTTAATTCGATTCGAGATAGGGCGTCAGCTACGTGATTGGTATTTCCCGGTTTATACTTTATGTCGAATTGAAATTCTTGAAGTTTCAGTCGCCATCTAAATAATTTCGATGTGGGTTCCTTAAGGGAATACAGCCACTGCAGCGGTTTGTGGTCTGTGTAAAGAATAAATTTCGTACCGTAGAGATAGGGTCTGAAGGACTTAGTGGCGAATAGTACAGCGAGCAATTCCTTCTCAATCGTTGACAATTTCCTTTCGGAGTCGTTCAACGTACGACTAGCATACGCAATCGGGAGATCCTTGCCATTTGTGACTTGGCTAAGAACGCATCCTAAGGCAACATTACTAGCGTCTGTTGTGACGTTAAAAGGTCTTGAGAAATCGGGATATTGCAGAATTGGCTCGTTGACTAAGAGCTGCTTACATGTTTCGAAGCAATTTAGATAATCAGGCTGGGTAGGATCGATTTTCGTATCCTTTTTCAGACACTGTGTAAACGGCTTGGTGATTTTAGCAAAACCTTTAATGAATTTTCGGTAATAGCCAAGGAGGCCAAGGAAACCTTTGATTTCCTTAGTAGTCCTTGGGAGAGGGTAATCTTGTATGGCTCGAATCTTATCGGGATTAGGTTTAACTCCTTGTTCTGTGAGGACATGCCCTAAGTATCCTACTTCCTTACGTAAGAACTCCGTCTTGTCTAGCTGTATCTTAAGGTTAGCCTTTCGGAGGCGGTCGAATACCTTCCTAAGGTTGACAAGATGTTCTTCTAAGCTAGAGCTGTACACGAGGACGTCGTCGAGATAGACTAGACAACATTCGTTGTTAATGCCGCGTAGTACATTTTCCATAAGACGTGAGAAAGTAGCTGGGCTGTTCTTAAGTCCCATCGCCATGCGGCGAAATTCAAAAAGACCGTATGATCCTGCCGAAAATGCGGTTTTGGGTACACTAGCTTCATCCATTTCTACCTGGTGAAATCCGGCGGAAAGGTCTATCGTGGTGAAGTAGGTACTTCTACCTAGCTTATCAAGCAGGTCTGTGATATTGGGCATAGGGAACTTATCGTCAATTGTCTTTTCGTTCAACTTTCGATAGTCCACTACCAAACGGAATTTTTGTTTGCCGGAGGCATCTAATTTCTTTGGGACGATCCATAGTGGAGCGTTCCAAGGGGAGTGACTTGGTTGAATGATTCCCTGTTCTAACATTGAATCAATTTGAGTCTTTATCTCATCCTTATAAATTTGGGGATAACGATAGGGTTTCGAGTATACAGGAATTTCGTCGGTGGTTCTTATGTGGTGCTTTATCTGATGAGTGAATGTCAACGGTTCGCCTTCGTGGTGGATTATGTCAGAATATTCTTTTAGCAAGTTGGTAATTGCACTTGTTTCCTCAGTGTTTAAATGATTTAGTCTGACTTTCGAAAGATCGATTTTTCGTTTATTTAAAGGCTTAGAAACGTTGTAGTTATTTAGGTCGGGGAATTTCTGAATGGTTTCTTTTTGTGACTCTGCATTAAGGTTGTAGTATTCTACCTGGGCTGGTTCCATCTGTCTGACTTCCAATGGTTCTTCAGTAGCGTTACTAACAAGAATATGAGCTACGCAATCTTTGACTGTAACTAGACATTGAGGAATTTCTACGTATTTACCTCTACCATTGCCTATCTTGTTATAAGGGATAATGCCTTCGCCGTTCTGTATGTTCCCTACCTGGATTTTGATTTGCCTCACCATCCTGGGTTCTATAATATACGTTTCCGGGCTTTTAGTCTGGACGTATAGTAATGGAATGTCGGCATTTGGGGTTTTTAACATATGGTTTTCCAGATCAATCTTTGCTCCTAGTGTTTTCAGATTGTCCAAGCCTAATAAGAGGTCGAATCGCTCATGAAACTGAAAAATGTGGAATGGCAATTGAAGATTGCGTGTCTTGAACACATTCCCACAGGGAATTAGGGATAGGAAGTCAATCCGAGAGTTCCCGTGAGCAGTATGTACAAGGAAGGGATCTACCTGAAATTTTGACTTGAAATGTTTGTCTGCGATTGTCGGGTTGATATAACTTTTTGAACTTCCCGTGTCTAAAAGAATTTTTAAATTTCGGTCGGGCATCAAGATGTACGGGAGTTCGTTAATTCTCTTGTCTATGTTCATGAGGGTGCATTCTGCTGGAGGCTCTGGACCCCTAAAAAAGATGGACTTTGAGTTTGCTGGAATTCGATATGATTTTCGGGAACTGAAGGGTCGTACTCCTGACTCTCATTAGAAACCATATTGAAAGTTTCAAATTGGTCTGTTACTTCCTGTACACTGGGGTCATTTTCAGTGTTATATACGACATGTTCATTAGGGTCTGGGTTTTCGGTGTAATCGTAGTTTTGTTCCTCTACCGAATTTAAATTCGAAAGGTTAGCTTGAGTCCTGGTAGTACTTATTGACATAGGTGTTGGATAATTTTTTGTCATGTTACTGTTATTCCCGAATTTGTTTTGATGTTGGAAACCTGGCTTGAAGTTCTGAGGATTCATTTGGCGGGAGTAATTTTGTGAAGGTTGAGGATAGCGATAAGGAATCGGTTGAGCGGGACGGTAAGCGGAAGTCTGGAATGGAGTGTTAGTGGGCGGACGATATGAAGGAACTCCTTGCGGGAAGCGAGGGGTAAATTTCTGTATCGTCTGTACCGGAGGTCGTTGATTAACCTGCATCGGTTTAGAAATGTTTGGTTGCCTTTGGAGATTAAAGTCGTTGGTGATCATTACTATTGCTTGGTCTAGAGTCGTAGGAGATTTGGTGCGGAGTAAACTACCGAGCGGATCGTTTAATCCTATCAGGAATGTTCGCAATGCCAAGTTTTGCATGAAAGGTGTTAATACAGTATATTGATCGGCCATTTGATTCTGTAAATAGGCAATTTGGCAGTTAAGGGTTTCAACGATACGATCGTAGAACCTAAAACAGTCTTCACCCTGCTTTTGATTCATTTTACACAGTTCCTGGGTTAACCGGTAAATGTCACGTTTATCCGAATACGAATCTAGCAAAGCCTTTCGTAGCTGCGGGTATGTTGTAACATCGTTTGAAAAAATTCTATTGGCTGCTTCTCCTTTTATTTTAGCCGTAAGGGAATTCAATAAGTAAATGTTCTGGAAACAATCTGGGTCATCGTGGTTGTGAAATTGATTGTATATTGCGTCACAGTTTTTTATGAACGTGTTAAGAAGCAGTTTCTCTCCTTTAAATTCCGGTATCATACCTAAGTACTCGGGTCTCAGGGTGTTAAAGGTATTCCTCGAGCCCGTAGGGTTAGGGTTAGCGGGTTGTTGAACAGTATAAGTTGCGGGGTTAGTTGTGACGTTGAGGTTGGCGTTCTCCTCTACGATTGGGTTTAGGGCATTTTGGAGCATGGTTGCAACAGGATTTGCGTGTGCCATTCTGGATCGGAGGTTGTAGGGATTGGCGGAATCTCCGAGAGATGGAGATCTCTTAGGTTTTGGTTTCGGAATTTTGAGGTTTAGAGTGTGTTGTACCTAGTGTCTGTCGACGTGCAACAAAATTTACAATATAAATTCAATGAATCATGCAATCAAATGTGGTCATGCAACAATTTCGAAAAATATTTAAGATTAAAATTTAGTTCGGGGGATAATTTGAAGTTGAAGATAAAAATGGGTTAACAATTATTTACAGATGAATTAATAATATTGAGAAACAGAATTATTAAATAGTCAAATATGAAATTGGTTTCCTTAATAGAGTGATTGTTCAAAGCTAAATGCTTTTTAATAAAGTTATTATTATAACAAAGGTAATAAACTTTTAGATATTATATAGATTTCTTAATCAATCCGTGGAATACGGATGTTAGATAGCAAGATATAATTTGAATTTCTTAGCTTATCCGTGGAATACGGATTTTAAATAGCGAGATATAAATTGAATTTCTTAACCAACCGTGGAATACGGATGTTAAATAGTGAGATATAAATTGATTTTCTTAACCAACCGTGGAATACGGATGTTAAATAGTGAGATATAAATTGATTTTCTTAACCAATCCGTGGAATACGGATTTCCTAAGGCCTAAGGGATTGCCTGTCTTAACTAACGAGAGCTGGAGTTGATGTTGGCGTGGTACTCACACTACTGGAACGACCATGAGTGATTCCGAACTGGTACTGGTGTTCAGGTAGGCTCCCGGAGTCTGTCAGCTTCCTGCACTTCGCGTTGCTTCGGACGGGCGCGATATGCCTTCGCGGGTCTTCTGGTCGGCGAACCACGCGGACGTAGTATACTTGTACGTGGCGTGGGGTCTTGGTCAAAGTTCCAAAATTCACTGGTGATCACGATATGCCCTCGCGATACGGAATTTTACTTGGAACTAGACGGTGTGCACTCGGCGGATTACCACACTCACTTTCCAACTCGTGTTCTGCAGTGCGGAACTTCGAAGTTCTCGATGGTCCTTATTTCCTTCTGTTTCGGGAATCGAAACTTTTTCGGGAAAAATGTCCTACCGACTGCGCCAGTTACAGGAGGGTTTCTAGGGAAACACTTTTTAAAAAAGGCACTGAACTTTATTGGAGATTGGAAATTTGGTTACACAGAACGGGGTGAGGTGGTACGCACGAGTTGGAAGCTGGACGGAGACTAAACTCGGGAATTACGAGTCGGAGGGAAGCTCCGACGAGATAGTGGTGGAAACTGCAAGTACGCATAAAATACGCTGAGTGTCAGCACAATATGCGTACGTAACTTATATATATATATATATATATATATATATATATATATATATATATATATATATATATATATATACATAACATGTTTGTGACAATTTTGTCTCTCAGACATCATGAGTCGGTTTTGGTTTTTCTAACAATATAGTGTTAGCACTTCCCGAGTTTCCGGATAGAACTCTGGAACTTGTACTTAGGTTATCTACAGGATTGGCTCGGGGCAGCAAATGAGTCTAGTGTCTAGTCAGTACCTAGTTCTGTTACTCAGTTCAACTAGTTATATGTCCCGTGTCAACAGTATGTATGTGCTGTGCGTTTCCGCCGGTTTTTTGTTTGGCATACTTGTTTTGTAGGTACTTACCTACTAACTGCTCTATAATTATCTCCACGGTTGAAATTGTAATAAATAAATAGCCTTTAATAAGTTTTAGCGAATTTTCAAAGAAAATGAAGCTATTGCAATGGCTTCGAAATTTAAATAATATAAATTTTTGGAAATTTTCTTCATAGAAATCCGTTTCAGACCATTCTAAAACGATTCCTGAAATTTAACACTTTTTTATATGTACTTATATATATATATATATATATGTGTCTCGATAGAATTGAGATAAACAGCTCAAATTTGCACAAAAAATCTATCTTGGCAATCGAAAGGCTAAGTTCGAAGATGGGCGAAATTGGCCTACTCTAAGGAGGGTTTTGGCGCATTTAAAGTGCGCAAAAATTACCCAAAAATCCCCAAAATGTTATTTTCCAACAAGTGACCCCTCATTTTAAAGGTTTTTGCACGCTGAACACGATGGTGGAATCGGATTTTAGATATCTTGATCCGTTCTCAAATTAGAGCATTTTAAGTGCGCAAAAATTACCCAAAAATCCCCAAAATGTTATTTTCTAACAAGTGACCCCTCATTTTAAAGGTTTTTGCACGCTGAACACGATGGTGAAATCGGATTTTAGATATCTAAATCCGTTCTTAAATTAGAGCATTTAAAGTGCGCAAAACCTACCCAAAACCCAAAACGGTAGAATCAGGATGGACAAAACGTACAAATTAAAATAAATACGAAGAGAATATACATAGAAAACCAAATTTTAGACCGAAGTTTTCCTTTATTCAAAACCATAGCCATTAATTCGAATATTTCTTTGAAAATTCGCTCATTAAGTCATGCTGCATGACTGGTTTTTTTTTGTTCTGTAGCATAAGTATGGGGGGGGGGGGGGGGGCATTTTCCAATGAGCTCATAAATTGACAACTTCCTACAATTTTTAAGGAGGTAGGTACCTAATGTTTAACCATTTTTAGTCATCTTTGAAATACAGAAACAGGCACTTGAATTTGATTTCTACGTTTGAATACCTAGTATACATGACTTACGTAAGTTAACCACTCCTCACCGTTTTTTGTATTGTCATTCTTAACAATTTTTTAAGATGAAATTCAAATTTGAACATTCAGAACTGCTGGCCTCCGAATAGCTCTACGTACGTGAATCATATCTTCTAACCTTCAAAACTGATAGGGCCACTAGTTCGAAAAGTAACCGTGAATCGCATTTAAAGGAGAAATACCCTAATGAACCAGTATCAAGAAAACCTTTAATAAAACATTTTACTTGATTGAATCAAGTCGAACTTTGGGTCCCTATTTTTCTGAGCATGAGGATATAATGTGTAACCCTTGTGAATTTCACCGAAATCCCTCTAGCCGTTCTAGTAGAAAGGCCTTTTGGCCAAAAAACGACGAATTTTCCACCTATTTTGATTTTTTCCACCCCTCAACTTATTATTGGCGCTGATACCTACATACATTTTTTTTGTAAAACGTATAGGTAAATTAATATTATGTGTTCAGATTTAGTCAAAACCCATACATATTAATTATCCTAGCAGCGTTCCAGAAATTTTTCTTCAGGCCGATTGCAATAATTTCTAATTATCGAATCGGGGTGCCACTCTTTCGTGATTCGCGTGTTGAGGAATTAAAGCAGTGCCTGAAACTGAAGCTGCACCAACAGAAGTTTTGTCGCAGCTGGTGGGTGTTCGTTACGAACCAGTAACAAGTAAGTCAAGGAACGCAAATATCCGCTCTGACGGAACAGCTCATCGTGTTGCTGTCCCGAGCCTCTCCTGGTTACCTACTAAAGGAACTTAAATTTCGTGTTCGCTCGTAGGTAGGTAAGCGCGTTGTTCAAAATGCTGCGAAGTCCTTGTCACATGGGTTTATTATTCTACTGGACTTACCTACAGAATGTTGGAAATACATTTATTGTTTCATGTGCAATAATTTAAATAGCTATTTTTTATGGTTTCCACCAATTTTAGCCCCCAAAAACACGAATTCGGCTCCTATTTTTGACAAATGATCTTTGATCATTGATAAGTGCCATTCAATTGTCTTGAATCACCTGTTCATACTACTTCGAGTGTTATTATAGGTACAAGTTAAGGTGATTTCAGACAATTTCCCAGGTTTTTGACCCATGAAAAATGAATTTCGGGAGCTGAAACTTCGTCACAACCTCAGTTCTTCACTCTTTGGTCAAAATCAACTTTATATTCGGTCAACTGGCCCTAACAAACATGGAAAACGATACCTCACAAGCTGATATTCACTAAAACCTCAAAAACCCTAGAAAAATCCTATTTTTACACCGTTTTTTCACCCGTAACAACCCTGGGTGTATTCCGATCGGGCTGCCGAGCTTCGGAACACAAATAGGACCCAAATGTGTTCCCAAATGGGGACCCACACTGTGTACCAAAGAACGACGATTTTAGAACAAATTCTAACGTAAATTTAAGGCTGAAACTTCGTTAGAACCTTTATTTTCCACTCTGGTTAAAATCGATTGCATATTCGGTCTCCTCGTCCTAAAAAAAACATGGAAAACGGTACCTCAAAAGCTCATGTTACTAGAACACAAAAAAAAACATTTTTACTCCCATTTTTCACCCCATAACACCCTTCGGTATATTCCGATCGGACTGCAGTTTTTGGACACAACTAGGGCCTAAATGGAGCCTGTGTGCGAAAGAATGAAGTTTTTAGACCGAAGTTAGAGTATGTATGCCTGATAGGTTGGACGGACATTGCATTTTTGGAATCTATGCACCTTGAAACGTAAATGAGAAAATTTTGAGGGGGTGTTATATGTAACAATTTTTTGCTGAGCGAATATGTGTATTATTCACAGAATAATAAACCAAAAACGCTGCCAAGTCCACTTGGGTTTATTATTCTATTGGACACATCTACTATTATGTTGGCTGCTTATTTATTGTTTCTTTAATTTGAACTAATTGAAATACCTATTTATGATGGTTTCTACCAATTTGGCCCCAAAACACAAATTAGGTACGCTCTTTTTTGGTTTATTATTTTCAATAATGAACCATTGGAATCGAGCATGAAAAAAAAATTCTTACCCCCCCCCCCCCCCGCCCTCAAAATTTGATGGTTTACGTTTCAAGGTATGTAGAATCCAAAACTGCAATAAAAATATTTCTGTCTGTCCGCCGTACGCCGTACGGGCCACTTTTCTTAGTTACCATGAAAGAAAATTGATGAAATTCGGGTTATAGGTTCCGTTCGGGGTCTAGTTGGTCCTCGAAGCTCGACGTTACTGTGAGTCATCTCTAAGGGGTTCAAAATAGGGGTTGAAATGTTCAAAACGCCTATACCATTTTTTTACGTGAATATTTTTACGGTTTTAAATAGTTCTTGAACTTGCGAGTTTTTTAAGACCATCCGGAGCATCGTACGTCCAGCCGTTCGTTCACAGTAAGGCCCCGAAGTTTGCACCGACAGGCATTTTCGACTCCAGTGTGAATGAAATTGTATACAATTCAAACCAAATCTCGTAACCAGAGACGCGCCCACAATAGGAAAATTGGCGGAGATAAAATCATTGGTAGGGGCCACCTGATTATATTGGCGGAGTATGAAGTCGAGTTGGTTGTTCTGTGATATTATTTCATTTGAAAAATGATGGCTCTTTTGGAGATTGTTGGTAGGTAGTGAAACTTGAACAAACGTTGAAGTATTATTGATGGGTAAATTATTACTACGGTAAATCATTACTCAACGGTAAATTATTACACATCGGTTCATTATACCATCTACGTAGAAGGGGCTGGAGTTTGTTGGTAGGTACTTTTGCAACTTTTTTCACTCCTCATCAACAATTTCTTTTCAGAACTTCATTATGTGTGTTTCTTTTTGTTAGGTACTGTTTTTCATCGGCAGAATTATTTTAGCAACATTTAACTCGTGATTTAGGTAGGTACCTAGTAACTTGTACGGGGTTAGGTACTAACCTACGGAGGGTCTGCGATCTACATAATATGTATAGAATAGTACATATCATATTATATAGACGGGTTATCTATACATAGAGCTGTGATCTGTAACGGAAGGGTATTCTATACAAAATAATAAACCGTTGTGCAGGGATTTGCAGCGTTCTTTTCCCCTGAACTCCTACTCCCCCGCCGTGTTTTCAAATTATCTTTGATCATTGGTAGTGACATTTAATCGTCTTGATCCACTTTTTCTAGTGTTATACAAATTTATGGTGATTTCAGACGATTTCCCAGGTTTTTGACTCATAAAAAATCAATTTTGGGAGCTGAACATTTGGTAGAACCTCAATTTTCAGTTCTTTCGTCAAAATCGACTTCATATCCGGTCTTCTCGTCCCTAAAACATGGAAAACGATACCTCAAAAGCTCATGTTACTAAAACCCAAAAAGTACATATTTTTATAAACATTTTCACTCATAACACCCCTGGGTATATTCCGACCGGGCTGCAAAGTTTCGGGACACAACTAGAGCCCAAATGGAGCATGTGTGCGAAAGAACGACTTTTTTAGACCGAAAATGAAGCCGGTACACGTGATACGGCGGGCGGACATTGCATTTTTGGAATCTACGCACCTTGAAACGGAAAAGAAGAAATTTTGAGGGGGTGTTATAAACATTTTTTGCTGAGCGAATACATAGGTGTATTATTCACAGAATAATAAACCAAAATGAGGTGTTTGTGTGAGAAGTACCCAAACAAAGATTTCCGATAGCTTCGAGGGGCCGCTTATAAATCGGGTGGCTAATACCTAATAGGAAGGACCCACAGCGCATCTTCAGATTCAGTGGCTTGCCAAACCTCCTACAGGCAACGACCTCGAGCGCGGATTCCAAGGCCAACCGCTTAGCGAGATTCGTGATCTGCAAGTCTATCAAGAAGCTAATGGAAGCTAAAGGCGAGAAGCTGTGGAAAATTGATGCAATTATGAACGAATGATTCTACTGGCAAGTTTTATTTCGGTGCAATTCAACGGTCCAAGGTTGGAGACTGGATGGAGCGCTTCTTACGGCTCCTCAAAAATATGCGATATCCCATGTCGAACACTTCTGTAAGCCCCCTCTGTTGATACGAAACGTTACTGGCTTTTTGGTAGGGCTGATGGCCTGAAATTACGGAGGCACCAGTACGATCGTTTCGGGGGTTTATCAAAATACACAGAGACCACCTTATGTTGAAGGGAATCGGGATAACAGAGAACACGTAGGTACAGTTTAGTTACGTAATTAAGTATAATTAAAAGGAAGCAGAATGGAAACGTTACTATCAATACAACTTGAAGTGGGGTTCACTGAAGGTGCTCGTTTTCGAATGCTGAAAGCCAAGTGACGTTACTAGTTACTATTCGAGGATAAACAAAGACTGATGGCAAAGACGTTACGTTACGTTACGTTATTCGTTACTTCAAAAGATAAGGGTGCTGAAGGCCTGGGAGGGACGTTACTTCATACACATATATACAATGAGAAATAGATAATAATACTAATGAAATAGGTAATGCAAGGTAAGAGATATTGACGTAATTCACTTAGTGTTACGGTATAGTTATAGACTCGTTACGAGGTGATATGTACAAGTATGATACAAAAAGAATAATAAAAGGAAAGAATTTGCTGAGTACGGATCGAAAACATACATAAGTGAAAATGCGTTACTAAACAAAGGATTGTGACCTGTTGGCGTCGATGGCGTCTTGAATGGCGTTACTGCGCGTCACTACGTAGTTCACCAGGGGGGTTTTCGCAGAGGTCGCCCGAAGGTAAGACTTGCTAAGATTTAATAATGAGTCTCTGTCTCGGGGGGAATGGGAAACTGGTATAACTGCAGTTTCGGGATAAACACACACTCCGTTACTCCAACAATTCGGAAACGCGTTACTACTATCGTTCGCACAGGGCATAGAAGCCTACAACTCTCACTCGTGACAAAAATACTTCGGTCTGAGAACAACTGAACACTTCGCTGGCAGAAAGACGACTGGCCAGGAGTAGGGGGACGGACGCCCTGAGCTGGGGTGCCTCCCCTCCACTCCGGGCCAGCGCGGAGGACTACACACCCTCGTTTGCGAGTGGGGACGACCGGGTGATAGGAAATAGTCCCTCAAAAGCCCGAGGCCGGACGGTGGCGCTGCCGCGGGAAGGCGGCGGCCTACACCCTTCCCCCTCCTGAAAGCCGTCGTCCTCGGCGGCGGGACTCCACCCGAAGAGACTGGGGATGGGGAGTGGCTTCGTCGGGTATGCCACTGTTAGATGCAACTCGTACTGTCTTCTTCGGCAATGAATGCAGGCGGGGTCGTCGTCCAGGTGAGGTCCGTTGCAGGAGGTTCTCAACTTTCCATTCTTGTACTTCTTGATCAGCCGAGCCCAAAACTCCTTGCACGAGGAACAGCGAAAGTGCTGGAGTCGCTGGGCGGGGCGTTGGCAGACCGGACAGACTTGCTGCGGCTTCGGCGGTGTGGGTTGGTCGTCTTGAGTTGTAGGAGTTCCCACGGTTTGTAACTCCAAGGTGGATTGTGTATGCATCACCTGGCGTGTCCGGGTGGTCGAGTGGTTTGCTACTATTTTCAACGGGGCCACATGGGGAGGAGGACGTGGTCGAGGAGGAGTAGGCGCGTCTTCCTCCATCTCCAGCTCTGAATCGGAGTCACTTGAGGCGTTGACGGAGATAGGCTGCGTCGGAGAGCGAGCCGGAGTCGGGACTTTGCGGCGAATCTTCTCCGGACTGACAGATTCGCTAAGGCGCACTCGCACTCGGGACTTCAACTGCTCGTCCATGCGGGCTTTCTGTAGTTCTCTGGCGAGGTACTTAAATCGCTCGCACTCCGCTTCGGTTTGGGCAATGATTTGTTGTGCCTGGTCACGCTCCTGGGCAAGTTTTTCGCATTCCAGACGGAGGCGTAACATTTCCGGCAGGAGGTCCGCCAGCTGCTCCGCCAATGTTACAGCGCCGTTACATATCAATCTTCGGCAAGGCAGGGTGGATGCTCTTTCGGCGTTGTGGAGCATCTCTGCCACACCCTCCAATAAAAAAAGTGCCTTGCGTTCGGGGTGCTTGGGGCCAACGTTCCCGGGAATAGCTGCCTGCTCCAGGAGTACGCCGGTTGCCTCTGCGTATCGCTTGCGAATTCTCGTCACGTACGGGCATTCGACCTCCTCCTCCATAACGGGGCTCTCGTTGACAGGTGACCGACGCATCGCCATGGCCTGTTGGTTGAAGTATAATGCTGTTAGCCAACATGTCGAATTTGGTCACAACAGGTAAAAGTGTACATTGGGTTCTACCTACCTATCGTCCGTACTCAGTCTTAGTATTTCTGGTCTACATTTGAACAAATGAACAATTTAACTAAAGTACTTTATTTACATACATGAAAACATTAACATTATATATAGATTTTTTTTTTTTTTTTTTTTTTTTTTTTTTTTTTTTTTTTTTTTTTACAGTTTCCTTTTGGACCCAACCCTGGTGCACGCACCGATCCTAGCTACAAAACCCTTGCGATGCAACTTGCGGTAATCGCGCGGAGGACGTGGGCGTAGGCTGTACGGAGCCGTCGGAGGCGCTATTGTTTCTGTTTCACCCGGGGTTTCGGGTTCGGGTGGTGCAGGTGTTGACATGGGTTGCGTTACGGGTGGCGCCTCATCCTCGTCCGTACTCCAGCCGTCGTCGTCGTTTGGCACTGAGGGAGCGGGCGGCACGAGTCGTGTTGGTGGTGGATCCTGTTTTTGAGGTTCTGCGAAGGCGTCGTCCGGTATTCCGTTAACGGAAGCGGGTTTCAACCTATTGATATGAACCACCTGGGGTCGTCGCTGTAGGGCATCGTGAATGCGATACGTTACATCGGTCAATCGTTGGACTATCGTCCATGGCCCAGTCCAGGGGCTCCAAAACTTTTTGCAGACTCCCTCAGGGAGTTGCATGGCCCTGAGGTAGACACGTTCCCCCACCTCAAAGCTTCGGGGTGTCCGTCGCTTGTTGATGCGGTCGTGCTGTTGCTTCCATCGTTTCTCCAGCTGACGGGCGGCGAGTCGCCGGGCCCTCTCCAGCAGAGCTAAATGATGGTCCATGTCGGGTCGTTCATTTGGGGTCCATTCAATGTGGTTGGGCAGTCGAAGCTCTCTACCGAATGTCAAAAAATTAGGGGAATAACCAGTGCTTTTGTGAGGAGTTGCTCGATAAGCGGCCAGCACTATTGGGACCGCCTTCTCCCATTCTTTAGTCTTCGTAATTATTTTTGACATTATGTTTGCGAAGGTACGGTGGAATCTCTCGCAAACACCATTACTTTGTGGATGGTAGGCCGTCGTCTGCACCTTCTTAATTCCCCAATTGTCACATAGGGCACGTACCAGGGCTGACGTAAAGGCTGTTCCCCTATCGGTAACGATACGCTGGGGGACTCCGTGTGTCGGGATGTAATGTCGAACCAATTGGCGCACCACTGTGTCGGCGGTAGTATCTGGTACTACATAGGCCTCAGCGAACTTTGTGAAGTGGTCGACGATGGTGAGGAGGTGCTTCGTGCCGGTCCGGGTGGTTAATGGGCCCACGAAATCCATTCCTACTATTTCCCCTGGGCCTGTTGGGAGCAGAGGTTTCTGAAGGGGGGCAGTCTGTCGGATCGGATCATTGCGCCGTTGACAAGGTTCGCATTGGGCAATGAACTCGCGTACATCGCGTTCGATCCGGGGCCAGAATCCCAGTCGCCGCACCATATTTTCTGTCGTTTCGGCGCCAGGGTGGCCGGCCCATACACTGCCATGGCAATTGGCGAGTACCCAACCGCGCATGGTGGATGGTATCAGGGGGACGAAGGTGATCCTTCCGTCCCGAACGACTCTGGTTGTCCATAAGCCCTCCTCCATTTTACAATCCTCGGCCCTTCGTTGGGTAAAAGTTCTAACCCATTCGTCTAGTTCCTGGGCTACGACTAGGAGTTTCCGGGGTATCTCCAAGGTGACTGAAGCGATATTCATGCGACTAAGTCCGTCAGCGTGCCCCATTTTGGTGCCGGGACGATACTGAGGGACGAAGTCGTACTCTCCCAACTTTAATAACCATCTCCCTATCCGGGAGGTTGGATCGCGGAGCCTAAGGGCAGCTGTAAGTGCCATGTGGTCGGTTTCCAATACAAACTGTCTACCCAGCAGGTATTCTTGGAAATGTTTGGTCGCCCATACCACGGCGAGGAGCTCCTTTTCTGTGGTCGAGTATCTTGTTTCGGCAGGGTTCAACTTCCTGCTGGCGTAGGCGATGGGTCGCTGTTCTCCATCCACCTCCTGTGAGAGTACTGCGCCTAGTGCCAGTTGTGAGGCGTCAGTGGCGAGCACAAAGGTTTTTGACATGTTCGGGTACGCGAGTACTGGTTCAGTCAGGAGGGCCTGTTTGAGCGTGTTAAAGGCCTCCTCCTGTGCGTCGGTCCAGGTGAATTCCACCCCTTTCCGCAATAAAGAGGTTAGGGGGGCGGCGATCTCGGAGAATTTGGGCACGAACCGTCTATAAAACCCTGCTAACCCAATAAACGACTGCACTTGTTTTACGGTCGTTGGTTGCGGGAAATCTCGTACCGCCTGGGTTTTTTCCGGTTCTGTGCTAATCCCTTGTGGCGAGATGCGATGTCCCAAATATCGAGTTTCGGTGTGAACGAAATCACACTTGTCTAAATTGGCTCGCAGCCTCACATCCCTCAATCGGTCAAGGACCCTTTTTAGGCTGTCGAGGTGCTGCTCCATTGTCGGGGAAAAAATTATTATATCGTCTAGATAGACGAGACAGTGTCGGTTGATTAAGCCATCCAGGGCATTATTCATTGTTCGCTGAAAAGTAGCCGGGGCGTTTTTGAGCCCGAATGCCATTCGCGCATACTGGAAATGCCTTCCCAGCACGGAAAATGCTGTTTTTTCGGCTGACTGCGGATGTATGGGTATTTGATGGTATCCGGCTACCAGGTCGATCTTTGTAAAATAACGACACTGACCCAGCATGGCTAGGGTATCGGTCAGATTGGGTAAAGGATATGCATCCGACTTGCTGATTTTATTGAGTCCACGAAAGTCCGTGCAAAACCTCCATTTCTGGGGTTCGCCTTCGGGGGTCTTCTTTTTTACCAGCACAACCGGAGCACTCCACGGGCTCTCCGAGGGTTCAATAATTCCGTCCTCCAACATGTTGAGTAGCTGTTTCTCTACTTCTTCTCTCAGTGCATGTGGAATCGGATAGGGTCTTTGGCTTATAGGGTCTGCATCACCGGTCTCGATCTCGTGTGTCACTTCCAGGTCGCATCCTCGTTTATCCGGTGGGTTAAACACATCCGGATACGTTGCCAGGAGCTCCATAAGGCGGCGGCGCTCCGGGTGAGGGAGGTGGACCGTCTTTTCCTCCAGGGCGTCGCAGATATCGGGAGGTACCCGCGGCCATCCCTCAGAAGGAGTGAGCTCTCTGTCGTCCAGGCCGTCATCCGTCCACACGGGCAACGCGCCCGGTAGTGGAACGGTTTCATCTGATGGGGACTCTTCTTCGGTGGTGCTCCTGGGTACGGCGAGGTCGATGGTTGCGGCGACGCGATCATGCGTGTTCGTTAAGTCAGGGTTAGTCACTGTACTGTCATTTGGGAAAATTTCGAATTCATTACGGTGGAGCGTTACTGAACCGTTACTGGGGGGTATGACTCTATTATTACTGGGAGAAAATTCAACTTCGTTACGGGGGAGCGTTACTGAACCGTTACTGGGGGGTATGACTCTATTATTACTGGGGGAAAATTCAACTTCGTTACGGGGGAGCGTTACTGAACCGTTACTGGGGGGTATGACTCTATTATTACTGGGAGAAAATTCAACTTCGTTACGGGGGAGCGTTACTGAACCGTTACTGGGGGGTATGACTCTATTATTACTGGGGGAAAATTCAACTTCGTTACGGGGGAGCGTTACTGAACCGTTACTGTCTGTTACGTCTGTGTTACCGCGATCACTTTTCAAGAAAGAGGGATAAAACACTTCACTTCCTTTTTCCGTTTGCGTTACTGCAGAGGTCGGAGGTTGTTGCTCGTGAGCTTCGTTGGCGTTCTCGTGTGGTTCCGTAGTGATTCGGTTGACTACGATGCATTGCTTTGTCCCTTCGAGTTGCAGTACGGCTTCGCGTTTATCCGTGCGTATGATAAGGGGTATTTTTTTCATAAGGTTGAGACCAAACAAATCGAGTCCAGTCCCTTCCCGTTCAAATACCAAGAAGGTGTGTCGTACCGCAGCTCCTGGTATCTCCAACAACACCTCTTGTTCACCACGAAATCGCAACGGATAGCCGTCCGCGCCCCATGCTTCAGCATTGGTTGTACGTAGGGGCGTGCCAGGGATAGGCGTTGTCAATACCGACACAGCTGCTCCTGTGTCTAGTATTAGATCACGCGTTACGCCGTTTAGTTTCGCTGGGATTCGCATCGGTCTCTGTAGGCGGTAATCCACTATCGGCAAGTGCCCCATTGGAGATCGCAACTCGATCTCAGTGGACTGCGTTATCATCTTGTTTTGGTTTGGGTGGGAAACCGGAGTCAACAGCTTTTTCTTGTGGCAGTCCGTTTCGAGGTGCTCTCTTACTCCGCAGTAGTCGCAGAATATTGTTTTCTGAGGGTTCTGGGGACAGTCGACTGGGAAATGTGTCGCTGCCGCGCAGAACATGCAAGGGTAACGGGGGCTTGGGCGTGAAAACACCTTAGTCGTTACGGGGGTGTTACGACCGTTCCTCCGTGGACATCTGGCTGCATAGTGTCCGGTCACCCCGCACTCGTAACATCGTCCCTCTGTTGCTGTTACGGCGGCAAGGTCCCATTTCGCTTCAGGTTCTTCGGACGTTTCGAGCGTTTCCTCGAGTTCTTCAGCTCGCTTTAGAGCGTCCTCAATCGTGTCGGGTGCGTTATTGATCAGGTGTGATCGTAGTTCTTTAGGTATGCCACCTACGAAGGCTTTCAGTACTCTTCGTTTCACCCAATTACGCTTCTGTTCTTGTGTTAGTTCTGTACCCTCCTCGTGTGCGGCAGATTGCGCTAAACGGTGAATCCGTTCCGCAAACTGGCGAAGCGTTTCGTTCGCGTTTTTCCTGACCGACCACAGGAGTGCAGCGGCCTTCGACGGGTTTTCACGTTCAAACCATGTCAACATGGCTTTTTTGACGTCATCGTAAGGCGTTTCGCTTTCGTTTAGTTGCGCGTTATCTATGAGGAATTGTTTTGCTGTTCCTCTCACTTTGGCGCGCAAAAGCCTCATTCGTTTCTGTTGAGATAACGTTCGAGCGACGTCCTCGAAAAAATGGAAGAATGCCGACACCGTTATGGCACCTGGTTCATCGGGATCCCACGACTCTACTTCCAAAAACATAGAACGCGGAACGTCCGGTTCCGTGCCCCTGTTTCGGTCCCGTTCCATGCTGAGATCGTTGAATGATCTCAACAACACCTCCAATTGCTCCATCATCCCACAAACGCCCTCCGTTTTTTCCGCCATTATGACCGTTACGGGTTACGAAAATGCGTTTCAAAATCTGGGTTGAAGACCCTTACTATGTACGTGCACCTGAGGTTTTTGTGTTGTGGGCTTATCGTAACGTTACTCTTTCGTTACCGACCCTCTTCAACTGTGGTTCCGTGCGTTATTATTTACGTGTGGATACGTGTGGGGCGAACCGCACAATAATCCCACTTGCTGCCACCAATTTTGTAAGCCCCCTCTGTTGATACGAAACGTTACTGGCTTTTTGGTAGGGCTGATGGCCTGAAATTACGGAGGCACCAGTACGATCGTTTCGGGGGTTTATCAAAATACACAGAGACCACCTTATGTTGAAGGGAATCGGGATAACAGAGAACACGTAGGTACAGTTTAGTTACGTAATTAAGTATAATTAAAAGGAAGCAGAATGGAAACGTTACTATCAATACAACTTGAAGTGGGGTTCACTGAAGGTGCTCGTTTTCGAATGCTGAAAGCCAAGTGACGTTACTAGTTACTATTCGAGGATAAACAAAGACTGATGGCAAAGACGTTACGTTACGTTACGTTATTCGTTACTTCAAAAGATAAGGGTGCTGAAGGCCTGGGAGGGACGTTACTTCATACACATATATACAATGAGAAATAGATAATAATACTAATGAAATAGGTAATGCAAGGTAAGAGATATTGACGTAATTCACTTAGTGTTACGGTATAGTTATAGACTCGTTACGAGGTGATATGTACAAGTATGATACAAAAAGAATAATAAAAGGAAAGAATTTGCTGAGTACGGATCGAAAACATACATAAGTGAAAATGCGTTACTAAACAAAGGATTGTGACCTGTTGGCGTCGATGGCGTCTTGAATGGCGTTACTGCGCGTCACTACGTAGTTCACCAGGGGGGTTTTCGCAGAGGTCGCCCGAAGGTAAGACTTGCTAAGATTTAATAATGAGTCTCTGTCTCGGGGGGAATGGGAAACTGGTATAACTGCAGTTTCGGGATAAACACACACTCCGTTACTCCAACAATTCGGAAACGCGTTACTACTATCGTTCGCACAGGGCATAGAAGCCTACAACTCTCACTCGTGACAAAAATACTTCGGTCTGAGAACAACTGAACACTTCGCTGGCAGAAAGACGACTGGCCAGGAGTAGGGGGACGGACGCCCTGAGCTGGGGTGCCTCCCCTCCACTCCGGGCCAGCGCGGAGGACTACACACCCTCGTTTGCGAGTGGGGACGACCGGGTGATAGGAAATAGTCCCTCAAAAGCCCGAGGCCGGACGGTGGCGCTGCCGCGGGAAGGCGGCGGCCTACACTTCCATGTGCTCTTCGCTGAAATAATGAAATTAGGGTTGCGCTTCAGTATGGTACGCTAATAGTATTGTTCGGGATCTCAATTATGCTAACTACCACTCGCAAGCGCATTCTTGTTTCCAGTGCTACGAGAGTAAACCAATATACTTAGGTACCCACTAGCCCTGGTACCAAAAACTCCGAAAGCATACACGGACCTATCTACATGTTATCTCGAATGTTGCAATAACTGGGTGGGGATCTGTACCTATGTAAAAGTATGTAACCAGCTATTCCTTTTAAATTGATTTAAAATTGTTTCTTCATAATTATCCTAGACTAAATTTTCATGATTGTTCATTAACGTCTTAGCGAATTTTCAAAGAACATTGCGCTAAACAATAGGCCCAAAATATTCAAATTTGTTTAATGCAAATTTGTTGCATTACACAAATTTTTGAAATTTGTTTAATGCAAATCCGTTTCAGAGCATCCTGAATTCATCCCTAGACTTTAGCAAAACTTTATATACCTACGTACTTGATATGTACGTATGTAATTTATAGCGTAATATTATGTGTTGTGTGTCACATCTTGGGTACAATCGCACGAATATATCTTTGAAAATTCGCTCTTATAGCCATGCTACATGACTGGAACTTTTTCTTTTTTTTCAAATACCTACTCAAACGTGAAAACTTCAACGTTATCCTTAGTGCTACCTACGTCAGAATGGGGGGGCTCCCAGTAGCAAATGATCTGATGTTTGGAGATTCGAGTCCATTTTTCTCGTTTCTCAACAACCTCATCAAGCTCCAGTTTGAAGTGGATAATGAGGGTAATAAATCGGAGAGCTTGATAGTTCGGAGAGGCTGCTTGTGTGGACCTCGAAGCTAATGGTTCAAGAAATTAGCCGGCCAAGACTCGTTCGAGGACGCGGGTCTCAGAAATGTTTCTCAGAACGATTTTCTTGGTTACTGCCGTGATTGTTTTCCCCACATTGCAATAAATCCCAACTTGTAGTTTTTATCCATTCCCAAGCAAGGTACTTATGCTCGGTTGTTTGCGTAGGTACCTACCTATTTACGTATAATATGATTCCAACAGCACAACACAAACAACAGTGCTGCAACGATCAGTAGCTATTTATTATAACTTCGAGAGAAAATGAATAATGTAGACCACTTGTTAAATTCGGCGATAACCATTTAGGTATATTTTCTTTGAACAACAAAGTACTTAGGTATGAGTTTTCTTCTACAGAAAAATGCGCCTACCTATCGATATTACACAGCATGTCTATTAATCAAAAAGTACGAACAAATATGGATAATAATTATGCTGCTTCCCGTAGTTTGATGGATGAACCGAATTTATCCAAAGAGAACTTATTGAAAGCATACCAATGGGAAATACAATTTATACCTATACCCAAGGACGGCGTTTGATAATAGAGAGTTTTTCCTTACCACGGTCGGCCTTAGCACGGTGTCCTAACACCGTGCGATTACCGCGAACCAGGCGGAGAACGCATGAACTAGCTAACACGGGACGTACGAAGCTCTGCTTCACCGTGGCAGCAGAGCTTCACCCGGGCCGTACGAACCCCTTCTCGTACGGCCGTACGAACAACTTTTCTTTTATCGATCTGTATTCCAACAATTTGATTGACGGCGACGACGTTATTTTGCGTGAAAAAATCGTATTTTTAGGCGTGTTCAAATATGGGTAATCAAGGGAAAATAAATATAAAACGCTTTTCTCCGTTTTTCCCTCCACGAACTGAACCTTTCAATTGTCAAGACATTTTTTTTTTTGTCTGCACATTTAACAAGGGGGAAACAACTCGCGTTTTTTTGTACATTTTCGGTAATTTTTAATTAATTTTCGTAATTTTTTTATCACTTGTCAATTTTTTATAATTTTTTTGAAATCGTTTGTGATTATTGACATTTTTTGTAATTTCTCATAATTTTTGGACTATTCTTTTGGTATTTGTATGTAATTTTTTGCATTTTTTCGGCAGAGAGGAGGGTACATTTTTGTCCCCGCCATTTTATAACAATTTTTCGTAATTTTTGGTAATTTTTGGTGATTGGTTAATTTTTGGTCATTTTTTTAATTTTTTGTTTACACAAAAATTTCGAATTGTTTTCCTCTCGAAACTTAAGCTACGTTTCTAATTGAAGCAGCAAGACGTCAGTTGAAACTATCAAAACAACAAGATACGAAAGCAAATTTTAATTCACAACTCACTCTTTCACGATTTCCAACTAATCAAAACACATGAGTGAATTTTACTTACCTACAAATCTTTTGAATCCTTAAAAAGATCACTACGGATGATCACTCAACACAACGGAACACTGGAGTAGAATCCGCCATCATGCTTCAAAACAATTGGGCGTCAGGTTATGATAAGACACCGTGCGTTTTATCGACGGACACCGTACTAAGACCACGTGACATCCTGAAAAAGTTAGCATCCATGATGCATTCCCCTAGATTCCTTACCACGGTGTCCCGACACCGTAGTAAGGAAAAACTCTCTAATTACCGAAAATGTACAAAAAAAAACCCGAGTTGTTTCCCCCTTGTTAAATTTGCAGGAAAAAAAAAAATGTCTTGACAATTGAAAGGTTCAGTTCGTGGAGGGAAAAATGGAGAAACGCGTTTTATATTTATTTTCCCCTGATTACCCATATTTGAACACGCCTAAAAATACGATTTTTTCACGCAAAATAACGTCGTCGCCGTCAATCAAATTGTTGGAATACAGATCGATAAAACCGTTCAATTCGTCTTCCATAGTAAAGTAATAAATAAATAATAAAAAATAATAAGTAATAAATAATAAACAAATAAAAACTACTGCTAAAAAGCTAGGTCGATTGATATGTTGTCTTGATGAAGAAAAAATAGGATTGAGTCAGCTTTAACCAGCTGTTATCAGTGAAACTTCCAGGGATTACACGGAGAAAAGTTGTTCGTACGGCCGTACGATAAGGGGTTCGTACGGCCCGGGTGAAGCTCTGCTGCCACGGTGAAGCAGAGCTTCGTACGTCCCGTGTTAGCTAGTTCATGCGTTCTCCGCCTGGTTCGCGGTAATCGCACGGTGTTAGGACACCGTGCTAAGGCCGACCGTGGTAAGGAAAAACTCTCTATTATCTTTTCAGGAAACGTGGAAGATGAATATGATTATTGTAATGAACATTTCCGACAGTCTAAAAGGCAAAGGAAACAAAAGATTATCTCTTTCATCGAGATACAACTTCCGGGTCTGCTGACCAGGAGCATGACATGCTTAGTAGGTGTGTACCTCCAATAGGTGGCACGTATTTTTACTGGTATCAGTGGCAGACTGGCAGTGGTGAG
The DNA here is from genome assembly GCA_954871275.1 of Leptopterna dolabrata. Lineage (NCBI taxonomy): Eukaryota > Metazoa > Arthropoda > Insecta > Hemiptera > Miridae > Leptopterna > Leptopterna dolabrata. Next base: position 32,084,165 of record OX940982.1, on the reverse strand, counting down.
TGGCTTTACACCATATACAATTCATCAAAACAAGTTAAAATTCCAAAATCCAGAAATTACCTGTAGAAGTGCTCCTTCTAAGTACTGGTGCTGACGTGCGTCTTTTGCGTATACAGGAGTCAGACAGATAGGTACCAAACCGTAATATCCGAAATCAGCAGGTTTTTTTGCAGTTTGCCGCGCCATTTCCGGCACTCTGGCGCTGTGTTGGCACAAACAAAAACGTCCATCTTTCTGTGATGCCCAGTTTGAGAAGGTAAGCTATGGCAACGACTTAGGACTTGACCTTCATCTTCCAGTGATCTCTTGACGAGACGCACGGAGTAGGGTTCACCGAATCCTTCTCGATGTTCAGTTTAGTTCAGTTCCGCCCCGGCTGTCCGTCTGGCTGGATCCGAACAACTGTTGCTGACCGTCAACTGTGATAATAATCGGAGATAAGATCCTTAGAAAGTGATAGATGTTATTTATCCTAGTTTTAGAGGTCAGTGAAATATGAAGACTGTGTCGACCTTATTGTGGATTTTTGTAATCTTCACAGCGAGCAACGCAGAATCTCTTCGAAGGGTCAAGAGAATAATAGGTCAGTGTCATTTATTTTCATGTGTAGGTACCCATAGTAAATTTTTTACTAACAACATTATTTTCGTGGTAGGTGTTCTATCTAGTGTAAATCAACAAGCCATTGTTTCTCACGCCCTGTTGTTATTTTAGGCTCAAATAAACCCGAAAAAATCAATCTTACAACAAAGATTTCGCGAATATTATTAAGATTGTCCTCAAGATTCAAGATGACTTGAATTACGTATGATTTAACTTGTCTAGCTGTCACTACAGCCTGAGTTATCAGTGAATAGAAATCATCCTCCAATAAGATTTTTATCCTCATTTTGGCGTTGATATGAACGTCAAAATTGCTTTGTAGTTCCCTAAACTGTTGTTTGATATGAACGATATGTGGTTTGGTGGTTAGTAAGCTGCCATAGCTAACTACTACCTGTAGTGTTAGAGATTACTTGTTACACGCCTTCGGTCCGCAACCCCTAATGAGAGGTACAGTCGGCACAGTCTCGCCTGACGCCCCAATCTATCCAGCCAAAATTTGAACAGTTTCTTCCCAAAATGGAAGGCGTTGTGTGTTTGTTATGTGTAATATGTGTATACCTGCTGGCAACTGTAGGAGGTAGTGAGGCTCAGGCACCCCCGACCTACACCGGCCCTCCCAAGAGTACCACCACGTCCACACCGCCCTCAGTGCCCAGACCGACCCAGAAGTTTGTTGACAAGGAAGAAAGAAGCGCCGTCGTGAAAGGCGTCGTCGGCAAAGATGGAGTCAACAGCTTTCTAGGATTGAGATACGCTGAAGCTCCCGTCGGAAGACTTCGTTTCCAGGTGAGATGATTAGGTACCTTCCAAGAAATTAGATTCAGTATATTCGTCTGCACGTTGTATTCTAGGGGGAACTAGAACCTAGAACTAGTAATTCAAACAGTATTGGTTCCTAACTAAGTACATTATACTGGCCGGTGTCGGGTGTGCCACGCTACTGTGTGAGCAAACTTCGAGATGAGGTTTGAAAATCTGGAAGATTTCAAACTCCTATAGAATTGATCTACAAGATCCATTCTGGGACTAATCTTGAGCAAACAATTCCTTCACTTTCATAGTAGGTACCTACATATTTTCAATTTAAAATATTGGAAAGTTTGTCTGTTTTTTAAAATTTGTATTTACCTATCAAAGTGGATGGGTTAGTAGGTACTCGTAGGTACCCATAAAGGCAGTATAAATGAAAAACGCTGCTAAGTCCTTGTCACATGGGTTTCATTCTATTGGACATACCTAAAGAAATGTTGGCTGTTCATTTATTGCTTCTTTCATGTGAAATAATTGAAATAGCTATTTCTGATGGTTTCCACCAATTTTGGCCCCCAAAACACAAATTAGGTACACTCCTTTACCTACCCAGCAACAAAATCCGAAAGATCCATCATTTTTCAAACGAAATATATCACAGAACAATCAACTTGACTTCATACAGCCATCCGTGATTATAATCAGGTACTCCCTAGCAATGACATCTGGGCCGGATTTATACCGTTTGATTCACGATCCTGTTGACGAAGCTTTTCGGTGCAGACGAACGTCTGGTCGTACAGTGCTCCGGGTTGTCTCAAAAAATGCTTTAGTTGAAGATCAATTTAAAAACGTTAAAAAATACCATACCCGTTTATTGAAAGTTTCGAGCTACGGCGTTCTGAAAATGACTGTAATGCCGAGCTTCGAGGACCAACTAGACCCCAAGCGGGACGTGCAAACCAAATTTCATTAATTTTGATTCATGGTAACTAAAAAAAAGTCTATGATAATCAACCTGCAATAAATCCCCCCGCCGAAAAGTTAGACCAGTTGTTTTAGACACAAATCAAGCAATATTTTTTGGTGTTCACTATAGAGTTTACTTGATGCGGGTGGGGAGTTCTACTAGGTAGTATAATCTTTCCTCCAGTTCATTCCCAGCTGTGGGTTGATACGAAAAATTCGGTTTTCCAAGTTCCAAAAGATGTGATCTTTAAATTATAATAGGTACCTAATTATTTTACGAAATATGTATCTACACAACATTCATGAAATACAGATTTTCGAAAGTCATATCCTTGGGGATGGTCATGATTTTGATGGCACTGACTGACAAACTGCACAACTCAGTAGGTACAAAAGCGGATCAAAAATCAACGAGAAAGGGTAACTTGAACTAGGACTAAACGTTGTAAAATAGAGGCTGCGATTCGTCAAGTTTGGAAGTCGGTACTTCCCTCTTTAGTAAATGCGTATTTACTGACAAGTGTAGTTATAATAATAATAATAATAATAAACCTTTATTGTGCTTCAGACAAACAGAATCTATAAATGCACACATGAACAACAGGATATATTTATTCAGTAGTATAATGGCATAAAAAAAAGTAAAGAAATGAAAACATTTGCATATATGTTGGGGGGGGGGGGGGGTGCATGAAATAATCAAAAATAACCTAGAATGCTTGATGCAGGCCTCCACGAAGCGACCCAAGGAAGGCAACGCCCGGACGGTCAACGGAAGAGAATTCCAGAATCTTGCCCCAGTGATGAGAAAAGATTTAGAGAGGGTTCTGCTTGAGTGACGCATTACGAGTAGGGCGTTCGATCGCAAAGATGAGGCTGGGGTGACCAAATCGTGCAGATAGGGAGGCAGTAGCCCCTTTGCAATTAAGAATACAGATTTTAATTGTCTACAGATGTAATACTTAGTAAGGGGTAGGCATAACACGCTGTAGCCACTGACCGAACTGCGAGGTCTTATGTTAAATGCATAACGTATGCAAGCGTTGTATGCAACATGCAATCGATTAGATAGAGCTGCAGATAAGGAATAGGAGAAGGATGAACTACAATAAAAGAAGTGGGGTAATACTAGGGCAGTGACCAGTCGATGTTTGAGATATGGGGGAGTAAATTTAGACAATCTATTCAAGGAATGCAACGATCCGTACACCCTTTGGCAGACGTGTGAGACTTGGGACTCCCAACTTAAGGTGTTATCCAGATAAAGGCCTAAATTCTTTACTTTATTTGAAAACGGGACAACAACCCCGTCAATTAGAACTGGAGGAAGTGGATTAGTCGGAATGTTCTGCTTATAGAAGGTAATCACTTGGGACTTACTAGGGTTTATAGAAATTCCGTTTTGGTTCGCCCACTTAGATACTGCAAGAAGATCTAGATTTAGTTGGTGAATGGCAGTAACCATTTCATCCCCGAGGCAGCTATGGATATAGACTTGGAAGTCATCCGCGAAAAGATGGTATTTCGTATACTTAAGGTGCTGTGGTAGATCATTGATGAAAGTTGAAAATAACAGAGGTCCCATCACAGCTCCCTGTGGGATACCCGTCGTAAGATGGAGTGGGCTAGATCGTTTTTTATCGCCAGAAATCACAATCTGGGTCCGACCTTCAAGAAAAGAATGAATCATAGAACAAGCAGAAGTTGAAAAACCAAATAAGGCCCTCAACTTATCAACTAGAAAGCGGTGGCAGACGGACCCAAAGGCATTTTTAAAATCTAACAGTACCAAAAACGTACATTTTTGTTGTTCTATTCCCATTCTCACATCCTCCACTACCCTCAGCAAAGCAGTTTCGCAACTATACGTTCTCCTAAATCCAGATTGGAAGGTACACAATAGATTACTATTGTGAATATGTTCGCTTATTTGCTTGAGCATCAAAATCTCAAACACCTTACTGAGGACGGGGAGGATGCTTATAGGGCGAAAATCAGAGAGGAAAGATGGGTTAGGGACCTTTGATAGAGGAACTACCAATGCTGACTTCCAAGCTGCAGGAAACTGAGAGGTAGTAAATGCATGGTTGAACACATGAGTAATATGCTGAAGTAGTACAGGTAATAATAAAATTATAAATTTAATTGACAATCCATCACCTCCCACTGCAGTCGAGGTGACCTTTGCAAACGCAGAGGCCACCTCGTTAGTTTCAACATTACGAAAAGCAAATTCTGGTACCAAGGTATCAGGAGGAGCCAGAGAGGAGGTGTCTGGACAGACAGCAGAAGTTGATGTAAAATGATTATTGAGATCGTCAACACTAAACCCAACATTTGACCCATCGTCGAAAGCGTTTTCTTGGAGCCCAACATTTTTAATATTTTTCCAAAGGGTGCGGGATGGGAGGGTGGGATCCAATTTGGAGGAAAAATGTCGACGCTTGGCTTTGCGAACCATTTTCTTGACCCAGGCATCCAACCTATTATAGCGTTCTTCCTCAGATGGCTTTTTAGAATCCTTCCACTCATTGTAGGCCGTATCCCTCATTCTCATTGCAAACTGAATATTTGGAGTGAACCACGGACTGTTAGGCTTTTTTATCTTAACTTCATGTTCTGGTGCATGTTTTTCCAAGAGATTGGTAATACCCAGATTCAGATATTCTACCATGCTATCAGTATTACTCAGAGATGATAGTGGGGACCAATCGTATGAGGAAGCATCGTGGAGAAGGGCAGCTGGATTAATTTTTTCATAGTTTCTACAAATTATTTTGGTAGGCTTGAATTTTGGAAGACTAATTTTGTAAGAACATATAAGTAATTTGTGATGACCAAATCCCGGGACCAAAAGCTGATTGTAGTCAGCAACTCGTGATGGATTTTTAACAAAACAGTGGTCTATCCAGGTTTCTACAGTTGTGATGTGGGTTGGGGAAGAGGGAAGCACAGTTAAATTTAGGCAGGTCAACAAGCTATTGAGTTTAGAACGAGGTGAACTGTTAACAAGTAGATTGACATTCAAGTCACCCATAATTATAATGTCATTATATTGTGACACTAAAGATGACAGAGCGTTTTCCAATTCTTCAAATGTGGAAGGAGTTTTCGGTACATAGACTACACCAACCAATAGCTTACAACCTGGCTTATTCTGAATTTCCACAAAAAGGAACTCGAAAAAGGATCCTGGCTCACTCTTAAGAATAACTTTGGATCTAAGTGACTTGAGGCAAAATAGAGCAACCCCTCCTCCTCGTTCCCTGAAACGATCGTTTCTATGTATTATATAAGGGTCTAATGAAACCATACTGTTGGGCAGAGTACTCTTAAGCCACGTTTCGGTTACTCCAATGAAATGGGGTTTGCAGTCGGAAAAGTTTAACCTAAACGCATCTATGTGATTGGGGAGACTGGTAATGTTTATATGGCACATAATGAAACAATTTTTATTCAAAGACCTGTGATTAATAAAACGGGACACATTATTAGGATAAAAAGAGTCATCAGTTATTGGAGAATCACATGAATCGGGAAGAGAACAAAATGAGTCAGAACCTAAGTCGGATGAATTGAAATCAAATGGCAGGGGGGAGCCTGGACAAGTCTGGAATGAACCATCCGAATCAACCATTATCACGAGTCATCATCCTCCCCGGGAAGATCTTCGCAGGAAACAATACATCAATACTACTGGAAAATTCATGCAAATGGAGGGGATTTCCACTCAGAACGTGCTGAGGATGTAAAGGGGCAAACATATATGCAAATAATACAAAAAGATAAGCAAACAAAAATAGAAAATCGAAATGTAAAATTGTTGGAAAATTAAGAAATAATAGGCAGGTAATAGAATAGTTGAGTAGGTGATAAAATGGCAACTTACGAGGATGAAATCAAAGTTACTAGAGATAAATTTAGCGGGCCTAGTAGTGACAGAAAAGAAAGGAACAACAATATTGTCACCTCTAGAGGTCAGGATGACAAAACAAAAAACTATGCCTACTCGGAAAAGAACCCCCACAACACAATAAGAAATCGAACAAAAAGAGGCACCCACATACTCCTGTCAATCAGTATGAAAACGGGGAACATAATCAAAGTGTAGGTGACAATAAGCCATCAGATTTAGAGAGGAACTCCGACATAGTGTTGGCGAAGTAGGTTTTGCCCTTGAACGTCCATTTCACAGATCCATTGACGGTCCAGACTTGCCGCTTAGAAAACTTCCTGAAAGCAGCCTGTAGTATTTCCCTGCGTCGTAGTGTGAGGTCCTCCGTCACCATGTAGCCTGTCCCTTTGAGGTTTCTCTTATTCCTAAAGATATCCATTTTAACTACATGCTTGTTCAAAGTCACAACGACGGGTCTGGTTTTGGGAACAACATCATCGCTGATGCTGAGTTTGGTCGAAACTTTATGTGTTGGGTGGTGGCTTTGGATTCATAACTTTAACATGAAAGAATTTATAAAAGAAGTAGGTACCTGCATCCCTATGTGTTTAACTGTTTCTCAGATTTTCTCCTCATTCTTTCTTCCCATTTTATGCTGTTAGTTAATAGTTCTGTACCTTATGGTATGAGAGAAAAACAACATATTGCAGCAGATACCTTTTTTTGTCCTTGGATTTCAAGAGCATCTCACCAGTGTGCGAATTCAAGCGTTCATATTAATTGGAGACATGAAATTGTGTTGTGTTGTGGTGTACGGAGTTATATATATGTATATATATAGGTAGGTACGTAATTCAATTCAATTCAATAAATTTTTATTTTTCAAACACTTTTTTTATGAGTAACTAGTAAAAATAAGTCCAAGTATAAAAATCCAATAAAATAATATTTATGGATTCTGTGATGATGGGATGACTTACCACTTTAGTTCTGCAAATCGGATTTTAATATACCATCTAGTCATCCTTTCATCACAGAATAATGGATTTCTACTAAACGTCAGCGAAAAATAACCAAACGATCATTACAGGTAATATGATTAGGTAGGTGTTGAGATATCGATTTGTTCCTGCACTCTAATTAGATTTGTTCTCGTTCACTACGCCACTCTCTTGAACAAATCTTTGCAGAGGCCGAGACGTCTCAAGTTGAAAGGCGATGTGGACGCCACAAGATTCGGTCCTCCTTGCCCCCAGTGGAGCCCGTACCCGCCCAGACGCGTCATTGGAAGTGAGGACTGTCTTTTCCTCAATGTATTCGCACCTCAGGTAAGTCAGATCAAGTTAGAGTTCTACCTGTTTGTTTTCACGTGTTTCACTGTTACTTACCTCCTTTTATGCCCTACCTGTTTGTTCCCTGTTTGTTTTCACGTGTTTCACAGTTACTTACCTCCTAATGTGCCTCACACAGCTTGCAAAATTTCAAATATTATGTAGTAGGTTAAGTAGGTACCTTTTACGAGCCAGTTCGACGAAACTGCTTTGGTCAGCTCGACCCTGGCTCGTAGCGTACCTATGTACTTAGTAACATTGAAGTAACATGGTTAAGTGATCTTTTCTTATCAACCATTGATGTTCCTATTGTTCAAGACTCCTGGAAAGTACCCAGTCCTCTTATGGATTCATGGGGGTAACTTCAAATCGGGGTCAGGAGCCCAATACTACCCCAGGGATGTGGTGAATAAAGGATTGGTTGTCGTCACCCTCAACTACCGGCTGGGATCGTTGGGTAAGGCTCTCACCTTTGGTCATTTCGCAAATTAAATTATAGAGATTAAATAAACCTTACTAACTACTCCAAAATCGGGCATAGTCAGAAATCGAGAAGATATTCATATTTTACGTAGGTAATATTACTAATTTTTCATCAATAATATTTTCCGAACTTTACATTTACGATCGAATCGGTCTGGGTTTAATAAATCTCCTTACCACCATTCGATGCAGCTTGCAGTTGATTTTGCAAAACCACGTCACTGTAAAAGCAGGATTATTGTTCACTCGGAAATTTAAGATACCTAGGTATTTTTTGTGTTTTCGTCTATTATGGTTTATAATTTTCCTCAATGAAATTGATTTTATGAGCCGAATGTTTATTTTATGAAGTCTAGCTTGGTATTCAAAGATCATTCATTCATACGTAGGTACTTGGTTTTTTGTACAGAAAAGTGAATGGCTCGGAGGTTTAGTTGAAACTTCATGAACTCATCAGTAAGACAGGTCCCAACTGCCCTCTAAATTTGGTCAGAGTGCTGAGTTTCCTGGGAAACATGCATAGACGATTCTCGAAGTCGGATTTTGATTGATTTCAATTTTATGTGCAAATAACTGGGGACCAACCCGTACCTGCCCTCAACATTTCACCTCATTAATACCTTTAATTCGTGTACCCAAGGATGTTTGAAAGGTCGTGCGTACTTACGGAACCGTGAACTAGACAAAATTGTTAAATACCGAAGATTATAAAACGTGGAAAAATTTTGCTGAGTTTTCCAACTTGACGCTCGATTCGGTTAAAAATCCTCGAATTTGGTAATACTACGGGTTGAGGTTCTCGAGGGTTGGTCTAATGATAACACTAGGCCGACGTTTCGACGAATTTATTCATCTTGTTCAAGGCTCAGAAAAGGGTTGTGTGTCTCACATGGATGTTTGTTGGTGTTGTTTGGTCCATTGGTGGCAATTTGGAACCTTAGTTGGCTGGTCTAACATTTAGGATGAACAAACCGCTTATTGAGAAGAGTATGAAAGTATGTCAACTCTGACAGTCAGAAGTACCTAAGGCACGAAGAACACAAGAACGTCTTATTTAGGTGTTTAAATCACAAATAGGTACTTTCAAACTGATGAAGACCAACCCTCGAGAAACTCAACCTGTTTTATCAGAAGTAGTCAAGGAAACTTGAATCTGATTTGATGATAGTATTACAACTAACGAAGTAAATTTTGCCAAAACCTTTACAAACTTTCGATTGACAAAAACTGTGAGAGGGTTTTTCGTTGCAAATTACTCGTGTAATCGTTGCTTTGCGGCCTTGAAGTTTTATTGTATGTGTACCATCAACTTGAGGAGTGTGGCCTTCTATAGTCTACGTATGCACGTGGCACAAGCCGTTTACCAGCGCCCACTGTTGTGGAAAGCTTCCGCAGACGGCTCATTGTCTTGATTTCCTATTACATAATGAAACAAGTGATGTAGTGGGGCGTACCTACATTGTAAAGTTAGCAGTCTGTAGATCTGATCGCACTGCGAATTTTACTTGGTGGAGTTAGCGGAGCGTTGGATTGCTCAGATGTAGCGCTTCCGAGGTATTCCCCATCCTAATAGGATATCCCTGTTTGCACATGAGTAGCCTTCAAGGCAACCTTGACTTTTTGTCGGTCGTGGGACCTACAAAGAGACAGCCTTCGTTGTTGATAGGAAATTCTTTCCAAGAAGGAAGTACCAACCTATTTCATTATTATACCGTAGGTAGGTACACCTTCTCCAGTAGTTTGAGGTACCTAGATGGAGATTTGGAAGGAAAAATTTGAAATCTACTAAATTTTGGATTTTTTGGAAAATCTGCTGAAATTTGTCGGAAAAAACTACCTTTTTCTCTCATAATCTACAAAAGTACGGTCATTCTCGTTTTATAGCCACTGAAGCCGTACGTTGGGTACTAACGAAAGTTGCCCGCCAAAGGAGCATGCTCTGTGCTTTGTACCTCGCTCTTGGTTTGTGCATAATAGAAACCTGTTGCTTCCCCTCTCACCATCTACTTCTCCGTTTCTTTCGCTCTGTTTGAGGGGGAGCTTGAACTTTGTTTCATCGCTGATTTGCGGGGGTCTTTTTCCTGCAGTGCGCAAACAAACACAACTGAGCGCAAACAAACACAGCTGAACGCAAACGAACACCAACGAACAACCCCAACTTGCTCCTGGGGGCTCGTTCCATAACTTGTTTATAGGTTTCTGATTGATGAGTCAGACAGAACTATTTGACAGTTCGGGGATGACGTCACATTCAGACTGTCAGACCCAACATCCATGGAAGTACCTAATGACAACTGTTAAACCCAAGACAACCACTGGAGATAATTCCATTACAGTACTGTAGAAGTGCCCATTCTAAAGTTAAACCTATTGCTCTTTTCTACCTACCTACCTGATCTGTCAATGAAAATATTTAAACCACTGGATACTGACAAACATTTAAATCATTCTAAGTTATTATACAATTTATACATATATGTCTCTTAAATAGCTGATTGTAATCGTTGGGATGCTAGAATTGAGGACTAGTGAGGACTACCAAAATAGGTAGGTATCTACCAAGTTGTAGGTGTTGTTGGAAATATTTTCAACTTACTTGGTTTTTTTGGTTAATATACTTGCATGGTGAGGTTTAGGATGGGATTCATGTGAAATGTGGAAGTATAGAAATAAGTTCGATGAGAAAACTGCAAGCATATTTACTTACGAAAAACTTGTAGAAAACGGAATATGAAACAGAGGTAGGCTTTACACCTACCTATTGAGATAAGTGATCCACTTGTTGTAAAAGCCGGCGCCCTATACTTACAAAAAGTAGCTTGGTAGGTATACTTCGCTAATGATACGAAAAGTACGTAGGTATGTATGTATATAGGTAGATATTATTTTTCAGCGAGCTTAAGTAACCACCTAGGAATTCAAATTCAGATAACAGGCCAGAGTAAAAAATTCCCTTGGTGGTACGCACATAACTGGGGTCAGAAATGTGAGCATTACGTAGAGGGCGAAAAGAAGAAATTATGCAATAAGTCGTCACTGAAGAAATGTCACAACAAACAATGGAAGATTTTCGTGGGTTACAAATTCTCATTTTTTGGCCAAATTCTTTTCAGTAACGGAAATTAACACTGAAGTGTTATTTCAGGAAGTATAGGCAGGAAACGGGTGTGAACTATGAATTTCTGAATTCCCACAGAAATGACGAATCAGGTAAGTTGCTGAGTAGTCAAAATCCTGCTTAGAACGCTAATGCATCACTTTAAATGATGTACAGTACCACAATGGATGGATGGAACCGCAAATTTGTACGTAAATTTAAAAAACATGTCCTCAACATCAAACTGAGGGGAAGTTCACAGTGAAGGTTCTTGAAGGTTGCCTGAAAGGTTTGCCATTTCTAATGTTGGGTTGTTGGCAGCATTGGGAACCTTTGCCTCGGAAGCTTCGCTCCACCTCCTTGGGCCAATAGCCAATCATATACCAATAGACCTGATAGGCCATTCATCTAAAATATGTGTTACTTTGGTGTCACATTTTCGTCACACAATTTTTTTAACGTTGACCAGGAGTTAGGTCGTGGCTGAAGTAATGTTCCATGCTAAAATTTGTCGAAAATTCCCCATTCACTGAGAGGCGGGATATTCTACTGGAAAGACCTGATTGAATGCGGTTCCAGGGAAGGTATTTGATCAAAAAGCACGGTCAGTACTGCTGACTTACTGAATAGCTTAGGGCTTACGATAAGCTCGGATTCAAACAGTGCTCTCAACACGTGCCACACCCGTTCAAGCTGTCCTTCGACCTTATCGCTGTGGAGCTGATCCGATCCCTGTCCATTGCACCCATGTTTTTTACTTCTCAGTTCGTTTCGGGTAGCTTCCACAAAGCTAATACGAAGTCCTTCTTACCCAGGATACCTCAGCAACGGCCGACAACAGTTGCCAGGTAACGTCGGGCTTTTCGACATCGCCACAGCCGGCAAGTGGGTGCGAGATTACGTCTCCTACTTTGGCGGAGACCCGGAACGCATTGTTCTTGGGGGTCATGGCAGTGGTGCCAGCTCTGCCACCCTCCTCGCACTGAACGGCAAGTCCCGCAGCGCCTGTGAGTATGGAGTTTATTAATCTGAAAGTCCCTTGAGGATATATATAGGATATTTATCATCTGCATGGAGGTAGGTAGGTGTATTATTCTATCTCCATGTTTGAATGTAATTAATCATTCTACCAATAATTCACTGTTGATGTTAGAAAATTACCTGATGTTTCTGCTCCTGCGTCTCGTGGTATCACAGCTCAAAACTTATTTCAGCAAAATATGGCGGCGTCCTCGCGATGAGTGGGACGCCGGTCTCCCCGTTTGCCCTCGATGAGAATGAGATCCGCACGGCCCAAGAAGTGTCAGTGGAGGACGGGTGCAAAGTCGAAGAAGGCAAAGAATTCGTTCGGTGCATGCAGAAGCTTCCGCTTGAACAGATTTTGACTGGGGATGCTGCTGTTGAGGTGAGTTCGAGGATAAGTAGCCTCTCGCAGATTGGAACTCTCTGGAGATACACTAAATAAGTAGGTAGAGGTGTCACACAATGAGTTGGTCGGAATGAATTTTCGTGTGTTGGGGAAATGCTGGATTCCAACGACCCCCGACCACTCGCCCCAAGCACAACTTCCCCATTACTGATAGAAAAACGTTCGTCAGGCAGCAGAACCATATTTTTTATGCAGGAATTTTTGAAGTTAGTGATAACATTTTTAGCGATGATTGACCCCCAGAATTTGACCCAATTCCTTTGGGAGCAAATATTTTCGACTACAGAAACATTATTTTCATATCTCGAGTCACCATTCTATACCACTTCATCACCCACCAACCTATACTTATTTTTATCATTTTCAATATTCTACCATGATCTTGTCTTCTTTTAGGAAGGCACCTGTTAGTAAGTAGATTTATACGCCTATAAAATATTCATTACCTACTCTCTAACAGATTGTAGAAGTCTATAGAGCACCTGGGTTATAAATTTAACCTTTGTTGTACGTAGTAAATGCATACTCTTATTATAATTTACCTACTCAAATTGTAGTATCGATAGAACTCAGATTAGTGTGCCTTGTGAATAATAATGAGGACGCGCGCGGCGACACCACCGGCTGAATTAGACGATCAATAGTGGAACATACCTTCGAAAAAAATTATGTGTCAGGTGTGGGGTTCGAACCCACGCTCCCAATCGGGAACCAGAGCTTAAATCTGGCGCCTTAGACCGCTCGGCCAACCTGACCTGTTGTTCAGTACTCACTGGTCGACGGATCTTGCGGAGAATAACCAACTTGGAGGTCAGCTACCTCTGCAGGCGGCCTTGCACAGCTTCCCCAATGATCACAAAAAGATTGACCGTGTAAACTGACGCAAAAAATTCTAACAACCGGCCTTCGAAAGAACGGTCTTAATTTGCGTATGTAAATTCCATCAACTAATGGCTAAATTTCAGCACCCATTGAAAACGTTTAAATTACGTTAATGAGGTATCGTAAAAACCGTTTTATATAAATTACCTAATTTTCAAAATTTCTTGTAAAACTGGAAAAATTAAAAAACCATCCTCAACATAACTATCTATACTTACCAGGTATTCGACGCGAATTCAATTTCGTACCTACGCTTGGAGGTACCTACGATTAAAATTTTAATTTGGAGGCTGATGTAAATGATTTATTTCGATTTGAACATTCCGATTGCAATTCTTCTCCGAAAACACTCAAAAAACGTGGAATGTTGTATTTTACCTTAGAAAACGGGTTGGGTCCGCGGACGGACCCATAACATTTCGAAGGTAATATCAGAGAGGAATTTCATACAATTCAAACGCTACCTACCATTTTGGGACCAGTCTGTGATACTTATCATATTATTATTCCTACCTATATTATTGGAACTTGAAAAATGATTATCCATCATACTCCTAATTGAGAGCTAAATTTTGGTTCATTCAGCGTAGAATTTAATGCCCTTCGTAGCTAATACTTTTAATTTGAAGCCTTTCTATTGGTGTTTGTGCATGAAATCATTCGAAGAATCATTGACAATTTTATTTTTTGCCTAAAACATGTGCAAGCTTGATGAATCATTCACGCATAAAAGAGGTAGGTACCTACATTCGTGATCAGCTTGAAATTTCCTATAAGGATTTCAAAAACTAGGTAAATAACCCGGCTATCCTTTGAATTCTGGCTGAGTGTGCTGAGAGAACCCGTTCCCATTGTTGTCGCGACTAGACCTGTAGGGCCTACGTCAGAAAAAAGTATCGCTTCATAATAAAAGCTATTAATACTGTTAAATTGGTGCTCACCTCGATTGAGCTACATCATCCAATCACCATTTTACTGGGATCAAACTCCAAGTTCAAACTGATCACGATCGAAATAATGCTCTTTGGATGTTTCAGGATAAACGTAGAAACCAAAATGATTTTCCTAAAGGTTTGGCCAACTTGAACGGTCCTGGGCCAAGGGAGGAGGGGAAAGATGACGGGCGGTTCCTCCCCAACTTCATCCTCATGTCGCCTTTGGAGGCCATCAAGAAGGGTTTGTTCCCCAAGGGAGTCCCTCTCATGACTGGAGTCACAAGTCAGGAGACTGGTGGAGGAGTGAAAGGTGCGTACCTACTTACCTACTCAGTGTACTTATAGCCATTAAAATAAGAGTAGGCTGAAACCTACGTGTTGATGCTACCTGAGGGAGCATAAGATGGGCAAGAGATATTGGTGTTTGGTTGAACCGGGGTTTACCTCTCTACAACCTTCTCTATGCCGATGACACTGCGCCAACCTTTAGACAAAGAACATGGACGCACATTACTTATTCAAACTATCATACGACACGAATGCAGCACGCCTCAGGCACCTTTTGCTGGTGTCGAGCCCCAATTGCAAGGCAGTCAACCCTGCCAGTCATTATAGCTTCAACAGAATGAGAAGTCTCTTGTGCAATGTACAGGACGGGTCCGAACTTTCCTTGATTACTCTGTGGTCCCAGTGAACGACCGTTCAGTGAACTGAAGTACTTCGAGTAGTTAAGCAGGAACTACCCACCTCTACAAAAGATTAAAAGTTCCAGTCACGCAGCATAACTATAAGAGCGAATTTTCAAAGAAATATTCGTGCTACTGTGTAAACAGATGATACAGCGAGAAACCGTACCACTATTCGTATAATTATATCATTTCTTCTTGATTTTAAGCATAATAAATTTTGATCCATTCTTTTTTGAGAAAAATCAAGCGAGGCGGTAGCCGAGCGATGCCAAGCATGAACCCGCGCCCGGCTGCCCCAGAGCCTAATATAACTGAGCGAAGAATCGGGCCAACTTTGGCCCCCTCCCGGGCCTTCCCCGTTATTTCTATATTTTATTCGCGCGTATATATTTTGTGGGGCAAACACCCTGAGTCGCCTGACACCAAATTCGAAGCGGTAGGTGTTTCGAAAACCTGCGAAAAATAGGGCTCAAAATACGTGTTTGGTGACTTTCTTCCCATTTTTTTTTTCCACCCATTCTTTGTCACGCCACTTCAACCCTTTTACCTCGACCGATGTTTATGAAATTTGGTATGTAGATCAGATTTGGCGTGGTGAAGTACCTTTTGGGAGTTGTAACCGTTTTCGCACAAGCAAAGGGGGGGTTCCGGGGGATGGGGGCTTTTTTTCCACCCATTCTTTGTCACGCCACTTATATACCCTCTTCCCTAGACCGATCTTTATGAAATTTAGTACCGATCCAAATCATGTTAATGCGTGAAGTGATCTTGGGTGTTTCCATCAAAACTCAACTTCACAAAGTTCAACAACAAACTTAGGTATCGGAAATCAGTCTCCTCGTCTTGAAAAACAATACCTCACCCCCCCCCCCCCCCCTCCAAACTTACTTGCGACCTTTCAAAATTTGTGATATCTCCTAAAAGAAACACTCCCTGTAAAAAAAGATGCCAAGCTACAAAAGGTGTGATATTCAGGTTGTGCCAAGCACTGTGCCTAATAATCTTCCGTCCACATCCGACAGTTCATTTTCGACGTTAATTTTGAGGTATAGACTAGACTTAGCTAACAGGGTGAGGAGTGAGTTAATCTTTAGGAAGTGTGCTGCTTGGCCGGTCTAGTTACTGATCTATTCAGTTCCTACACGAAGGATTCGAAGCCATCAAAATTAATTATTCAAATTCTACGTGCCTACTAATCTTCCGTCCACATCCGACAGTTCATTTTCGACGTTAATTTTGAGGTGAGGAGTGAGTTAATCTTTAGGAAGTGTGCTGCTTGTCTGTCTACGACATATCAGGCACATAGCATGTGAATCATTAATTTTGATGGCTTCGAATCCTTCGTGTAGGAACTGAATAGATCAGTAACTAGACCGGCCAAGCAGCACACTTCCTAAAGATTAACTCACTCCTCACCCTGTTAGCTAAGTCTAGTCTATACCTCAAAATTAACGTCGAAAATGAACTGTCGGATGTGGACGGAAGATTAGGCACAGTGCTTGGCACAACCTGGATATCACACCTTTTGTAGCTTGGCATCTTTTTTTACAGGGAGTGTTTTTTTTAGGAGATATTTTTATCATCGTCATAGATCGTAGATTTTCTGTCGAGAATCACCATCCCTCACGCAGGTGAATTAAATGTTGATTTTTAGCCCTTTTACCCCCAAAAATCCTAATTTTATTTCTATTCTGTATGAAAAACAACTGAAATGGTCTTTTTCTGTCTACTCAATCTCTTCCGTACCACTTTCAGTGATTTTTTCTAAGTTTATCACGGTTTTAGCCGTTTTTATCGATTTTTGACTCCTAAACTCAAATTTGACCTTAGAGTTTCTGAGAATTGCTCATCCTTTTATTTGGCAATACGAACATTTTGGCGAAATTTGGAATTTTACCACATACCCAAGGTCAGATATCGTCTAGAGTGATACACAAACAGGTATGAATATATTCTTACTAAAATCTAGGGATGAATTCAGGATGCTCTGAAACGGATTTGCCTATCGAAAAAATTTCAAAAATTGTTCTGAAAATGTTGGACCCATTGCAATAGCTTCATTTTCTTTGAATATTCGCTAAAAAGATTACCTAATACGTTTCAATCATTATAGCATTTCAAGCATTATACCCATTCATATTCAGATTAGTATTTTTCATATTGAGAACTCAACATGTACGATGTCTGATGTAGAAAACTGAAAGAAAGTGCAACAATTTCGTGGTTTTTGGCTCCCAAAAGTTTAGCTCGCCTCAGAAACCGTCGCAAACTTATACTACTCTTATTTGGGATGTTCAGAGTGGATTAAAATCGTTTCCAATTTTGCCTGACTTAATCGACGCCGAAAGTATAATTTGACTGGGTTAAGGAGGCACATCGTCATATCTTGCCAGATGGGCAAGATATCCGGAGGGTGGAAGAGCACGTCGTCAGACTTGTTGCAGTTAACTTGAGAGGAACCGGTTCGGTGAAGTGGTCACAAGTCAAATCAGTGGACCAAATTCCAAATTTTGGACGCGATCCACTGTTCTGAATTACGCAACCAAATTTGTATTTTGAAACTGTCTGTTGTGAACCGATGTGCTCCGCTGTTGGACTATGTAGGTAGGTACCTAATTTTTTTTACCGTTTCAGGTAACTTCTTGCAGGAAATCACGAAGAAGCTGCTATCACCCTCTTTCTTACAGTCGGGTATCTTCACCAAAGCTTTGGAGGCTAATACAGGTTGGTGGTCTTCAGTTTTAAATATACCTACTACTAAAAATGATATGAACTAACTCAGTTTGGGAAGATTTCCTGCAATAATTTTTCATTCTGTACTGAGTTAACGAGCTCTTGTACTGCCGTTTGCAGATGTTGAGTGAACGACTGTAGTGGGCATAGGGTGAAGGTATCTCTTGATGAAAATTAGTATTACTTCTTTGCAGGTCTGTACGTCAATAAGACTATCGATCCCCAACTGAGCTCATTGTTCTTGAACGGTGATTACATCAAGATCTTCACCCAGATGGTCCAAGGGCTCTTGTCTGATGTAGAAACGGTCATCAAGGTTAGTCTTATCAACTTCCTACTATAACCATTTGAGTTCGAATGCGATGGAGCGAAATTGCCTATCCTTCCAACTAGAAAAAAAAAAAAAAAAAAAAAACGCACAGCGGCATACATTTCACGAGTCTGATGACTCCCGCATCAAGTTGGTGCTAAGTTGAGTATAAAGATAACACTAGGGGAATCTGAGGTGCTGTGAAGTCAATAGATCTACGGATAAATTCTCTTTAACTTGTAGATCTACAGATATTCAATAGGTACTAACTCTTAGCTCTGGGGGTAAATCTGCAGAGTTCGCTCCCCTACCAAAATTCCCTATTGAACCGCGTATGGTTTGGACCCCCCTCATAGCACTCTTAACTCTAACCTCTCGCTCTACCACTCCGTGCTTAGCTCTGTATTTTTCTCTCGGTCAATTTTTAATTGTGATTTAACCTAACTTTTGTTCCAATACTTCCCGTTCAGTTTCTGCGAAGAGCAGATTGATGATGATAAATTATATCATTATTGTTCTCCTCGAGGGGTGGAGGGACCCACGCAATAAACTACATTTGCTGCATCATGATTCATTTGTTTACGCTCCCAACTGCTCGGAAGGTGGAACCTGTAACCCTTCAAAGAGAACAATCAACAGCCGAATGTTACAGTTTTCTTGCGGGTTGATTGCAGCACACCACGGACGCCTTTTTCAATCTCCCAGCGTTCGTGACCTCCACTTTGTGGGCTAAGAAGAACAAAGTGTATCTCTACAGTTTTGAGCACATAGCCAAGAAATCACCGATCGCCCAGATCCTTCCGAACATACCTCTAGCGGCTTCCCAGTCTTCCCAGGATGAAAAGAAAGGTACCTACCTACCTATTCGAGTTTTTATTTTTACATGATAAATACGGGATATTGTCCCATTCAAAATTGAAGGTAAACTTGCAAAAGTAAGTAAATACACTGGTTTACAAAGACTGGTTTATCAGCATCAACCTCTCCAGAGCCCCCCTCGAACGCCTTCTTGTTCTGGCTCTGGATACAAATTATGATATGCCCATGAATTTCATCAATCATTATAGTGAGAGCTAACGGAATGGTGATATGTGTTTTTGGAAACACAATAGAAATTAAGTACGAGGTAGCGAATTGGATGTGAACCAATACACAGGAAAATGTATACTCATTTTGAAAGGTCTCAGCTGTTTTTCTACAGCATTTCTTGCTTGTCTTTTCGGAACTTCTTTTCCACCTGTGCCTCTCTGGAGTGCCCTTTTAAGGCTGTTCCGAAATGGTTAAATCAAATCCGAGCAGTTCCGAGATGGTAATTGGCAGAGACGGTGGTGGCCCCCGAGTCTTGGGACCCTAACTACTCATCAGACACCCCCCCCCCCCCCCCCCCTAGTTTCCGTAATTCAAAAATTGTTCATATGTTGAATGAATGTAGTAAAATTAACAAAACATCATGATCATATGAGCAATCTTTTGAAGAAATTATCATATTAATGTTTTATTTAAATATTTTTGACGAAATATGTAGGCATCTCGTCATGTTTGGAGGCTGTTCTAATAGGTAACTGACTACCAGAGATTATTATGATTGAGAATTTAGGTAAATCAAGTGTGGTAAAGCGTGGTAAAGTGTGGTAAATCAAGTGGAAGGTAGTAAAGCGTGGAATAAAAAAGCAATAAATCAAGGTGCTGGAGAGAAAGAGTGACGGAGGACTGAGCTACCTTCCAGCGAGTGCGACGAAATATTTTGATTTTATATTTGTCTTGAAACACCTATCTATACCATTTCTACTGAATGAATTTCAATTTTTACCGGTTTTAGCGACTTTTGAACCCCAAAACCTAATTTAAATTAGGTTAGGCCCTCTTTGGAGAATAAACCGTTTTTGATTATATTGAAATAGAAAATTTGTATGTCTCGTGTCACCATTCCATCCTTTTTTGGCGGTTTTATGTTAATTTTGGTGAATGCAATTTTGAGTGATTTACGACCCCTAAAAACTCAAATTTAGTGGCCTCAGAATTTTTGAAAATCGTTCATCTTTGAACTTGTGTCTCGTTTCAGTTGGTAATACGAAAAATTTGGCGGAATTTGCTATTTTTACCACGTAGCCAAAGTCCGAAACCGCCCAGAAGGACACAGACACCCATAATCATGTAGCTGTCTATATATATATTTACATATAAAAATGACAACCGCAAGGGATGGATTCAGGATGCTCTAAAACGGTTTTGACTATACATACTTGAACATCTTTTCAAATACCAGTCATGTACCCAACTAAAATTTTGAAGCCACTCCCAAGCTGTCTTTTGGAAAATTTGCCAAGCATTATTGTTAATTAGCAAAAACGTTCGGGGGAAAAGTCTTTAAATTAGTGAACAAAACCACGGCAAATGTTTTATAGGTAGTTCAAATAGTTTCGTTACCTACCTACTTCAAAAATTTGCTTCAAGTGTTCATGACTCGCAAACCAATTGTTAGGTTAGCTGTATTTTAATGTGATCTTCCATTCTCTCGGAAAATCCACGTTTTCGTCGGAAAAAAAGAACACTAGAATTCTAGTGGGATTCTGTGGTTCCCAGGCGCCGAGCACGGAGACGACCTCGCCTATCTCTTCGACATCAGAAGCCTCGAAGGTGAACCTCTCAATGACACTGCATTAGACGATGTCGACGCGAAGGTCAAAGACCATTTCACGACAGCTGTCTCGGAATTCGCCAGGAGCGGGTAAGTCACAGTTGTGCAGAAGGCACAATTAGGAAATCACTAAACAGCGTAATACCACTTGGTACTTACTGCAGATAAAATCAATGGAGGTCTGATGGACACTGAAGACGGGAGGACGCCTGGTGGGGAGCAAATGGGCTATACCCACACAGCGCTTCCGAGTCTACCAAGGAGCGGAAGCTTTGTTTTCATGTTTGAGACGAAAAAAATTTGTTGACTCCATCATAAAATTGTCCACTCGCGTTCTACATTTTGGAGCTTTCAGAACAAATTTGGTTCGGTGTCAGAGTCCGTTTCACCAAAACCGCAAAATCACGAGGTAGGTACCAACTGAATTTCTCGCGAATCAATAGTAGCCCGATTTCGCTCAAATTTGGTGGGTAGATGTGGGCGTGTCCCTGATGGATTTGAAAAAAAAAGTTTTTATTTGAAAGTAGAGATCGAACCTTTTTCGCTTTCCCGCGAGGCAAGCTGAATTATCCTTTACAGAACTGCAAATTATTGAACAAAGGTTTCTTATTTTCCTGCATTGGTGCCCATTTTGCTTAGATCACCGTTTTCTGTGACCACTACAGGCCGCACCCGTACTCGTGCTTCCCCCAGGAATGCCCCAAAACGAGTAAATGCCATCAGAGTCGAAGTATAGCTTTCTAACGTTCAGCAGTTACAGTTACATACAAATTCATTTTTCCACCGCTCCCATCTCGTGTAAGGCGCCGTTTCGGCCCCACCCGGTCATTTTTGATATTCTGATGGTTGCTGGACCTAAGTAGGACCCTCCACATATTTCCAAATTTTCATTTGTATGATTCGTTTGGCGAACAACAAACTTGTACCTTCTGCCTAACAATAGGCAAAAAACCATATCCAAAATAACAACCCTTCCTCAAATGAAATAGTAGCACGGAAAAACAAAGTGGACCTTGAAAGGCAGGCAAAACCATCGAATTTTGAGGGGGTTAACTATTATTGTTCATGCTCGATTCCGATCATGTTTCACCTCAGGTCTCCAAAGTATCTCGTAGATTATAATCTTACCATACCTTCTGGAAGAGTCCGTCGTCACCAGCTGGTTGAGTACTGGGGGCGAGCGCTTTCGATGCAAAGACATCATCATCACGCCGTCAAGAGAGTGCTGGAGTCAGTTCGTCAGTTGGTCCCTATTTATGTAGAAGGGGAAGTGAGAGGTGTCTAGGGGAACAAAGGAAATGAAGGGGGAGGATAATTTTGTTTGTCTGTCCTAAAGAGCTTATAACTAATCCTATTTTAATTGGTGCGTTGGCTAAAACGTATGTAATTATGTTAATCTGGTTAGTAGTTGTTCCCTAACACCAAAACACATTCCACTGCCTTTGTTCCCCTAGACACCTTTCACTTCCCCCTCTACATAAATAGGGACCAACTGACGAACTGACTCCAGTACTGTCTCGACGGCGTGATGATGATGTCTTTGCATCGGAAGCGCTAGCCCCCAGTACTCAACCAGCTAGTGACGACGGACTCTTCCAGAAGGTATGGTAAGATTACTTTTTAACACTAGCGGAAATAACCCTTTAGATTTGATTTGTAGATTACGTTCATGAAATTAATGAGTGTTGGTTTAATTGAAATTGTTCTTTGTAGTAAGCCAAAGACGCAGAACCTGGATGATTGGCAGCCCTTCAAGTCTCAATCAGGTGACTACCTGATATTCAACAAGGAGCCAAAAATGTCCAAGAACTTCCGCAAATGCGAGATGGGCCTGTGGACGGGAGACAGTGGGCTGCTGAGTTCGCCAGAATGCTCCTTCCTCCAAGCGACCGAAATCGTCAAGAACACCCTCGGCTCCGCCAGCTCGTCTCTCCTCTCCGCCGTCGACTCCGTCGAGGGTCGCCTCGGGGTACCCGGTCTCACAGATTCCCTCAAAAACCCCTCAACGACGCTCAAGAACTTGACGTCTCCTCTCGCCAACACGGGTTCATTGACGAACACGTTGGTTCGACCCGTTCAAAACCCGCTCGCCAATCCCCTGGGCGGTCTGTTGTCGGGAGGTGGCCCTACCACCAAAGCGCCGGGGACGACCAAGACCACCAAGAAACCAGGGCTTCTTGGTGTCGGTGGACTCCTAGGGTAACTGAACTATTTGTTTCCATCAAAGCAAGTCATGACAGTGTCGAATCGTGATGCGAGAGCCCCCTTTCCAACTTGAAACGCTTTGCCAACAAACACACGAGGGTTCTCACTTCGCATCCCAGCACTCTCATACTTACGTATTTATTTCTACAGCTACAACACCAGTTATTCATGTTATGCACCTTGTTTTAAGTACAGTCATCGAGGGACACCAATGTACCGATGTGCTTCACAAGGGTAACTACTTAATGTCAAGCCATAAGCAATTAGTAATAATTTTTCTTTTGTACTTACTACTAATGAAGTATTAGATGTATTGAAATACAAACATTCATTACATTGTACCTTTGAATAATTCCGTTTATGGTTTCATCCTGAGGTCACGCAATTGAAAGTTCCAGTCATGCAGCATGACCGTATGAGCGAATTTTAAAGTGTGACAAATTTTGGGGATGTTGCCTGAGAAATCGACGTTTTTGCTGGAAAAACGTTTGGATGTGCGAAATTCGGGGTTTGCAGGAGGTTGTATTCCCGTTGACGACTAGAGAAGGCCATGTTAATTTTTATATCGTATTGTCACATAGGTATCTCATACCATAGGTACCGATTTTACGGGATTGATTTCGATTTCAAGCGATTTTTGATTCGAAAAAAATTATCACTGGGGATTATTTTGCTATTTTGTCATTTTGGCTGATAATTTCAATAATGATCCTTCGGAATCGAGCATGAAAAACGTTTTTATCCCCCCTCTAAATTTGATGGTTTCCGTTTCAAGGTGCGTAGAATCTAAAAATAGAATAAAATGCTGGTAAATTATTACACAACGTCGCAATATGTATTTGTAAAAAAAGAGTTCGTTGGAAAGCTGAGATCCTAAGGAATTTATTCCCGTCTCCGGCAAATGAGATTTGGGTGGGCCGTGCTTCAAGAAAAAAAAACGCTCTGAAAATGTGCAACTTTACTGGAATTTGCAGAAGTTCGAATTTCAACAAACATTTCAGGCATTCAAAGCACTCAAAACTTCCTTCCCGTCATATTGCGAAAGGAAACTTAATGAGCTATTAAATAGTGGTCATTACATTTTGTAGCACCTATAAAAATGTGTGTTACGGCCAGTTTTAGGTATAAAAACGTGATTTACGGGGAAAAATTGAACTGCCAAATGGCTCAAAAACTAAGTGCCAAATTGCAAGGAGTCATTTTCGAATGGAACTGAGCCAAAGAATCGATTCCTGGCTTCTTGCAGACCTATTTTGGGTACCTAAACCTTGCATACCGGCCAGGGTTAGATTCAACGATTCAACAGGAGCAAAAAGTGTCACTAGTAATTTTTTTTTACCGCTTATTATTTCACGAGTTCTTTACGATTCAAGATTTTTTCGTGTTTTCAACTTTGCCCGTAAAATGGTCACAACTTCCTTAATTTACGCTGTAAAACCAAAACTGAGGATATTGTTGGAAAGAGTTCATTTCTTCATATCTCACTGGCGCCAAATTCAATGTTTCATAGTGAAATTTGTAAAATATTGGAAATCGCCAGGTTTTTTATATTTTTTATTATTATTTTTAAACTGGAACTTACGAGAGAAAATTGCGTTTGAATGCCAAGAAACGTGGATTTTTCAAGGAGATTGAAGGGTTTCAACGTGTTACATGACTTCACTCGACCTACCTGACCTTAACTTGGTACAGTTTCTCACGCTGGATCGAATGGTGATATTCCTGAGTCAAGGTAATTTTTCAATCAGAACTTTTGTTTTTGTTTTTAAACTGCATTTTTTGTTATGTTAATGTCAGTTATTTTCAATTTCAGAAATTATGGGAAATTTAGTTGAAGAATCGATCACTGAAGTTTCGTGGTTCGAATGCCGAAACCCTGTCGTAATTTATTATGCCAATTATAGAAGTACCCTCGAACGCCAGTACCCTCGAGTACAAGTACAAAATAAGGCAAATGAAGTAGGTAGTAGTAGCATCCATGAGCTTCTGAGGAGATTCATAGAATTTGGTGCAAACAAATTACCACCTCACCTACCTACATAAGAAACCCGTGAAACTAAGCGGAATCTTGTCCCACTTGCGTTAAGAGACTGACGGGACACGTTTTCGGGAAGAGGAAAAATACAAACAATCATTGTATTTTTCAACTCCACTCAGGTTCCAGTGGGAACCTCAGGAAACCAGTGCCTGTTATATCTACTGTTTTCCAAAACCTTAAAAGGATGTGGGAACGTTTTTGGACGAGGTGCCTAGTAAAGGTACAGTCCTTAACGTTATAGATTCGTTGGGACATTTTACTGGTTAGAATTTCCAAAACGTTCAGTCGGTTTTCTTTTAAAACATGTCTTACAATATACACAAAATCATTTATTTAGTTTTATTACAAAACTGAGGGGCTCTTAAATCCAGAGGAACCGGAAAATGGACAGTTCTTACCACTCAACTCGAGCTTTGTAGGGTTCAGTTGACTTCATCGACAAACGAACTCAACATGGCTTCCTCCATTTCATCATCAGGTGTTGTTAAAGAACTTTCAGCAGTGACATCATTACCGGCAGGTGCAGTGGATACATCTGATGGGGCAGCATAATCCAAAGAGTCCCTCGTAACAGTGTTGGGAGTGTTGCTGTCAGGCGCCGCCACTACTGGCAGCTCCTCAACCGCGTCCAGTTTCAACTTTTTGGGAACTGGTTGAGGTGGTTCGACCGTCGCCTGCGGTTTCCTTTTGGGGGAGTTGTCAACACTTTGTTCTTCTGTCAACCTCGACGAGACGCCGTTTTGTTTAGTGTCCGACTCGACTTTGTCAGACACAGATGTACCACAACCAGTCATTGCCAGTGCCACAACCTCATCTGCAGGTGGTCCGTTGTGGCGGTCTCCGTTCATGATGGACAGCCGTTCGTTGTTTTCGAAGCTGGTTTGATTGGACGGGGTTTTGGGAAGGTTAGCATACTCGAAATCCGACATCTCCGGATCAACGAGAAGAGGATTCACATCCTGTTCCGGAGCACTGGGCGCCTCCTCCTCACCTGTCCCATTCATCTCCAAAGAAACGCTTCCATTGAACGTGGCTAGAAGCGACCTATCGAGAGACCCAACTGCAACAGAATCATCACAGAAATGCTGTAATATAAAAATAATAATAAACTTTGTAGCAGCAGTGAACCTAAATCGAGAATGACAAAAAATCAGGTAACGAATGTGGTAATACAATCTCCATTCCTGAATGGTTAGTTCTGCTGCTAACAGAAGTAAAATCAACATACCATCCGCAGGCAAGCCATTACTATGAGGACAACATCATCAGGTTGTCGAGATAATACTGAAGTCAGTTTCTCCATATTTACGTAGCGAGGTGAACGGTGATTTGACAGCAGGGAGGACAAAGAGAGTGAAGGGCCTGCAGCCAATCCACCTTTCACCTCCTTTTACTTCTCTCAAACAGTGACAAAAATACAAAATACTCCTTGCGTGCCAAAGTGAAATTTTCTAGTATTGTTTCTATAATATCATACCTAAATAGTTTTTGTCAGGACAAATAGAAGACGTTCATGTTACTGATAGGAGGCTACATCATTACCTACTACGCGAATGTTATTTTTCCGACCAATTACTCGAATACATGCTTATGTACAATTTGTTCGTCTAATTGTTATTTAAAACCTAACAGTTGGCTAAGAAAGGGAAATGCTCCTACCGAAAGATAGGAAGGTAAGATACCTAATGTTTTTATTTTCTACTATTTTGTTGATGTATGTTTATATTTTCAATGAATAAAGGTGAATTTTAATGTTTTTGAAAATGTGCTCGCAATAATGTGCCACAGTTATTTCACCCTAATCTTCCTAATATGTGTAATATGTGAGTGGGGAAATATACAGGAGCCTATGTTGAGCTGCTGCAAATCAGTGAATTTCGGCTTTAACAAACTCCACTCCAACATCACGGTGGATGTTTTCATAGCGAATTTACCAGGGCAATTGATAACGTTCCTGAGTACACCGTTTCAAGCTTTCTGGATTACTTCAATGTTACTTATGGCTGCAAAGCCCCAAAGCTGACACCTGTAAGTCTACACGGGCTTGAGGATTCGTTTGTAGAGCACGAGTTGCTCTCAACTGGCAAAACTGAGTGTCCCCCAGTATAATATTATTCCATCCAATTATTTCCCCATATGCCAGTACAATTTTCTGGATTTGAGACTTAATTCCTCGCTCTTTTTCTTGACATGCAGGTACCTTCCAGCTCAACTTGGCATCAAGTGTTATTCCCAAGTACTTGGGCTCATTGGCGTCCGGGATGAAGTTACTTAGAATCACTAGCGTCAGGGATGACTTCACTTAGCCTCGCTGGCATCCGGGATGACTTGAGTATTGCTCTGTTGCTCGGCGAGTTTTGTACTTCAATTTTAATCCTTGCCATACTTTACTGAAGGCTTGGGTCACATAAAGAACAATGGCTGAACAAACTTTCTCTTCCACATGTTCTCAATGATGTTTACAATTCTGTGCACTTGGTCGATGGCTGAGTGCTTCTGTCTGAATCCAAATTTATGGGTGGGTATTAGATTATTTTGTTCAATGATCGAAATTATCATCTTGTGTGTGTCTGAAATATTCTAGACAACACTGGCGAAAGTGAAATTGTAAAAAATAATGTATACCTGAGACAAATCTGGATCAAAAGAATTAAGAACATTTTTTGCTTGAATTATTAGATGTATGATAAGTTATATTAGCTACCTGGAGCTAATGGATAGTCACCTGATTCGTTAAGATCCGCGCGGTCTGAGATGTCCGCAGATTTTCGGGGTTTG
Source organism: Leptopterna dolabrata (assembly GCA_954871275.1). Lineage (NCBI taxonomy): Eukaryota > Metazoa > Arthropoda > Insecta > Hemiptera > Miridae > Leptopterna > Leptopterna dolabrata. The sequence continues at coordinate 32,056,397 of OX940982.1, read as the reverse complement.
AATATCACTTCAGGAAGCTCCATCGGAAAACTCAAAGTGGGGCCAACAGGCCGAAGCATTTTATCCACCGAACTTAGTGAGAGTGTGCAGAACCGAACTATCTGAGGAGAAAATTATAAAGAACTGTTAGGATGCACTGATACCCTTCGAACAGGAAGGCCAAAAGGTGGAAAAGAGCCCTCAAAAACTAATGGATGCAGCCCACACCAACTTACTGTAACAAACACTAAAGGGTTTTTACCTCGTCAAAGGAATCACAGAGGCCACCACTGATGAGCTGAGAAGCAAACGATAGCGGAGGGGGGAAAGAGGGGTGGAAGTTGTGGCACATTGCTACGAACGACTTGTAGAGGGCGAGTCTGCAGCTCTTGTTGTTGTAGGGGAGAGGAACGTGTTCTCCAGTATTCAACTGAGTGAGGAGCAGTTCAGTGCTCACAGCAGTTTGAAGGTCCTGAAACAGATTGTCTTTTACCTATGTATTGAAAAAAAAACTATTTGCTCCATTAGGAAATTTTCTTTTCTGTCAACATGGTGTTCTATACAAGAATGAAAAAATGATACAATATCTTCTGGTAAATAACAAAAAACGCTGCAAATTATTACACAACGGTGTATTATTTACCTGTATAAATGCCCCTTCTGCGTAGATCACTGTTTCCTCCTGTCACTACCTAACCTCTTGCTTCCCCCAGGAAAGCCCTGAATGGAGTCACTAACTCCTCATTAGGATCCTTGCATATTCCCAAATATTCGCCTAATTTGGATGATAAGTTTGGTGGTGAACAACAAACTTGCACCTATCAATAAACACTCGTATGTAAAAAAGTAGGTGCCTATCAACCCACAACAACAAACTCGAGTTCATGAAGCCACGCGATTATAATCAGCTGTTCCCTAGCAATGATATCTGGGCTGGAGTTATGCCGTATGATTTACACGCATGTTGAAATTCATATGGGACCAATTAGGACCTAAGCTGACCTGCCATCAAAATTTGAGCCAATGGGCAATTATCATGAGTTCTGTTTGCATTTTTTCTCAACAGTTTACGATGTGAGATAGAATACCACTGGAATGCATCAGGAAAATCGTATTTTGAGACTTTCAAACTTTGAAATTTCAAGAGGCGGGGAAAGAGGCCCTGCTGTTGCCTGTGACGTTACACGGATATGAGTTCTGGTTGGCTAGCCAGCCAGAGATGGCAGGCATCTTTGAATCGCCTTTTTCTTTTACGTGTTTTTCTTCATCCATACAGCAACTTTTCAAATGCGTCGAGGAAGGTGGTGGTTCACAAAAACAAACACATGCACACATACTCAACTACCTGAAGCAGCTGCAATTTCTAGATTCGTGTTCAACATGGTCGAAATCCGTTTTTCCCTTCAAAACAATGAAAACTGTCTAAATTTAGCCTAAAAATTTCTAGTTTCACGAAAATGTCAATCATGGCAAACGGAAGTTCCAAGGTAAGCAATTTTCAAAAGTGGGAAGTGGGTCAAATTTAAATATCCGAAAGCTAAAAGTAAGATGAAAGTTGATATATTCACCATTAGCTATGAAATATACTTTGAAAGAGTCCATCATTGGCTGTATATCTCATTTCATAGCTCTTTTACTTGCACATTAGAGAACAATGCAAGACAAACCTTGTTGTTTTGAGGGGAGAGGAAGATTGACGCAGATTCCAACAGTGGAGGTATGACGTTCAGGGCAGCAAGGCAAACCTCGCTGTTGGCCTCTCTGTCAGCCACATATTCATCTTTGTTGCTTATCGTCTGATTCACCAGAGCTTGCCTTTGTTTCTTTCCCATTTTGCCTCTCAGCATTTTACTAGATAACTGTGAACAAAGCAAACAAAAAACTATATTCAAGTACACTAAACTTATTATAGGAAGTGATGGACGAGGGATGTGGGGTGGTTCAGACCCCGAAAGCTCTGGTAGATCCTTGGAGATCATAGTGTTTATATGAAGTCACATCAGTTAAATGGGAGAAAGTTAACAATCTGCCACAGACAGAATAGAGAGTTTTTGCACCACCCCTCACGCTGAAACGAAACGGAAAACGACACCGAAACGGAAATGGCGGATAGGGCAACCGAAGTCAGATGCTACCTCAGTTTTCGTTCAGCTTTGGCATCTACCGGCTGGTGAAGCCACGCTAACGTTATGTTAACCTCTCTTTCATCCACTTTTACTCCATGGTGAATACAAATCCATGTCCAAACATGGCGTCAAATCTGCATTAACATAGAAAAACGCCAAGAAGCAGCTGTGAATACGACGCTTGACATTTTTATTCTCCAAGGAAAACAGAAGAAGGTAGGTACCGTTATACAGATGTAAGGTTAAATATTACAATTCGTCATCTCATCACGACGAAAGCTGACACCGTGAGATCCCGGTATTTTTCGTTGTCACGGTTCGTCAAACTTTTCGGTGTCTCAAGTGCGCATGCACAGCACTGCTTTCGTTTCGGCGTGAGGGTGCTGCAAAAACTCTCTACTATCAGCAAAGGTCAAGTGACTGCTCCAGGCAACAGAGCCAATGAACATAGGCAATGTGACCCTTCTCCAAGTGACACTTCCCAAACCTTCCTTCCCAGAAATCCTGATGAACAGCCCAGGACTGCCCGCCCAGTGGGGACTGGACATCTTTACTGACCAATACTTCTGAGCTGTGATGTGGGGTGACACCGAAAAGCTCAAGTAGATCCTTGGAGATCACCGCGTTTATATGAAGCTAGTCTCACCGGTTAAACGTGAAGAAGTCAACAATCCGCTGCACTACCCTTAGTGAGTGCTTCATAACTGCACACGACTACAAGCTTTTGCTTCAACTTCACAACAATGGCTTCAGCAATTTAAGGGGGGTTGACACTTGGTGCTTTGTAATCAACAACGCCATAATACGTATCGGAAAGATGTAATGCAAACAAAGGGGTAAAGATGCACCATGTTCTTTCTAACACCTCCTACACAGTGGGGCTCTGACGTTGTTAGCGTTCATCAGGCATGATCAAACGCAAATATCAACTGCTACTGGCATTGACTGTCGTAAAATATTAGCTTTTATTCACAACCACAACCACTCAATCCTGAATTTCACATGTAGACAGTCCTAAGTCTGCAAGTGAGAAGGAACATTTGTGGTTGCTGGGGTGTAACATGGCCACAATAACTTTGACCGGCATTTTAATTCAGCTAAGGGCCCACCGGCCTTATCAGGTGGAATAAACCGGTTCCTGTGAGATCACCGAAGTTAAGGTACCTCGAGCGTGGTTAGTACTTGGATAGGTGACCACCGTGACATGTCCAAGTATGACCCATGTAGCTGTTGGGCGAACCCCTCTCCACTCAAGGGGGCCAGGCAATGAGTAGCCATGTAAAGAGTGAAATGCGTCCGTGACGCTGGCAGGGCAGTTGGATGAAAAACCCAGCCTGGAATGGCTGTTTACTTTACTTTTACTTTTTAATTCAGGTAAGGTATTAAAAGCAGGGATTGTTGAAAACTCTTAACGTAGTGGGATGTTCGAGTGGCCGATCAGATCAGCTGGTCGCCATCACTTGTGGCTGAGACAGGGATCCCAGGTAATGTTTAGGCCACCTGTTGAGTCCCAGCGTCCCCTCTTCAACCTGAGGCTTTTAGGCAACAAGGAAGAGTTGAGCAAACAGAAAAAATTATATGGCGGTAATTTTCGGAAGAGATTGTTTACTGGCAGCAGCGCTCCTAGTGCGGAAGTTCGGAATTTTTTCAAAGAAAAACTGAAAACTAAAGTTTTTCGCGTGGTTATGTTGGTTCTTCTGTGGCCCCCCGGTCCTCCACTCCCACTCTCCTTCATGACGCCATTGTTCGTTCCGCGTGCGAAGTTTTCGGATATCTGTTGTTGGTTCTCACTTTTTAGTTTTCCAAAACCTTTAAAACAGTGTTTAAAGTGGTGTTTTTTCGTTGATAATTGGTTGTTCTTCGTTTTTTTCGACGTTTTCGTTCGTACGCAAGTGTCGATGTCGGATTCCGAGCGTGTCTCGGCTCGCGTTAGTTCGCGTCCGGATCGGCGTGTGTCCCCCGACCAACGGGTTGGGGCTTTGGTTTCCTCTCATAATCAGGGGAAACGACGACGCACAGGTTCCGGCCCATTGGCGGAATCAGGAAATCCCAATAGGGATAAATTTTCAGTCCCGGGTACTTCTAAAAAGGGTACTTCCGAAGCGGCCATCCCGCCTATGTGGTGCCGACCGCGGTTGTCCGATTTCGCACCAACTTTAGATTCGGTGTCGAGAGACAACCTACACCAACCGATCTCGGACGTTGATATTTCCGATGATGATGATGTATCATCAACCTCTTCCTTTGGGTTTGAGGGCTCTCCCGATGGCGAGATGTCCGATTTTTCAGTCGGCATTGGTCCCAAAGAGGACGATGATGAGCCCGTCGAACATAGCCGCCATGAGGTACCGCCGTTGCCGGAGACGCTGCAACGTATTATGGATAAAGCCAAAAAGGCGGAACCTCAACTCGTAAGTATTCACCCGAGCATTGCCTCCACCTGGGAGTCCCAGATGAGGCAGGGTCTCGATCTTGAGTTTTATAAACGGGTTAATGAACAATACAACCCGAATTTTCATTGCCCATCTCTGGCGCCCCCCAAATTGGATGAGGTTGTTGAGGAAGTAATGACTAGCGTCACCAAAAATGCGGATAAGTCCATGGCGACTACGCAAAGTTTTGTCTCGAAGGCCTTAGTTGGCATGGGCGAGGCCATGACGTTACTCACTGAAAATCAAAATGTGGATCGCCCGAATTTACGAGACAAAATATTTGATGTTCTCTGGGATACGTCCTCCCTTTTGTGTGCAGGTTTTTTCAGAACCTCGATGACCAGGAGGTCGAGAGTCACGACCTATTTCAAAGGTAAATACAAACAGTTGGCTTCTCGCTCTAAAGTGGGCCCGCTATATTTATTTGATGAAAAGGCGGAGGGGTGGATCCGTCGGGCCCAGGATGCGTCAAAGGCGGCCCAAATGGTTTACAGACCGCGTCAAAACACGTCCGCTGGACGTTTTGAACCCACATAACCCAGGTAAGACATGCGGGCCGTTTGGCTCTTTTTGCAGATAGGTGGTTGTCAACCCCAGCTTCACAGCCAGTTTTGGACTGGGTTAAAGGGTATAGAATTCCCTTTTCAGTCATCCCGCCACTTTGTGAGGGCATTACTGTTCGGCTTGCCAGTCCGATGCATGACATGGACGCCATGCATTAAAAAAAAAAAAAAAAAAAAAAAAATTCAGGAGCTGTTGGGGCTGGGGGCAATTTCAGAAATCTCTGGGCGTGATAACGTTTTTCTCTCGCCGATTTTTCTGGTTCCCAAACCTAATGGGTCATCACGTTTCATTTTAAATTAAAAAAAAAAAAAAAAAAAAATTTAAATGAATATGTGGTTGTTAACCATTTCAAGCTTGAAGACTACAGGTCGGTGTTACATCTGTTGGAACCCAATATGTATGGGGCTTCGGTGGATCTTAAGGATGCTTATTATTTAATCCAATCGTGCCAGAGGATAGAAAATTCCTAGCGTTTAGATTTCAAGATACGTTTTATGGCATGAACGCTCTACCTATGGGGCTTGCGTCTGCTCCATTTTGCTTTCATAAAGTTTTACGTCCTGTCATGGCTATGTTGAGAGAGCGTAATATAACAATTGTTAACTACCTCGACGATTGTCTCCTGCTCGCGCCCACCCATGACGAATGTGTGCGCGCTCTAGCTTCAACTGCCAGTCTGTTGACAAGCCTAGGTTTTGTTATTAATGAAGAAAAAAGTGTCTTTGAACCGTCCCGCAATTTTGTTTCCTTGGTTTTCTCTTTGATTCAGTAAACATGACTATAGGCCTTCCCGTCGACAGGAGGCGAAAGGTTCTCTCCCTGATTAACTCAAAATTACAGGCACCTGAGGGGACTATTCGAAATTTAGCATCGTTGATAGGGACGTTGATAGCTTGTATGCCCGCCATCCCCTATAGTCAGTTGTATATTAGGTCGTTCGAAAGGGATAGGTATCTCGCATTATTGAATCATAACGATAATTATAACGGGCCTTGTTCTATATCCAATCAATCGCGCGACGATTTAATCTGGTGGACCGTTGCCTTTGAAAAGCCTCCATCTAAAATTCGATCGGATACTTATGATTATGTAATTTTTTCGGATGCGTCTGATACAGGATGGGGGGCGGCATGGGAGTCAGAACGTTCCTGTGGATGGTGGAAGGAACACGAAAAAGGTCTCCACATTAATGAAAAAGAATTACTAGCGGTGAAATATGCTCTGGAGGTGTTTGCCAGGAACTGGCGGGGACGGTCCATTCTCCTTAGGGTTGACAATGGGACGGCGGTAGCGGTGTTAAATAAATTTGGCAGTGTCCGATTTCCTCACCTTTATACCGCGGCTCGAGCCATATGGCTTTGTTGTGAATCTAGGGGGTTGTTGATAAAAGCCTCTTATATTAACACAAAAGATAATGTGGAGGCGGACGCTGAGTCACGCCGTAAACTTTCAAGTGGGGAGTGGGGATTGTCACCTCAATATTTTCAAACGATTGTACGGACGTTTGGAATAGCTGAAGTCGACTTGTTTTTGTCGGATGACCTACATCAGTGTCCCCAATTTTTCTCTTGGCGGCCTCAGGCGGGAGCTGCAGGGGTGGATGCATTTACCTTTTGCTGGAAGAAATATTTCTTCTACGCTTTTCCCCCTTTTTCGCTACTCTCCCGTGTACTTCAAAAAGTCAGGGAGGACAAAGCTACGGGAATCGTGGTGGCCCCATTGTGGCCAACACAACCATGGTTTTCAGGTTTCATGAAGTTGGCTAGTTCACAAATATTATGCCTTGGCCCTAATGAAACCTTATTGATGGTGGCAATCTTATCCGGAGAAGTTTCATGAAAAAAGGTAACCCACTTGATGTTATTGGGACTCTTCATAGTTCTCTTGCTCAGACCACGCTTAAGCAATACGCGTCTTCCTACAATTTGTGGATCAACTTCTGTAATAGGGAGCATACAGACCCACTTACCTTTACGACCGCTGACGTTTTACGCTTCTTCCAACACCTGTTGGACGAGACACCTCAGTGATATAATTCTTTCAATACGCATCGGTCTGCCCTTGCGCTGGTAGCCGATTTTGACTTATCACAAGATTACTTAGTGAAGAGATTTCTTAAGGCAGTGTTCCGGCTGCGGCCACCAGCAGCCCAGTACACTTCCACTTGGAACCCCCAACTAGTATTACAGTATTACAGTAACTAGTATTACAGTATTTTATGTCGGCTTCGGATGACTCCTTGTCCTTTAGAGCTAAAAAATTGGTGGTACTTTTGTTACTGGCGTCTGGTCAACGGATGCAAACGATTTGGTCAATTGAACGGTCGCATATCGTGTTTTCGGATTCTGACGTTCGGATTTATATACCGAGGTTGCTAAAAACGTCTAGGCCACTGCCCCTTCCATAACCATCCCCTTTTTACCCTCTCGTCCGGCCATTTGCGTAGCCTCCAATTTAAAACGATATCTGGCGGACAAGGTTGATGTGCAGGGGTCGGCATTGTTTGTTACTCTTCGGCAGCCCTTTCGGCCTGTGACAGTACCTACACTAAGTCGGTGGGTAAGAAATATTATTGGGGCTGCGGGTATAGATTTAAGTATTTTTTCGGCACACTCTACGCGGCACGCTGCTGTTTCATCGGCGGCTCGCCATGGAGTGTCCATCAATGCGATTTTTCGAGCGGCAGGATGGTCGCAAAACTCTAATATGTTTCACGCAGTTTACAATCGCCCATTGTGTTCACAGGCGGACTTTGCGACGGTGGTGTTGTCCTCCGTTTAATTCAGAGCTGCAGCCCTTTGGTGACAAATTGGATGCCCATTGGATGGCCGACTTACCATTTATTTTTGTTTTGATGCCTATCTTGATGCCTATTTTGTTTTTGATGCCTAACTGATGGCCGAATTACCATTTATATTGCCTTTTATATTGACGTTTATATTCTTCTTATAGGGATCATGTGTTCACTCGGCGCTCTAACCTTGACACGTTGTCATAATTTAGATATGTTCGCCTATTGGCAATCTTATACCATTTCTCTCTGACATTAATATATGTTTCTTGATAGTTGATAGTTGTTATCTAACATTGGTTATTTTCATACCATTAATTGCTCTTTCGCGGCTGTCTGTTCAACTGAACTGCTGTTTTCGTTCTTGCATAAAATGCTACAAGATGTCTCCTGTCTGTTCTCGGTCCATGGTTTCCTAGCTGTCTTCCTATGTGTTCTCCGTTACTGGCGTTTGTTTCATCTTTTCGTTCATGGAAAAGGGGAGGGGGCGTGCTCGACATGAGTCCGACGCCTAGGACGTGGCCATGAATGATACAACTGCCTACCATTCCTCATGTCTAAATGGGTGCCTTTTTTCTTTTCTCAGTGCCCTGGGGAGCTGGTGGAGGAATCTTTGAACAGCTGCCAGTAAACAATCTCTTCCGAAAATTACCGCCATATAATTGTACAATCAACTTACCTTCAGGGAAAGTCGATTGAAATTATATATAGGTAATTGGAGGAAGAGATTGTTACACTCCCACCCGTGAAGTCTGGTTGGGGGACTTCACCACCCTACCCATGCCTCCACCAGCATGTCTTCGAACTTCAATGGCGTCATGAAGGAGAGTGGGAGTGGAGGACCGGGGGGCCACAGAAGAACCAACATAACCACGCGAAAAACTTTAGTTTTCAGTTTTTCTTTGAAAAAATTCCGAACTTCCGCACTAGGAGCGCTGCTGCCAGTAAACAATCTCTTCCTCCAATTACCTATATATAATTTCAATCGACTTTCCCAGAAGGTAAGTTGATTGTACAATTATGATCCAGCTGAGAGGACAGCTAAATGATGGCAATGCAGTCCTATGGAAAGAAGCCAGAAACGGCTACTTATGTTTGGCTACACACTTACACTTAACGTCACGGATGATTTCTTGAACTGGATATCTGTCAGTATGTAATCAATCAATTCCGGGTGTTTATCTACGCCACTGGAGCAACTGGCCACAGTAAGCCAGCTACTGAGACAGTTATAGGCAGCTGCTCTTACATGTCTGAAACAAACAGCATTTGACATAAGAGCAGCCCCAAGAAAATGCAGTCACGTGACTTACTGAACTCTAGACTCACCTGTAAGGTTTGTGTTGGCCGTAATGACTCCTTGGGACTTCGGTAGACTTCAAGACTTGAGATATCAACTTAGAGATGACGGGAGCGTAAGTAAGCAAGTTGATTTGACAGCTGAAATCAACAGAAACGTTGAATAATTGGAATATGTGCAGAGCAAAAAAAAACCCTCAAAATCAAGCATGTGGAATGATGGGAGGAATCTCACCTTACAATGAGACTGCGGAGAAGGGAAAGGCAAGCAGTGTGGACCTGAGGGATGAGAGTTGTGAGGCTGAGAGTGTCCGAAGTCGTCTGTGCCTGGAGGGTGTGGATGGTCACCGCAAGACCACGACACACCACAGACAGCAAATGTTCAGGAACAACTCGCTTCCCCACTGGAAACGGACCCCTAAACAAATACAAAGACAACCAATCAAATACTGATGGTACATATCACCATATATAATACAATATTATAATAATCAATTCAAATTTTTTTCTTTTAGGTCGATGTGTTCTCATCACATATGCGTCCTGCTGATTACGGATGTAGTATGAGCAATGAATACAACTCAACAAATAGCGATATGATCGCATAAAATAGGGGTGTGACGTCAAATTCAGGCTACCAATAAGAGATAATGGTATAGGGACTTTGTTGGACTGGAAAATGTCATAAAACTATATAGCTGCCATCAGTTTTAACATAGGGGCAAACAACTCATTATTCGTGGGCCTAGAACAACAACTGGTTCACTCAAAATCCGTAGTTTCGAGAAAATGGCGATCAACTTTTAAACTCGCCTGTTGTGGTTCGCTGAATTAGGAAGTGATATATTAAAAATGTATCTTGTACCTACAAATGCCTATTTTAGCTTGGATAAGTTCAAAATGACAGAGTATCTTGGGGTGATTATCAAATTTAATAAATTACTATCGCAAAAAGATATAAGTTACCTGCTTGTACCTAAAAATGGGTATTTCATGTAAAAACTAATCCTGATGGGCCAATTGACAAGTACAAGGCTTGTATGGTAACCAAAGGTTTTTCACAGAAAAAAGGGATCAACTACGACCAAACATTTAGCCCTGTAGCCAAGACAGGAACCGTAAGAACTCTCTTGAGTGTGGCGGCAAATGAGAATATGGTTTTAGCACAGTTTGATGTTTCTACCGCGATCCTGAATGGACATTCGATGAGGATATCTATATGTGACAACCGGAGGGGTTTGAAGATGGGTCTAATAATGTTTGTCATTTGATGAAGAGCCTTTAAGGCCTAAAACAGGTTCCACGATGTTGGAATAAGAGATTCGTGGATTATCTGAAGAAGACTGGATTTCCAGGAAAGTGGTGCGGATCCATGTCTGTTTACTAGGAACACTGGAGCTGATCGAATCTTGCTGGCCCTGTATGTGGATGATGGGCTTGTAGCAGCAAGTTCAGAGGAGTTGAAGGATACGTTTTTGAAAGAGCTGCAAAATGAATTCAAAATAACAATGAAATCAGCAACATATTTTCTCGGCATTGAAGTTCATCAAGGAGATGGAGTGATTAAAGTGAATCAGGCTGCTTATACTCTGAAGATTCTAGAGAAGTATGATATGCAAGACTGTAATCCTGCATCTACTCCAATCGTGAAAGACAGCGGAAGACAGCGAAGACTCTACTGAAGAAATTAAGTTTCCTTATCGACAAGCAGTTGGCGCACTCATGTACCTGACGGTCGGGACCAGACCGGATATCGCATACGCAGTTGGAGTGGCTTCTCGAAAACTAGAAAAGCCAACACAAGAGGACTGACTGTGTGCGAGTGAAGAGGATTTTCAGATACCTCAAGGGAACCGTTGTCTGTGGATTAACATACTCTAGGGCAGCGTTTCCCAACCAGTGGTACGCGTACCACTAGTGTACGCAGAGGCCACTGCGGTGGTACGCGGTGAGTTCTATATACGAGTATTATGTCGAGATTGTTTGGGCTGGTGTGCCAGCATTAGTTCACGACCCCTTTGGCAACTGTGAGTAGTGAGTGCAGGTCTGTGCATTGAAGTTTTGTACTATATGTTTGTTGTATTTTCCTTACAGTACCTATAATGCTTTTTTATTTACAACTTACGGCATGAATTCCTTCTTCATATTAATTAATAAAATATTATAACAATACACAGAATTTTTTTCATACTTGTGGTTGGAAAATGGGTTAGTTAGGTTAGTAAAATAATAAACATATTCCATCCATAATTACCTCCACGTGACTAAGTGGTACGCAAAATATTTTTGTCTTGTGAAGTGGTACGCCACGAAAAGAGGTTGGGAAACACTGCTCTAGGGGGTACAAACAAGGAGTGCTCGAGAGTTACAGTGATGCAGACCATGGAGGTGACGAAGAAACGGGAGAGTTGTTTGCCTTTACTCAGGAGGAGCAGTGAACTGGTTGAGTCAGAGGCAAACGACAGCTGCGATCTCTACAACTGAGGCAGAGATTGTACCTGCTAGTGAGGCAGCGCGCGAAACGCCTTTTGCAGAGTTTGATGGGGAAACTGGAATCCCACAGCTCCATATCGACAATGAAGCTGCTTTGAAACTCTCCAACAATCCAGAATACCATAGGCGAACCAAGCACATAAAAATTCGTCATTTCTTTGTGCATGAGCTCGTCACGGGAAACAAGATTGAAGTCAACAAAGTTGAGACTGTGTCGCAAGTAGCCGACATTCTTACCAACCCTCTTCACCAGCCTCGACATTCCTAACTAATGAAGAAAACGGGGGTTGGCAAAATAATTAATGAGAGAGGGTGTTGATGTCAGTCTTCAATTCATTAATTATTAGGTAGTTGAAACTACAGGTTCTGGTGACTCCACCATTGAGAAAGATAAATTTTATAAAAAAGAAAAAGGTGTGTTCTGTGAATTATATGTTGATTGTCTACTATTTACTACCTGTAAAACGTTTTCATCGAATGATAGGTAATAACCATCACTAATTCGGGAAGTTACAATTATTAATCAATAATTCGGAAAATATTACCTACCGTAACGACCACACTTCATTTTTGTGGATAATTATTCTCTAAAACTGTGCTAGAAGGTAGGTACTTCGTGGACAATTACATTATTTTTATAGAACAGGTAAAGAAAAGTATAGGTAGAGCTTGTAACAACTCAATTTATTGCTAAGTAGAACAGTAAAATAGCCATACAATATTTTCGAGTAGGTACTCTTCATCTGAACTGTCACCTCGGGCAGTGTGAGGAAGATTTATAATTATAAACAGCAGAGACTGCGGGCTGCCGTAAACAAAGGAAACCAAAAACGTCTGCCAATTCGAGTAGGCAGTATAGCTTCTTCACTATCACATGAATGTATAGAGTAGTTGAGTAGGGTCGTTTTGATACGGGACCATCTGCGATCCAACCGGCGTGTACCCTCAAAATTTCAGCTCTACGACTATTTTTCGCGTAGTTAGAAGCGTTACAAAGAAACTGTCAACATTTCACGTTCGCGCAAGCGCAGACGAAAGTTACATTACTATTCCAATGAAATTCATACGGAACTATTAAAGTATTATTCCTGATCGATCCCCCAAATCTGAATTCATTTCAACGATATTTAAGGTAGTTACGGGCGTTTCAAGTATTGCACGTTTCCGCATGCGCAGACGAAATGTACAGTATTTTTTCAATGATTTTGGTATGGAACCATCTGTGACCAAACCCGCACCTACCCTCAAAATTTCAGCCCATTTCGACCATGATTTCGCGTAGTTATGGGCGTTACAAGGAATTACCACAGACAAGACAGACAGGGAACCAAAAATGTTCCTCGATGTCTGAAACACAAAATGGTAGTGGAAATTTTCATTTTGGAGGACATAAATTTGTTCTACTCAATCACGAATCCAAGGCTTCTCTACGGTAGTGAGGAAGCAAAATGGTCGCATTTTTGGTATGTAATAGGTATCAAGTTGTTTAGTTACTAAGTTGTTGCGTCTATAACTTCACATCTACAGGACAATAAGACTTGTTGTGCCTGTTATTTTCATTACTTATTATTATTTTTAGCGAATTTTCGAAGAAAAGGAAGCTATTGTTCTCGGTCCAAAATTTTTAAAACTCGAATTTTCGAAAGATTTTTATACCAAAATCCGTTTCAGACCATCCTGAATTCCCTGCCGAAAGACACCAAAAATTATATGTATATATATATATATATATATATTTATATATATATTTATATATTTATATATGTATGTGTCATTCCAGACGATAACTCTCGAAAGAATTGAGATAAAAAGTTCAAATTTGCACGAAAAATCTGTCTTGGCAATCGACAGGCTAAGTTCGAAGATGGGCAGAATCGGGTCACCCTAAGGGGGAGTTTTGGGGAGTTTTAGGGGAGGGAAATTACCCATAAATTCCCAAAATGAAAAAGTCTGACAAGTGACACCTCATTTTAAAGGTTTTTGTACGCTGAACACGATGGTGAAATCAGAATTGCGATATCTCATTCCATTCTCAAACTGGAGCACTTTGAAGATGAAGGAACGTGGTTATTTCTTGAGATGTTCTTCCTGGTTCGTCTGCTCTAATCTGATAACGGAATGGGATATAGCAATTCTGACTTCACGATCGTGTTCAGCGTTGGAAAATCTACAAACCGAGGTGTTACTCGGCAAAAAATGGAACAAAAAATTTGTTACGTACCCAATACCTACTCTTCTGGTATTCAAAACATTTTTGATTTCCCCCTCCCCCTCCTTCCACCCCAAATTTTACTTTGCGTAAAACTACTCCTGTTTTAATTTTGTATGGTATCAAGTTGGGAAAACATTGGCCGAAAATTAATTTTCAGAAAATTTTAGGCGGAGGAGGAAGATGCCGAAAACTTCGAAAATTCGCTCTTATAGCCATGCTGCATGACTGTGGTTTTTTTTTATTCAAGATTTACCCAGTTGTTTAATTAAACGGTTGGCCTCATTTCGATTAGCCCACTTGTGGAATTGGCTTACACATCTTGGAACAGTCGTTTTTTCGGTATATCCTCTTGAACACTTAAGCTTGAGCCAGGATGCACCCTCCGACACAAGAATCTCCGAAATTTCGAGTTAGCCAGTTGTTGTTCCAAGCCCAACATCTATTGAATATGTTGATAAATGCAAAAACTCACAGGAGGAAGACTTTCATATATTCACTGATGTTCACAAACTGCAAGGTCAGTCGGTTGAGTCTTAGGTACGGCCATTTGGATTCCACTGGCGGTACCACGAAATTAGGTTTGTATCTTCTGGTTCCACACGAGAACTGAGACAAATTTGAATAACAAGAGTCAGACAAGGGTGTGGTTATTCATCAAATACGTAATCACATTACTCGCAACAAAATCGTACAACATATTCGGTGGGTTATGAACTGTATGCTATATACAGTTATAAGTTATAACCATGACACAAAAGCGAAGGGGGCAGTAAGGTCAGAAAATATTTAGAGATACTGGGAGAACCGAGGCAGGGAGATGGTATGTCAACAGTTTTATTCAGCCTGGCGCTGCAAAGAGCGCTTCACCAAGTGAACCCTGGTGGCTCAATATTTCACAAATCCATTCAACTGTGTGGTTATGCAGACGATATCGCATCATTTCCGGAATTTTCGGACAATGTAGGAAGTTTATGCCCGTCTGGAGGCCTTGGTGAACCAAATCGGTCTTCTGGTGTGCTACGGCAAAACCAAATATACGAATGTGTCTCCAGACCCTACCAGGTCACTGGAAATGTTTTCCTAGGACGTACCTGCTCTATCTCGTTGACGTTGTCAAAAAGTCGGTCAAGAACGAGGTGCAGAGCAGACGAAAGGGATCTGAACTGCAGGGTCCAGTTTTCCTTGTAGTTGGTCATGTCCATACCAGGCGGGCCGCACGCTGCCAATGTGAGGTAGCAACGTGCCGCAAGCTGAACTGTGGCGTCGTCCTCTTCTATTAGGCTCAGGGTGAACTTGTCAAACTTCTCCTGGGTAAAGTAGGAAGTATGTATGTAATTAGAGAAGGGTGGATTCGACTGATGGTTTAAAAGAACACTGTAAACAAGGGACATGAGGAGTGCATCAAAACAGCCTAACAAAACTGCATAACAACATTAGGTACATCTCGAAGAGGGCTTTTTGGTTTATTATTCTGTAAATAATACACCTAATATGTATTCGCTCAGCAAAAAATGTTTACAACACCCCCTCAAAATTTTTCTTTTACGTTTCAAGGGGCGAAGATTCCGAAAATGCCGTGTCCGTCCGCCATACACCGTATCGTGCATATCTACTTAATTTTCGGTCTAAAAAATTCATTCTTTCCCACATAGGCTCCAATTGGGCCCTAGTTGTGTCCCGAAACTTTGCAGCCCGCTCGGAATACACCCTGGGGTGTTATGGGTGAAAAATGGGTGCACAAATAGGTTTTTTTTTTGGTGTTTTAGTAAGATGAGCTTTTGAGGTGTCGTTTTCCATGTTTTTTAGGAGGAGAAGCCCGCATACGAAGTCGATTTTGACCAGAGTGGAAAATTGAGGTTCTAAGGACGTTTCAGCCTTAAATTTACGTCAAATTTTGGTTTAAAATCTTGTTCTAAAATCGTCGTTCATCCGCAGACAGTTTGGGCTCCCATTTGGGAACAAATCTGGGTTCTAGTTGTGCTTCCAAGCTCTAGTTGTGCTGTTATGGGAGAAAAATGGGTGTAAAAATAGGGGTTTTCGAGGTTTTAGTAAACATGAGTTTCTGATGTATCGTTTTCCACGTTTTTTTGGGCGAGAATACCGAATATGAAGTTGATTTTGACCAAAGAGTGAAGAATTGAGGTTGTAACGAAAGTTGAGCTCCCGAAATTCATTTTTCGTGAGTCAAAAACCTGGGAAATTGTCTGAAATCACCATAAATTTGTATGATAACACTAGATTAGTATATTAGCAGGTGGATCAAGACAATTAAATGGCATTATCAATGATCACAGATAATCTGTTAAAAAAAACCTAATACATGTTTTTGGGGCCAAAATTGGTGGAAACCATAAAAACAGCTGTTTCAATTATTGCACACGAAAGAAACAATAAATGAACAGCCAAAATTTCTGTACATATAGAATAATAAATCCATGTGACAAGGACTTGGCAGCGTTTTTAATTTCAAACGAATAAACAACAACGTCAATAAAACAATAAAGCCATCTGCCCCACGAATGTGGTAAGGCTCTTTAACTTTTCAAAGGTTAGAGAAGGATATAAGAATGCACTGATAGGTACAGCAAGACAAGGCTGGGATTAGGAGCAGCCTGCGTTTACCAATGCAGTCCCCCTGCACCGAACCACAATCCAACAACGCTCCCGTTATGTATAGTATAGCGCTGAGATAGTATAGGATTGTATTCGGCACCATCTCTTCTGTCCACATCACTGGTCTCGCATTCGATGGCAGGGCAGAACACCAATCGTCAATGGACAATTATAATCAAAAACAATTCTGCATTTGGGACATACGATTTATTTTGCGCTTTAAAAAAACCCTAACTCGACTTTCAGAGCTCAAAACCCCCTAAACTGATTTTCAGTTCAAAACCCTCTAACCCGATTTTTGGCTTAAACCCGTGTGATATGGCCAACAACCAGATGGAAACAGAACAAAATGCTGAGGATCCAGCAAGGCGTTCGAGGGGGCCTCTCCGCATTCATGAATTCATTAATTATGCTTTCTTTGTACTCATTTTTCACCCACATCCAATACCACTCATACTGCGCCTTTTTTGATAATTCATAATTAATTCATTATTAATTATTCATTGATAATTCATAATTCATTTTGATAATCTTTCAGTCAAGAGAATAATATAAAAAAATATATGCAACTGCTCATAACCACAGATCAGCCCTTCTATTCTGGGAGTGATTAATGAGTAAAACAGTTAATTATTGTGGAAGTATAATTCGCAGTAGGAACGATATGAGTTGAAATGGAAAAGTTCAATTTTACAGTACAGAACTATAATATAGATAGGTCTACCCAATGGACGGAATGTGATTTGTATAAATTATCGGCTATTTGCGAGACCTCCTGCAACTGTCGCACGATTCGCTGTGGTTACCAATCAATTTAGTATTTTTAGGGGATTACAAGGCGATTACACCGTAGGTAGATGAATTCAGGAAAAAACTAAACACTCATAGGGAAGACTCACATAGAAATCAAAAAATAATTGTTTTTGTACAGAAAAACCTATGTTTGACCTCCTCAAACTGTAAGGATAAACACAACAAATTAACATTTGGTTCAAGTTAAAATTTAACCGCTGAGACTTTTTTACCTTCCATGAGGAGGCGCTCTTATTGTAATGTTTACTGACGACCTGAAGACACGGCAGAATTACGTAAACGAACTGAAACCAGAAAACCGAAATCAACATGCGATGGGGTAGGAGACTGAAAAATACTATTGAGAAGAACAGGATTGAACACGTATCGATAGAAAGGTACAACCGTATATAAAACAACTTATTGTGACTAAAAAAAATTTTGTTGCTTTTGTAAAGTGATCAACAACTGATCAACTTCTTGCAAGAATGTCTCACCTCTGGAGAGTCTTTCAGGTCGTTGAGAACTTCTAAAATTTTGCTCACAGTAGTGAGAGCGACTTGCTTTCTGATTTCAGCGAATTTTGACGTCAGAGGCAGCAAGATATCTGCAAATGAACAGAAACATGTAGCTTCAGCCCTTTCACGTTCTTATAAGATAGAGGGATGAACCAACAAAAAAGGTGTTCGGTTACACTTTCTAAAAACGATAAAAGGAAATGCTGAGTTATTTCGAGCATTCTGAATGCGGAAATTGCGACATCATCGGAGATGACGACGGTAATACGCGGACGCTCGGATCAGCGAGGACACTTCACACCCCTACAAAAATCCCGCCATTCCCACACTCCGGGAAACCTCACACCTAGAAAGATGACAACTCAGGGAGGAAAACGTGAACATGTCAACAAAAGAAACGCGTCTCCAACTTGCTAAGACAATACCTACTTAATGACGAGATTAAGATTAGGGTCATATTTCAGATCAAATTATCAAGGGTGTCCAAGGTTGAATGCGTCGTCAAACAGACAGCAGAAAAAGAGAGATTAGAATATGATTCAATGTCAAGCCGAAGCCGAGCAGGGTTAAGCAACAACAATGGGTTTAAAAATGGATTTCCAAACTAAAATGAAAAGATGGAAATTTGCGAAGGTTTTATCCATCGTCACTGGACTAATTTTATATAATGATCTATTATGATGACCTTTCGACTGATATTATTTTTATAAGGATTTTTATTAATGCCTCATGACAGTTAAATAATTTTATTTAAGCTACTAATTTGTTTTTTTCTTCTTCAAAATTTGAAAATTCCACTTGCGTTTGGTGTTTCATAGCTTCCTGAACGTATCTGGTTCCGTGTCTGTCTGTTGATTTTTCTGTGTGAAATACCTTTGTTTTATTTGTATTACGGGAGAACCCAATTACACAAGAGGAGGTACAATGATAGTAATAAATAAAAGAAAAGAAAGATAGAGAAAGAAAAAGTACACAATATGCATGAGATGCGCGAAGTCGAAAAATAATGGAAATCAAATAGATATCGACAGGTATGAAAACCAAAACAAATAAATATTTGCACTAAATGCTAGAAGGTCGGGGAAGATGCCATTGTGGATTTGAACGTATTGACTGAAGATGAGAAGAAGTCAAGTTCCGGGTGGAGGTCCAGGAGGCGATTTGCGGTCCTGGGAAGCTTGTGCATCGGCTGATTCATGAGGTATTTTGTGGGTGAGAACGGTATGGAGGAGACGTTGTATGAGCAGGTGGAGAACTCATGGATCTTGAATCATATATGTCAGATCCTATCCAACGAAAAATAATTATTTTCACCGATCGTCTCGAGATCCTCTGTTGTCCCATTTACAGAAGCGCTGACCCAGGAGCACACTGCGTCCTTGGTCACACGCGCCTGTGGTGGCGTGTTACGATTGGCGGAATCAATTCCACACCAATCGAATCACCGAACATCAGCAGAAAAGACAGTCCAGTCGTTCAGTCCAGGAACCCAAACTGAGAACATCCTTAGAGCCACGGGACCCGACCCGTCTGCAGCAGTGCCACCTGAAGAGGTACCTATTTCTTTCCAGGCCCAATCCTTGGTATTTCATCGATGGGGCCAGCCCATCTTCCGACGCCGGCAAGACTGGGAACTTAGCTCATTTCCAGGTCAGAGGAGAAAGATCAAATGCACGTGGACCATCCCGACTAATTTTTCCCGTTCATTCTGTGGGCGCAGCAGTCGTGTGTAGCTAGGGTACTTACACGCACAATTGCCCTTGGGAGGACGTAGGTGTAGGCATTTGTGGAATAGCGTACTCAAGGCTTACTCAAGTTAAATGTAATTAAAAATTCCCATGCTCCATTGAATCCCGGCGTTGTGTGTTCCAAGCCCTTGTAACCACCAAGTCTGCTCCCTTCAGGAGCCCAGCGTTGCCTGGCCCCCAGGGGCCCTCACCTGCCTTGGGTGAGGGCAATTGTCTATCGGCTCGATAAGCAAACGTAACGCAGCATCAGGAACACATCAGCTCACAATATACAGAAGAGTAAGCTTGGTGAGTCGATCTGATTGTTCAACAGCTTGTGCATGAACATCACATTGTAATACTGTCAGTGTTTTACCATTAGCATGAGGTTAAATCGGTTAAGAAGTGAGCTGTAGTTCACCTCCTCCGCAGGGATCCTTAGTCTGAATGCGGCAAAGCAGAGAAATTTCTTCTGGATCCTTTCCAGAGAAGCCCTGTGTACCTCGTAATAGGGCGACCACACAGGTGAGGCATAGTCCAAGACTGGGAGGACCAGAGCCTTGTACAGGGTAACTATTGCCGACACCTTGGTAAAGTCTCTAGTTGTTCCCGAATGAGGCCCAACATCCTAAATGCCCGACTGGCAGTTTTCTCGGTGTGGCTGTCAAATGACCTTTGGCAAAGGGAACTAGACACTTCCACACAGAAAAATCAGACACGGAACCAAATGCGTTCAGGAAGCTTTGAAACACCTAATGCGAGTGAAAATTTGCGAAGAAAGTTTTTCCCAGGTGGGTGAGAGGTGTCCTTGACCGTTTTTCTGTAAGGGTGTGAAGTCTCCAATCGTCAGCAGACCCGCGGGTGTGACGTGTCCTCGCAGGTGTGAAGTGACCTCGCAGGTGTTACTGTTTTTCTGGCTGGGTTTTAGAGTCCGTCTTCTCCTTTTTCACACCAGCTGCTACTTTTTGCACCCAACCTCTGTTCCTTTTTTGCACCTTAGTTCTACTCATTTTTCGCACACACTGTTACTTTTCGCACCCAAGCTCAATTCCTTTTTAACACCGTTGCTACTTTTCACACCCAAGGTCTTCTCCTATTTTGCACTAGCTGCTATTTGCTGTCCCAAGCTCTACTCCTTTTTGTTACAACTGCTGCTACTTTTCTTACCCAAGCTCTATTCCCTTTTCGCACCCGGTGCTACTTTTCTTACCCAAGCTCTATTCCTTTTTCGAACCCACTGCCACTTTTCGCACCCAAGCTATATTCCTATTTCGCACCTGCTGCTACTTCTTGCAACCAAGCTCTATTCCTATTTCGCACCCACTGCTAATTTTCGCGCCCAAGCTCTGTTTCGTTCTTACTATAATTTGCAACAGTAGACAGTTTGTTCGTGATACCATTTAAGTTCAAATCAGGGGAGTGAACGGAATGTGCTCGGAGCACGGGCAAGGAGTTAGACAGTAATATAAAGCACTCAAATTCCCAGATCAGCACCAACAGACATCAACTGCTCAAAATTTCAGAACCTGAGCAGAAAATGGGCAGGGGATCTCGAACATAATATTATGTGGAACACGTTCGGAGCAGAGTGTACTTAGGTACTCGTACTAAATGGAGTACTGTTCAGTTTGTGCTTGGCGCCAGTTGACTGGCCAACTTGAACACCGGTTCACAAACTGGGGATAGTTTGAACCCCCTCGCTTTGTACAAGCAGACCCTCAGTTCTTGTTCAGAGGGTTATCTCTGAATACCAGTACGAACGTACTTACTGATGACATCAGCAGCTATGGTGACAGTGGATGAAGATTCCTTCTGCGAGAGGCCTTTGACTGCCTGCTGCAGCCAGGGGAAGATGTTCGCCTGCATCAGATCGGATGGAACCTGCCCTAAAAGGCATTTCAGGACCAAGAGACCGTCACGCCTATTCGGGTTTTCGTTCAAGAGACGGTTGGTCAAAGCAATCACAGCCTTCGTTTCATCCACCTGGTCACAGTGAAGTAAGAATTGAGGCACAGTTTTGAGGAAGAATTTATATAAAATCAACAACAGCTCTGCGGTAGTTATATCATAGTTACAATTAAGTGTGAGCATTCGATACCTACGATATCTAACTCACCGCAGTGGAGAAGGCTCTGCTTTCATCGCAGGATTTCAAGAACCCCACGAGTTGTTGGTGTCCTCCGTTCTTGACAATGGATTGCAAGGTTTCTACGATGGTACTCATTATGAAACAGCCTCTCAGAAATGAAGTCCTATAGCGAATACCCACGAAGGTACTAACTTACGACAAAATTGAGCCGGAATCCCACGTTGGGTGTCAATCTCTATGGATCAACCATCGGAACTACCTAAATGTCGAACGTAAATTGATATATTAGGCCGAACAGGGCTTCTCAAATATTAGGGATGTATATCTACGGAGGGTATCTACGTTATCTGACAAAACCAGGAAAAACTAAAACAAAATCTCTAAGTACATAAATATGAAAGTTACCCAACACCCAATTCCCAAATTTAAAAATTAGGTTATTTTGATGTTTGATCAGCATCCACCCGATGATCCAGTCGTACTCTTCTTCTTTTTTGGGGTTTGTTGCCTTAACCGTAGTCTTGCCGGACATAGCTTGGGTTATAAACTGATCGGGGATATGAGCCACTGGAAGGGGCGATGGGTTGTAGAGGTTTGGTCACCTGTTCTGTGGGTTTGGTTGAGTGTGTGATGAGGGGCTGTACAGCTGGTTGTGGAAGTGTTGATTGGTTGTGAAGTGAGCTTAAAAAGTAAGGCCACAGCCGTCAACAAACTGATAGATGAACTTTCCTCATTTATTGCGAAGTTAGTTTCGAAGAGGCTGATGATGCCCCTGTGTTGATAGGTCTTTCTACTGGGTTGCAAATATGGTACACCTGGTACAACCAACCTGGTTGAGGATGTGGTCCAGATCAGCACTTTCCTGTACGTCGCAAGTTGCTGTGCTCCCAAACATACTCATATTGTCCTTATTTGAAACTGGACAAATGCGATTAGATTTATTCATGGATAATTATATAATTATTTATTACATACCGCTCCATTAGAAGGTTTTCTCTTCCTGATTCCTGTCAACAGGATGGTCGAAGATTTGAACAAAAAATAAATTACTTGAAACAACAGAAAGAATTCGGTCGCAACTCAGCAGTGGCTACATGCTACATAGAACTAACTACCTTCACGTATGGCATCTAAAATGAAAATAAAACAAGAAACTAAATACCTACTCATAACTAGGCACACGTTATAATAGTGAACCTGAATAGAAATTGAATAACAAAAAAGTCAAAAAACGCAATAATGCCATGTCTCTAACGTTAATCCCTGCCATAAAGACTGTTTTTTATTTTCAATAAATCTTTTCCACACACACAAAAATGCCTCACTTATACTGTGGGCATGAAAAACGTTTCGGAAAAAATTCAACGAAAAAAGAAAAAGAAAGTGTAATATCGCTATGGAGTTGCCCTTTACATCGATGAAATACACCTACCTACGACCTTAATAATTATATCATGTTTTACAGTAGGTACCTACTGAATATTCTTACAATAATATTTACCATAAGTTACTATTTTGTAAAGCCAACGATTCACGTTTGTTTGATAGTGATATCCTGTATCATCCTTTGTTCATCCCCTACCATATCGGTCATTTTGATGTATGTGTAATCTCTTAAAGGTAAGTCGATTGTTCATTAAAAATATATACATATCGATTCATGAGTAAAAACTTCTAAGTACGGTGTTGAGAGTATAGTCAGTAAAACAAACGAACCCGGGAGACCCAGGAAGAGACTGTCTCCCGCATAATGGTAAAGACCGAAGTCCAGTGTCAACTGGATTCCTACGACCCTTCTAACCAACATGACTGTGACTACCATGGCGTGGAACTCCCTATTCCATGGCCTTGTAAAGTATAAAGAGAAGAAGAAGAAGAAAGATGTCCTGAGTTGAGAGTGAGCTGTGTCGGGAAGAACTCGGTTGCCTGTTCGTGGTCTGTTCTGTGATAGCTGCCTATCAAAAGTTATCTCCTGCAAAAATCAATAGTTCCCTGCAATAATGCGTCAATGCTCTTCTCATTAAAATTATAGTTGTTCTTGTTGATCCGTTTTCTCCTTTCGCTCACTTAAAACCAAGATGCACGACGACGAAAGGTGAGGCTTTCTTTTCCCTTAAGTCTGTAAAGTCGAGATCTTGACATTTCTTTTTCTGTGGACTGACTACGGCACAAGGAACTGCTCTAGTAAGTTTTTTCTCCTTTTTTCCAGGGTTTCGGACGAGTTGGAGGCCCTGCAAGCGATTCTGATGGAGGAAATCAAAATAAATTGCGACGAAAGGTTAGTCGGTATTGATTTTCTGGCGTTTCTGCGTGGTGAGCGGCTCCACGTCGAGCGGGGGCGAATCCCCCCATGCAGTCACTACCCGAAATGTGAATCAGGGTTTGAGTGGTACACAGGTACATGACTACTTGGTGTTTACGGACACAACACGATACTGAGCTTGGTTAGGGTTTCGTCCTAAAATACTGATAGGCCTGTAATAATTGAAGAATGTTCCAGTCCAGTGGATGAATGTTCGGTAAGATTGCAACGTTGGTTCTTGTCATGTTAACATGCTCGCTCATGCAAGTCACGTTCCGTACATCGGTCAGTATTTACCTGCATACTATCAGCCTAGTGCTACTTAACATTCCTGTACATATAACAATTGCGTGTTATTTTTGAATCGCTGTGTGAAGTTGAATCGGGAGTCACGAGTCAGCTAAGAGTAATTTTGTAGTTACAGCTGACAGGTGTTGAATTTGGTTGATTTGAGTGCATCAGTAAACTGTCATGTCAGCTGTGTGAGCACAACTCAGTCAAATTGCCTTTTTAGTAAGATGACTGACTGGTCATGGTTGCTAGAGTGAAGGCTATTAGAGAATCCCACTGAGCTGTAAGTTCCATTTAGACGCCTGATTTGGCTGTGGAGTTATCTGGATTTGTGGGCACTTGTGAGCCGTCCAATTCCGCGTACAGGTAAGCTGGGAGTTCCATTCAGCCTTAAGATAAATGTGGGATGGCTCAGGTGTTGGGGTTGTTTGAGAACCTGAGGCAGCAAAGTTGCTGGATCAGTGAAAGTTACTGTGGTAGTCACGTGGCTTTTCATGGTCAGGGTAGCACATCAGCATAGTTAGTTAGGCAGAGGCAAGAGCTCCAAATCTAGTCCTAATCGCGCGGTCTCGGGTCATGGAAGAAGAAGCTTGGGCTGGTAGCCATTCGGAATGGATCCTGCCAGGGGTGTATAAGGCACAGACTTCATTTATTATAGTTTAGGTCGTGGAATATTTATGGATTTGTGATTGTGGGGTTCTCTTCAGGACATCCTATTTCACTCACCTAGTACTGTCTATGTGGTCAATAAATTCCCTGCTCCTAGGAGTTGCAGTCCGCAGTGGGGGGTAATTTGGAAGCATTATTCAGCTGACACTTGGCTCCCCATTCAGCTGTGGATGATGGAGCCATTGTAACGGTCGCCGCTTGAGAGCCATAGCCTGCAAAGAATGCTGCAAGGTTCATACAGGTGCCTGTATCCTGTGGGGTCATCTAGGACTTTGTTTCAGTCTTCGGCTGTCAGGATCTTATTTAAGCCCGTGTCAGCTGTGGTTGTCAAGAGTCTGCGCTGTGCTATTTGAACAGTAGTGATGGCGAGTCAGACTAACGGGAGATTATTTGAGTACACAATTCAGCAGAGGCGTTGAGGGTCATAATGTTACCGAATGTTTGGTTTAGTGGTCAAGCGGTGGGAATACAGACTGAAATCCATCCCTGGACTGCTTTGGATACTGAAACTCAGTACGTTCGGTTGACACTGGATGTGGTACTTCCGGCTGGCTATCCTGACATCCGTCCGACCGTCACACTTTCCAACCCTCGAGGCCTCGACGATTCTCTGCTCACTTCACTTCACCAGGAAATAGACGAGAAATGCACTCAGAATATTGGGCAACCTGTGATATACGAAATATACGAGGTACATTCTCATCTGAAGCTTAATATTAGCCGTTTGGAATTCTACTTGTGTGTTTTTGCACCTCAAATCCTTTTTTGTGTCAGTTTATTAGTACAGGTATTGTTATTTCTTTCAGATTATCAAGGAGCGTTTGACGAATAGCAATCGACCTTCAGTTCCTTGCTGCATTTGCCTGTATGGGTTTAGACAGGCTGACCAATTTACAAAAACCGATTGTTACCACTACTTTCATTCGCATTGCCTCGCTGGGCATCTCATAGCCTCAGAGAACATTTTTAAGGAAGAACAAGATAAATTGCCACCATGGCAGCAAACTGCCACGTTTCAGGTACTGAATGCTTGTTGCTGTGGAAAATGTGGTTATTTTGTATGCACTTGCATGAATGGACTATTAGGTATTGCTTGGGCATTATGTTTGTAGGATGATCCAGCAGAAAACCGTAAAGATAACATAACCTAAAAATGCCTCCATCTACAAGATGTAATGCCCCCTCCTCCGTTCTTCACCCCTCATTCCGGCTTGCAGCCGATGTCCACTCTCTGCTGCTTATGGGGGTTACATTCTTTGTAGCTGATGGATCGAAGTGACGTTTCTAATTAGTGATCAGTTGTGGTTGCCTGCTGAAAATTCATAACCCAACTTCATTCTCCCTCTTTGTGTCTACTTGTTTATCAGCTTTATAACTAAACTGAACGTGAATTTTCAGGCTGTATGCCCCATTTGCCGCGCGCCGATAAACTACGATGTTGAAACTCTAAGGTCAGCAAATCCTCCACAAGAACTAGAAGAGGCTCCCAGGACATTCCAACCTACACCCGAACTGAGGCTTCTACAGGAGAGGATGGAAGCCTTGTACCTTAGGCAACGGAGCAAAGGAGGAATCATCCAAGAGGACAACAAAACTCTTCTTCTCACTGTATGTACCAAATCATATACGAATTTTTTCCCTTCACATATTTGCTGGTATCCTGTCCATCAAGGCCCATTTTTGGGCTGGCGTGCCACAGGGCTGGGAAGGCGGAACCTCTCAAAAAATATGGCCACCATCCCATTTCTGGAAATGGTCGACCCCTTCCCGAATTACTTATCTGCCTTCTTGGCAAGGCCACTTCCATAAGTTCGTTGAAATCTTCACTGGAGGATGACTGGAACACTTGAATGAAACGCAAAAAATTATGAGTAATACACACAAAAAAGGTTTTAAAAATGGCCTCCCTGAAAATCGGAAAACAACCGCCGATCATTAACTTAATGCACTGATAGCCCAAGTTATTCCAAGATTAGGCGTTCGTGAAACTGTTTTCTCAGAATCGACGGCTTAAACTTCGGCCGAGATTAATCTCTGGATAGTCCCTGTTGGTTAAACTGGCCCTAAGCAGATTACATTTTTCTTCTCTCTCAAAAGGTGTAGTCGCATGGTAGAAGGTCTGCGAATGCTCTTTGAGCCATGGGGACTCACAATCAACGCCAACAAAACTAGAAGCTATTAGAATCAATATTCCTTGCTCTGCCTATGCTTTGGGGAAGTGGAATCCTTCATCTGGGTACCACTGAAGGGCAGGTCACTGGGGATGGAGGCGCCTGTGGCTGGCATTAATCGCCATTCACCTCTGAATCACAAACATCACACAGTTCCCAATTGGTGATTAGTGGTCTAATAGTTGATACAGTTGAATACAACCCTCCCACCCAAGATATACCTATACGGCAAATTCTAGGGTTGTAACAGATTTAAATTCAATCAGCGTCACAACTGTTCCAGGAGGAGAGTAATGGAGAGAGCAACGCCAATAACAGATGACAGCCGCTCGAACCCAACTCGCCGCCCTTTGTAACGTCATCGTCATCGCCCCTCGCCCGACAGTCATTTCTACGTACGTGGTTTGCCCCAACAAATTCCGCTGTTTTACCTTTGAACGCTTATTAGTACTTCAGGCACTTGCAACAAAATCCAATTGACCGAAAACTCAGTTACTAGCGTACTTTAAACTCTTAATCCGAAAATCGGATTCGATGTCGAGCGTAGGCTGATATTTTCTCGTCGTTACTATACTCAACTATTGTAAGTGTTTATAACATTGGTTCTCGTTTATAAGAGCCATATTTTAGTTTATAAGAACATTACTGTGGTTTTTAAAAATACTCTTTATGTTCCTCTGAATCTAAAGCATTCAACACGACCCCATTACAACCACGGTGGCAGAGTTATTTACCGTGGGATTTTTAATTTTTTGGCAAAATTTATGTGTTTTTGTAGAACAAAGTTCTAAATTTTCATTGATTATAAGTTTATTCGTAAATTGAGAAAAATTAGTCCCTGTTATGTTTTCCGTGCCATAGTATATAGGTATCTTAGGTGAAGGCGAATTTTGTGGCGTAGACTCTGAAACATGCATCATAATTACAATAGTAACGCACAAATCGAAGAGCACTAAATTAAATTTTTATAATGGTCGTGATATAGCTTTTTTTCATTCGAATTGATGATTGCTACACATTAATTAATAATCGTTCTAACCAGGTTGATACTTATTGGTTGGTTCATGTTATCAATTACCCTTTGCCGCTAGGGGCAGAGATGCCAATATTCAGCAGTCCCCATTGATTTGGTTGGATTGAATTATTATTTTCATTGGAACGATTATTTTGTTCAAGCTATTGATAATTCCAAAATTTGATTAAGGAGTTGATCAGGTTGTTGTTGAGAGGGTTACTAATAATCATTTGAAGCTATCCAGCAAACTCTTTGTTGTAGGTATTCCGTGTTGTTTCTTAGTACATTATACTGGCTAATTATTTTAGGTAGGTACCTACCGTTCAGTCGTTTCTTTGTTAGTTTACATGCACCCTGATGATTTGTATAGGGGGAATGTTTGTAACATTGAAAAGCTCAGTTCAAGTCTCTGTAACGGGTGGAGCTGTATATTTGTTGATGTGTGTACATGGTCGATTTTGTGAAGATTCTAGTCATTAAGATCTTTATTCTGTATATTAATGCAGGGGAATCGCCTTGCGGGGTAAGATTTGTATAATTCCGTCACAGTGCGTACGGGTGTTCTCTCGGATCTTTCAAGGTATGATTGGGCGGTACTAACCAGCAGCTGGTAGATGACCTCAACGGGAAATTAAGTTTCATTGAGTTGAGTCTAACACTTGAGTTCGAGGTGAATGAAAAATCATTTTCCTCGAAGATGTCTCTCGCTTGCACTCGTTTATCCGGCGGAAACCACAAACGTACGAAAATCACCTCGTGCTCAACATGAATACAAAATGTTGAGTTCAAATCTTCCGCCTTTCGAAGTATCTGTTCGCCAATCGAGAACACCTGCAATTCGTACAGCCTGGAACTCCAGAGATCGTCGTGTGCATGAAACATCACGCTTTTCAGATTGAACAAGCAGAAATCAAATTGGGCTTCAGTCAGATAAGATTTCAATTACTTCCCGTTGATCTGCATCCGTAGATATAATTATTCCTGGTTCAACTGTATGTTTCGGAGTGTTCTCAGTGTCAAGTGTAAGAACCTAATAAACGTGCACTACTGCAATAAATCAAAAACTGTTCTACATTTTAACCTCCTTTCCTCGGTACTTCATAACTGCCCAAACCAATAACAGGGTGGCCACTGGTCAGGGAAAAAAATGTTGGTCAGGGAAGTCGAGTGGTGAGAGTCAGGGAAAATTACCGCACGTCCGCTGTTCTCTTAAGATTTTGAACTGACGCACCTTATTTACCGCTCTGCTTGTGTCCAGTCATCTGATAGGTTCACAGCATGCAGTGCGAGCGCAGCACACCAAGTGGCACAGAGTAGAATTTGTCACCATTGCCCCATCCATCCCCGCAGGCCTGTGGGGAAGTTCTAGGGAATACGATTGGGAAGTTCGATTATGAACCAATCGTACTTGAACCGTAGTTGATGGCGTTCGAATATTCCTACGGGGTATTCTTCTTCCACTTCCACCAGTTTCTTTCCAGCCTTGAATTTTCCTCATTTCACAATAAATTTCATCGATATTGATTCAGCTAACATCGATGGTATCGATGTTTATATGTTGCCAGCACTGATACACACCAACAGCATGGTTTTTGTAAAAACAGGTCAACCACTTCAAATCTTTTAGTTTTCACCAACTACGTATACGCGCAGATTGAACAAGAATACCAGGTTGTGAAGGTATATGGGAATCCCGTCCATCTTGGGTGCGGGCTCTTCCCGATCTTTTTGACAGGCGGCTGAAAGGGTGGTCGATTCGCGGAAACGAATCGTCAACTCCTGGAGGTATTGCGTTATAATCAAACCAGTGTCTCCGGGGGCAACTGTCACACTGCCTCCCTACCTTTTTAGAGGATGGAGAGGGGGAAACTATGGGCGGCGAAGTTAAACCCCTCATCCATTACAAGGTAGACGCCATATACCTAGGTTTTTCCAAAGCGTTTGGTCGGGTAGATCATAATTTACTCTTATACAAGTTGTATGCTCTTGGCTTTCAAGAAAATATGTTGGATTTTGTTTCCAGTTACCTCACCGATCGTTCGCTGCTAGTGAAAATCGGAAATTCCCTATCTTCCCTCTTCATTCCTTCCTTTGGCGTTCCTCAGGGCTCTCATATCGGTCCAATATTATTTCTCCAGTGGAAAAGCTGAACTTTGGTGTCCCTATACACGGTCAGACAGCCCAGACTTTTCGAGCCAACTTTTCACTCAACCCTGTATGCCCAAAATGAACCTCTCACCAGAATGCAGTGAACGTACAATAGTATTATCTTCACTTCACCATCCACAGACATTTTCGACAAACCCGCTAAATTCAAAAATGAGATTTACAACAGCCTATCCGCGACTTGTCCAGCCTACTAGACAATAAATTTCTCGTATAGGTAACTAAATACTCATTTCTTGTATACCTAAGTACTCATTATTTTCAAACTGCTGTAAATCACCAAAACTAGATCTGACTGTAGTTACAATGATGCTAATGTTACAATCTAAATGTTCAATTTGAAGTTGATTGGTTTACAATATACTTCAAATATCTGAAGTATAGTTTCGGTCGCATTGCATTGTTTTATGGAGGATTTTGTATTATTTTCAATAATGAACCGTTGGAATCGACCACGAAACATCCCCCTCCCCCTCCGTGTCATTTTTTACGTTTTAAGGGACGTAGAATACGAATATCGAATAAAAATATTTCCTCCCGTTCGCCGCCCACGCCACCGTCCGGGGCTTTTTCCTTAGTTCCCATGAACAAAATTAACGTAATTTGGTATAATGGGTCCCGTTTGGGCTCAAGTTGGTCCTTGAAGCTCGGCGTTAATGTCGCTCAACTCCAAGGGGTGAAAATTGGGGTTGAAATGTCCAGAGTATCCCTATCTCGGGAAATTGTATTTTGAGGTGTGGGTTTTCTCGAATTTTTAAATAGTTAGATTTTTTTCTGAATTTTTGAGACCATCCGGAGCATTCTACGATGTTGTGCCATAAAATTTGCTATACAATTTGCTGTAAAGAGCAGAGTGTACGCAAGCATCAAGCTGAGCTGAGGGCGCACAACATGATCTCTCGGCCAGATGGGCGCTGTAGCGCAGTGGTCCAAGTGACGGTTGTTGCGCCGAAGTTCTCGAGATCAAAACCCTACCGGGACTTGAGGGTTCGATTGGAAGTGAATTGTTGAATTCACTCCAGATCAATTTCCCTTCAGAACTTATTTGTTCCTTTGTGCCATTTCAGATTGATAGAATTATTTCAGCAACATTTAGCACGTGATTTGGGTTGGTACCTAATAACGAGTACAGGGTTAGTTACTAAGCTACGGAGGGTCTGTGATCTATATAGGAGGGTTATCTATACCGCGAGCTGTGATCTGTAACAGAAGGGTGTTTTGCACAGAAAAGTGTGGTCTGTAACAGAAGGGTGTTGTATACAAAATAATAACCGTTGTGTAGGGATTTGCAGCATTTTTTGAGCTGACGCTTGGTAGTTCGCATTGCTGTACGCTGGTTGGCTGTTCTTGTACCCTCGATCGCGCCTCTAAATCAGAAATTTATTTAGGTTAGCACATTAATAAATTAATACATAAATCCTTCAGTGTAATAATATTTAGTCAACTTACCCGTTTATTTAACCTTTTAAGACATTTAAATTTGACAGAGAATATGCTAAAATTAAGGCAGAGAAAGGGGGAAAAGATGGAAGTCAGGCTTCAAAAATCTCGGAAAGTCGGGGAAATCGGCAAAAAGGTCAGGGAGAAGTCAGGGAAAAGGAAAATCCTGATCGAGTGGCCACCCTGAATAATTATCATCATATTGTTGCTTCCGAGTCTACCAAAGTAGCGGAAGCTTTTTCATTTCTGAGCGGAAACAATTGTTTTGTCTCCAAAATCAAAATGTTCACTCGTGTTTTACTTTTTTTAAACGTTCATGAATATCACCAAATAATTACTTATAGAATTTTAGAATCCGCTGTGTATTTACGAAACTTCAACTGCTCGGCTCGCTCCAGTACTCGATTTAGGGCTTAACTGGAAGTATCACGAGGGTTGGTATTGACTACAGAAAACAGTGGTCTACTCAGAAGGAGCATCTATACAGATGAATAATAAACCGTTCCGTAATAATTTGAAGCCTTTTTAAAATTCGTTCAAATGAAATACAATCTACAGCCATTTGGTTACCTACATAAATACATTCCCATCACATAATTAAACCAGTATTGGGCTGCTCGGAAGGAGATGGCCGCACGACCTCCTACTGACGAAGAACTGTGGGGAAAAAAAATTATGAGTCAAATGAATGCGGATAAGCTATATTGTCCAAAGTGAAATTATAACTCAGCACGATGGACAAAACTGAATGGTTGGGGAATTATTACTTTTAGTACAGCAGGACCTATTGTAGTTATTTAATATAGGCAAGCAGGAATGTTAAACAACATCAATGATCAATCAGTTTTACTGCAATAAGTCTGGCAGGCATAGATGACTGCAATTACATAAATAATTACACATTTACATGATGAATAATACAATTTGAAGGCACACGTGGCAATGCATACTTTTGCTGGCTAATCAACGTACTTACATTTGCAGACTCATGTTTTAGTTGATTAAATAAAATAACAAACGTACCTAGCGAGTTTTTATTTTTTTAATGTATTTTATAAAATTACATGGTACATCTCAGGATACATAGTCGCATAATGTGATGGCCAACAATCAGCAACATATAAAAACAGCAACGGCAATTTTAAGTACAAGTATTTACAATCTCTTCAAGGGAGAAATAAAAGAGGTAAGGTAAGAAGATAGGAAGGTATGAGGAAAAGAGGGAAGCAGAGTGTTTTCTCTCCTGCTGATGACGAAGTGGACTTCGAGCGAATAGCCAATGGAAGCCAGTTCCAATGCAGCACTGTCTTGCAAAATAAGATCTTTGTATACAACCAAGGAAGCGCGTGACGAGTGTCACAAATACAGAGTACCTACGTGATGAGCGGTTCTGTAGAACCGTTCATCTTTGCAAGGTACTCAAAACGTGGATTCAGTAGGACTAAGGTAAGGAGACGTCGACAGAGATGCTCGCATGTTTATAACTCGGTTGACCGAGGCCTTGGTCCATTACTTAGCTAGGAAGCTGACAGCGAGCGAACACACATTTTTGCATCAACAGCACAAAACAGCGAGCGAAAATAAATCCTGGGAAAAGAAGATTGCAGGAAGCAGTCACAATGCTTACACCCTTACCAATGCGACTAGTGAAAGACAATTTCTTGTAATCCCCAACACAACCAGGGGCCCATTCCTAAATGCTTGCCCTTACACTAATTGGACCACCTTGAAACCTAATTGAAAGATTGAATTCTTTTTATTGGCACTACCAAACATTGAAAACCTAAAAACCGATTAGAAAAGTATGTC
Organism: Leptopterna dolabrata; assembly: GCA_954871275.1. NCBI lineage: Eukaryota > Metazoa > Arthropoda > Insecta > Hemiptera > Miridae > Leptopterna > Leptopterna dolabrata. Next base: position 32,022,899 of record OX940982.1, on the reverse strand, counting down.
ACTACCGCGGAGTCATTTGGGACTCTGCAAACTCCTCATCTTAAACGCAGACTCCTCAATCTGCACTTTGCGAAAAATAACCTTTAGGAACGGAACTGTTCAAAATAGGGTAAATCTCTGCAATTTTACATCTACACTTTGCATTTCACTCTTCCTCTTCAAATCAGGAGCGTTCTTTAGGAACGGAAATTCGTCCACAAAGTGCAGATTTGAAGAGTGAAGAGTGAAAGTCTTTAGGAATGGGCCCCAGGACCTTTGGATTTCTTTCGGAACAATGGGGAATTATCGTCGAATTAAAAAAAAATCAGAACAGTAAAAATGGTAGTCTGAACCACGTTTTCAAAAATAAGTGTTATTTTTTAAATGAGAGTGATTAAAAGTATTGACATCAGATTAGCTGTTGGCCCAAGGTGGCGGAGCAAAGTCTCAGAGGCGATGGTTCTCAATGCTGCCCACAACCCAACATTAGAAATGGCAAACCTTCAAGAACCTTCACTGTGAGCTTCCCCTAGGATTATTTTGAGGACACGTTTTTTAAATTAATTTATAAATTTGCAGATCCATCCATGGCGGTACTGTACATTGTTATTTAAAATGATGCACTAGCGCTCTAAGTTGGAACTGAGTTGAACTACTCGACAATTTACCTGGTACGTCATTTCTAGCAGGAACTCAGGAATTCAAATCTCACTCATTTTCTGCCTAGACTGCGGGACTTTAACAAAAAAATTATGTGGCCAATAAGTTAGTGTTAATTTCTATTACTGAACAGAATTTGGCCAAAAAGAGAATTTGTAACCCACAAAAATTGCCCATTCAGATAAGCACTTCATTTAGCACCAGGGTGAGGGTATAGGGCCCAAGTGACCCTCTCTTACTCCACCCCCTGAAAAATTTAATTAGAATTCGTTGCTACACAATCAAAAAGTAAGAATGAATGTAAAAACGGACTCGAGGAACGAATCGATCATGGTTTGATCATCGAAACTGGCATAGCAGTCTTTTTTGTGTATTAGTGGAAATAGACAACCCTTTCAATAACTCCGTTTTTATTTTGAAATGGTTTTCCACGAATTTGAGTGATTTTAGTTTGAAACGGAGAGAGAAGTTACCAAATCTTTTATACTCGCTCAAACTGACTTGAGTTGATTCTAACCATCCTAAAACAGGCATCCTGGTACAAGGCCCCCAGTACTCAGCTTTACAGATTTGTGTGTGATACCTCCAATGTAAGGTAAAGCACCAGGATAGCCTGCACGTTGCACTGAAGATCAAAGGATGCGAAATGCATGAACTTACTGCTTGTATGGATGAACACACTAAATACGAAATTCCAGTATGAGAACTGAGCAACAATCGTTAACAATAAAATATTTAAATTCCCCCGCACGATTTCAAAATAGATCACAGAATTCAAACTGCTCACACACACGCACAAGCACAGGTGATTATATTAGAGCTATGAACAAACACTGATAACACTTAATGATTACCATAGCACAACCTTCCATTGAGCTACAATACCGAACATGGAAAAATTACTGACACATAAAATAGGTACCCGATTATAAACTGTAATAATTCGTACGATCATTTTAAAAAGAAGTGCGATGAAACATCCGGCCAACAAACAAAACCTTCAGAAGTTTTTGTTAATTGCCATTGTAAGGTCCGGGAATACAGCATAGTCACCAGAGATAGTTTAAAATAACATGAATGACCAGAGTTTAATTTAGGTTCAAGCAAACTGAAAGCTCGATTTTAACTGAGTGACTGCCACAGCAGGTTTTGCACGAGGTGATGGTGTCATCCCTCATATATGGTTCATTTATGAATCTATTGCCATGATAAAAGGAATGTTTTTATGCCTTGCCGTGAACCTGGCAGTAGATATACGCTTACCCGAAGTCTATATTCTAAGTATGTACAAGTTTGAGCAGAAGGGATTTCACGAGTCCTCCTGCGTCTTAAGGAGTTCCAGCAGGTGTGAGCACCGCCGCTCAATCACAACCAATGCTTGTCGAATGTTCCTCACCTCGCTCCGCATTTTCATGATAACCTAAAAAGTGAATAAACATGACAGGTGTTAACGTAAGTACAAGTAGGAGGTTAGGAAGTTATTAATCTCGAACATAAGAGAGGTGTTTCGGATCCTTCACATTATAATACTCGATTTGCCTCTGCTACATCAGACAATAAAAGTGTTATAGGAAACTTTTTTGTGCATGAAATTAGCAGTTTCTTGCGTCATTGCCGTGTATGTTCCACGACGCCATCATGGCAAAAATCTGGACATCAATATCTGGTCCAACGAGTACTTACCTACATCCTCTAAATTTTAAGTGATGAGACCACTTTTGGAACAGTCGGATAACACTTTGCATCAGTGACTGAGCCAACCATCTATCTATCCTTGTAATAGATATTGCATTTCCTCTATATATCTTACTCTTCTGCAGTCACCATCGCTCCCTCAATCATCTCCCGCCAAAACTCTCATAGTACTTCATGGAGCCAATATACAATAGCATTTCCAAATTGATTTCGACATTTTCTAAATGGATTTCGACGTTTTCCAAATGATAGATTTAGAGTGGCGTGGTTGTTTCTTGTTGATTTCTTCTCCGATTCACGTAATGTCGAAATCCATTTGGAAAATGTCGAACTAAATTCGGAAAGTCGGAATCCATTTGGAAATGCTATAAATTCACGGGAAAATCTTCAGTAACAAGGAAATTGTCACTTAGATAATTCTTCCACGCTTACACTGGAATATCTGTTATGAGAAATCATCAGTATCTAAGCCTCTGACGTTCGGTAACTGATTGATTCAGAATTACCTCGCCTGGTAGATGGGAGACAGTTTCCACATAATCCTCGGCCTGAGCCTGTATCTCTGATGGCTTGACAGGAAAGGGTGACGGTGTTGTGGTCTCTTTTGGAGCACTCGCAGGGTTGGGGGTCCCATTGACAATGGCCAACTGTGTGTTGAAAGCGAGCCCTGAGGAAAACGAAACAATTGTCGCTATACACAGGATGAAGAAGAGAATGTCATAGTCATAGGCCTGGTTCACATGGTGTGGCAATGCATAACCCTATAGCTGCAATCCATCATAGTTGGTGCAGAGGCGTTTACATGAAACGGTACAAGACACCAGACCTGATGTTATTTGTCTTACAGAAACGTGGTCAGCCTCATCCACTATCACTCAAACTGCACCCGGACACACCCGTGAATGTACCACTAACCTTATAAACCAAAACAGCGGAGTTGTAGCTTTCTTTAGTGAGCGATGTACTAACATACCATCGAAAGAAATTTGTCTTAAAGATGCAACATGTTTAATAACAAATTTTACGTTCAAAAATAAATATTTCAGGGTAATTATGACTTACCGGTCCCCCGAAAGTGAAAATAAAAATTACAAAGAGAGAAGTTACATAGACAGTATAAGGGAAATCTGTGCAGAAGACCGTAATGTTTGTAATGTTTATATGGGAGTGAATATAGATATTTCGAGTAGCAGTTCAAACGAACTAGAAAAAACAGAATATCTGCTGGCTGAACTTGATTTTAACTTTTATATAAATTCCTACACGCCAATTAAAGAAGAGACAAAATCTTGCCTTGATCATATCTTCTTAAATACCGGCAAATTTTCAAACATGAAAGTAACCCCAATTGTATGGCATTCTAACATAACTGACCATTTTAGTTCGGTGCTATGTCTTTCTTTTCCTGACACTAACGGGGGGATCGAATTATTTATACACATCAATATATGAAATTAATCCATTTATTATTCTTGTACTTTAGTAGTAACGATGACAACTGATCTGGCAACCTGTGGAAATCCGGCAAACATGGAAATTCAGATATAATATTATTATATGGACATGGAAATTCAGATATAATATTATTATACCTGAATTTCCATGTTTGCCGGATTTCCACAGGTTGCCAGATCAACTGTTATCCATGAGTTGCATCTGCTATGCGGTTACACAACGCACCAAAGAACTGAAACAATTTCAACGCCCAACTTACTAATATCCGCCGCCAATATCTACAAATCAACTCACCACCGCCACCTCTCATGGTTTTTTCCATTTTCGCTTTGTCCCTCCGAGGGCAACTGCAGACTTTGACGTCTATTGATGTTCTACCCACAATTTTCCCAGCACCTGTGGAATACACGCAATGAAACGTGGGAACCAATATTACCGCAGCTTAAGGCTAAGATGCTCTATTATTTATTTATTTAAAGCAGAGACTATGCCTGGTGACACCTACCATCTTCTAGGGTGAAGACCAACTTCGTTGTCCGTCGATTCATCCCTTTGGGACAAGAGTTTTTACATCTGCCGAACATGCAAAATGAGCCATCCATGAATGAGGCATTCTCTAAGTAAGTCTTAAATAATGCTTGTTTACCAAGAAAAATACGATCAAATTCAAGAGCTCCAATTTTAATACAAACGAATTATTGAAAACCCTCAGAATTTCCACGAAGTATTAGGTCTATGCTTGCATAACATTGTATGCTACCGATAAATAACTTCGTTTTATTCAACAGATCTAGACGGATTTTCACAAAGAATATTCTAGATTTAGTTACACGTTAACTGCATTGTAATGTGAGCTGCAAACTGTAAAAGTGCAGAATTAGGTCGTCCTGAGCTTGTCTTATATCCCAGATGTCAAATCTTCAATGAATTATAGTTTTGGCCCCAATTTGGTCAGTTGTACGTCTCGCCAGAATTTCTGTACAACTTGGCTCTACTTTCGTTACCACATTCCTCTTAATGAGAAACTTGATTTAAAACAATGTTAGCTACACACACCTGAAATAATATAGCATATCTGTAGTGTTTTTCACTGGACATAAAACGGAGTGTCTCTGGCTTTTAGGGTCGTAGCAGTACATGGCATCGTTAGACTTGCAACGGACCACGTGACCGGCCAGCTCATAGAAAGGGCAGAGACACTGATCCTTGTCGGAATGAGACTTGGATAAAGGGTCCTCCTCGATTGCATGGACTCCACACCTGGAATATCATGTATGAGTCTTTTTAGTTGTGCCGATATTGAATGCCACGCGTGACAGATGATAATCACCTTCGATGTTATGAATATAGAAATACCACTAGTTAGGCATATAACCCCAACCACTAGTCCGTATACCACAGCAAGTATAAAAAATATGATGAATTATATTTTGGAGCTCCAACACAAAGACGGAATGTGAGACCTTAGCACTTGCAGTTGAGGATTAACTGCAACTGCTGGTATTGGGGAAACGACATAAATATGTCCATAGGCTCCTGCTGAGATTAGCATTTGAATGAAGGCACATTATCTTAAGAAGAAGAAGAAGAAGACCTTCTAATCAAAAGACCGAAAGATCTTCTAATCGAAACATCGGTACGCTCACTGGTAAACATTTGGCACTCGATTTCTGGTAAAATGCTTCCACATGTTGGTGAAAAAACGAAATTTTAGACAACAAATTACTCTTGGGGGGAAAAATGAGAGAGTGAAATTTCGTGATTTTAAAAGAAGAAGGAGTGACGTGGTTCGGGGAACCAATGCAAATACTTGCTGCGCCTAGTCTACTGCAGACGTCACCAGATCAGCAAGGTTTCCCAGCACGGGAAGCCCCCCTTCAGGAAATCAAAATTGTTAAAACCCTCTAAAACATTGAAGAGAGCACTTTCCCTGAGTAAACCCCACTCTTTCACATAATGCTACAAAAAAACATAAACCCGTAAGGAAATATATTCCACCTAGAAGTGAGGAAAACGTGTGGAGTAGGAAACTGAGGTAAGAACATACCTGTTGACAGGGGCGAAGATATGGTCTGCGCTCGAGTATACTAACACTGCCCTAATGTAAAAATCGTCGATGTTGACCTTATCTATGTCAAAAGAGAATTGGACAATCAAAACCCGATCCATTTTGATGAAAATCTGAAAATACGAGATAGTCAGTGATAAACAACAAAGGATTGCAACAGAACTTAGGTATTAAGTAATTATGTGAGAAACTTGATGGTGTTATTAACATGAATACCAAACTTCATTTATATAATCAGACATTACAATAATATTGTAGAAGGTGTTGTGTATTGTTTCTTGTAATCGCTAAATTCAAAAATGCTTAGGTACCCCGCAGAAACCCCATTTTGGAGATTAACAACAATATTCGTTTGTGGAGGACCCACTACCATCAGGGAGATCGGGAAAGGAGTCCACTGCTGTGTATATACAACATCGGATCGAACTTGCCACCTTGAAATGGGTCTGTAAGTACCCGAATACAACTAACATAACATGTAGGTACTGAATCCCACCGTAGGGGGGAGGAAGTACCTCGCCACACCTTGAAATACCGCTACATCCCAAATCGTCCATAAAAAACGTTATTCAACAAGAAAGGAATTCACTATTAATTCCCAAAGATTAATTACCTACCTACGTAGAACACCACAAAAAATCACCTGATTGAATGTCTCAGAATATTCCCAAGTCGGTTTGATAGAGGAATTTTCATTCGAGGGGAGGCGGTACGAAAAGTTGTATGGACCACTGAAGTTCTCCAGCATCGGGAGACGGGTGTCGTGGTAGTTTGTTGTCATCACCACCTGTGGGTTATGATTTATTGTCAATCACAGGTATAGTAAGTTGAAAAAAATATTTTTGTAACCAAGTCAATCTAGCAAAACCAAATTATAGAATAGTAGGAGAAACCGAAAACAAAAAGCAAACCACCTGCGGGTTGATTGGTTCATCGGCAGATTCATTATCGGAAGATTCTTCGGCGATTTCCAGTTCACCTTCGCTATCAACTTCTGTTTTGATGACAGTCACATCAAACTCGGCCCCCGACATGACGACTGAATTTTTATCAACCAACGAAAACACTCGAACGCTGCACAAGACTTGGAAATACCTCGAACCACTCCCGAATCTCGCAACCTCGCAAGTATTCGCGAATATTATATAAATTTCCAACTAGGTGTGCGCAATTCAGTTCATGAATGGACGAAAATATTCCTGTTGGCCGTTCATCGATCGCAGAAGGCAAGGACAAACAGGAACACAGGATCACACACAAACATGCTAAGGTTAGGAACAAACAAGATTTCACAGCACCATCAAGTGCTACAGGTAGCTCAAAAAAGTTGCTGTTATTTCAATCTTAAACCTGATTACGCCTGATCAAAAACAAATGTTTCATGAATTAAACTTGTTAAAATAAGTTTCACTTAGAAAAAAAAGTGGAAACTAGCTCAAAAAATAATATTTTGAGTTGGAGGATAAGGTTCCACACTTTTATTGATCCACAAAGCTGTCATTTTTATTTTACATAGTGAAGGAATACATTTATCGCGGGGATTTGATTACAAAAGATAACAGTGATAAGAGTCACGTGTGTACACAAGCTAAGTTCGGGTGGGGGGGTGGAGAGGGGAGGGCTCTACGCGCTATGTGCTCGCAACTTGTTCTTGTTTCAAATTACCGAAGTGTTAGTTGACACTTGACATTAATCAACTTGTTCTAGATTGAAAAACTTGATGACCTCGCTGAATGCTGCCGCCCCTAGTTCGGTCGCGAGCGGGTCTCCGGGCCCCACTTACAAAAGTTAGTAGCCATTTATCTTAGCTAAACGCTCCATCATTTTTCCAAAGAGGATCATCATTTGTTGTAGTAGTGAGTTAATTACCTAAATGAATGGAAATTTGTTAGATTGTTTGATGATTCCGCATCTTCAGTATCTGTGAATGATGTTTTAAATGTGTTGGTGTTCATTAAACATTAGTACCTACATACCTGCATATTTATTGTTTTTGTAGACATGACAAGCCCATTATCAATATGTTGAAGTTTGAGTTGAGCTCTCAAAAGATAACAATCATAATTCAAACAACTACTTTCATATCCACTTATCAACTCTCAGATGGTGCATGTTCTCTATGTTACACCTGTAAATCGTGCACACTCATAAATAATCCCCTAACTGGTAGTGTAATTTACTTGTAGAAATCGTCTTATCGACTTTTCTCTTGATGCAGTTGTACGCGCGGAGTCAACGTTTCCCTCGGAAGTTGAACATGGCCCTCCACCAATCGCTCTCTGCGGAGACCAAAGGCTTCAGGTTGCATTCCACTGCTCAATCCTACAAACCTGCATCTTACGAGGTATAAAATTTCTTACCTATTTCAACTGACCAGTGTATTAAATTGGTTAGGGAGTACAAGAGTGTTACTTCTCGTCTAGGAGTGTTACCAGTACCAGTAGCGCTCTTGTGCGGTAGGTAACACTGGAGTCCACTATGATTGAAAAAACTTTCATTGCTGACTTTCACAGTTTTGTTCTACTCCCTGGGAGGGATGTTACTCCCCGAGTTTTGTTCTACCCTGATTAATTATATGAGTCAGGGTGTTCAGCAGTGTTAGGCAAACCTGTCGTTGAGTGACTGCTGATACGGTTGTGATCAGAACCAGGTAATGGAGTTCTCCAACTATAAACGATGTTGCTAAACACTCCATGAGTGTTCATTGGAATATTGGTCGTTTTAAAAACTATGCCACGGCCAATGGTGCCAATCCGCCAAAAGGTCTCCAGTACAATTATAATCTTGCGGATAATAGTCCATTATATTGTACTCTTGCGGATATGTCTAGCGGTCGTCCTGTTATATGAACGATTGTGGAGTGTCCTCTAGGCTCGAACCAGAGCCTAAAAATGTGTTGACATCATTTCCTGGCCCAGATCACAAAGTGGGGTCGTCTGCAGTTCCGATTCAGTGAAGGTGGGGCTGGAGGTAGTCGTAACATGTGGCAATTATTAAGCATGCAACATATTCATGGAGGGCTTTGTCCTGTGGGATCCAGCCGGACGGGTTGAGCAAAGCGGACTATGCCTTCCCTTTGTAGCACTGTGTTTTCCCTCTTTAATATCGGCCAGAATTTTGTTTTTAATAAGGCGTGTTGCTGATACATATGTATGGTAGGGGCTTATCAACCTTTGGCATCCTGGAGCCCTGCTTTGATAGTGAATCGGCTCTTTCATTGCCGGGGATAGAGCAGTGGGGAAGGTACCCATTTCAGGTGATTTCCTTTCCAGACATCATGAATTAACTTATGAGCTGACGGCATTCCGTCACATCGGCTGAATCAATTGGACTTATCATCCATAAGGATCTTGTTCCCCACCTTCATAGGTTGGTCCCGTCCCGTTGAGGGTAGAGAGGTACCTATGTGCTTTAGCACCATCCTTTCGAAAGTCTAGCTATCTTGTTCATAAAGGCTGTGTACAGTGTCCTTCTGGCCTGGATGGTCTCTTCCTTCAGCTTTCACCGCCTTCTTGCCTGTTTTGGTTTGTATCATGATTTAAGACCACAGCTCGACCATGGTCTCTTTTCTTTTTCTGTCCAGAAAGGAACGTAGGTAGTGTTTCATTTGTTCCCAGGGTACACACTGAGCGTTAAGTTAATTTCCCTGGAATATATCATGTTCTTCAGAGAAACATCCACATTGCTATCCTGCAAGATCCCCATGGCCTATCTCCCTCTATGACTGTATTTTTTCTAATGACTTCTTTTCACGTTCCATCTGGGGAGGCGAGGTTCGACTACTGTATCTGCTACTTTATCTTTTTCTTCCTCTGATGTCTCCACAGTCAGTATGTTATGTCCAAAACCTCCTGAAGGATAGGCAAGAAAAACCTTTGTTTGAGGAAAAATCGTGGTGTGGCAGAAAACATCATAGTGCGATTTGTGCCCAGAATAGGAAAGAAAGTTGGGTGCGGCAGAAACTATTTCACATGATCGGCTAAGTTTGTTTCAAGAAAGTCTTCGAAAATCTTTCCAATCGAATCAGGCAGCTGATAACCCCATCGTCTGGGGTGAGCATTCAATATTCAGGTCTGCACAAAGGTATGCTCATCCCACAGTGATTCTAGCCAGTGCAGGTTTTGCGTGGTGGTGGGTTGGTTATATATGCAAATATATAGACTTTTTCCAGACATTAAGTTCGCATGCCTCTAGTTCTTCATGGTCTAGGCTCTGTTCGATGAGTTCGACCTTCGGGGTTGATTTGACTCCAATAAGTGTCCCTGAAGTCATATACCGTGATCGTAGTGCATACAGCTGGTATCCAGGAATATGGATGGGTTAAGTAGGTCAGTACCCTAGTGTGTTAGGTGTTGTCGATGGAACCTTTTTTATTAATATGACTCTTGATAACTTGGTTCCTTATTTTAAATTCACGAAATTCAGAACCCATGTTATTTTGTCTCCTATCTTAGCACTGTAAAAATCATTCAAAATTGATAACTTTCCTTTCTTTGATGACTACAAACCTTCTGATGAATGAATTAGGTACCTACCTATGTTATTTTAATTATATCTATTGCTGGCCGATGATTGATTAGCCTAATCCAAATATTCCCTTCCATTACAAACCCACTTGACGATTTTGTTAGGAACCGTTGAGGGATCTGTCGTGGTTTATCTCAGACGAACCGAGGGCGATAGGTCAGACTACCAGTTGATATGTGCGTGGGGTCACTCGCGGACATGCGGACCGCAGCTCTCTCCAGGATTATATCAAAACGTCACCTACGTTTGACGTATTCCTTCTACCAGAGTCGACGTCTATCCCAGGTAGTAATCGCGAGTTTTATTACCGCTCATCTTCCGGGATGGACGCGCCTTCATTCGAGCAGGTTTGTTGGGGATTGAATCGATCAGCCCAGTCCAGTTGTTCATCTGTGGTGAATTAATCGACGGATCCACCACTAGACCGCCTCTTACGTTTCAAAACTAAACTCTATTGCCTCGATAATCCTTCACAATCAAACCTTGTGGAGTCGTTTTAGATCACCTGTTTCCCCACTGGAGAATGCGTTTCATTCCCAGTTTTTTATGAAACCGCTCTCGCAATTTCTCACCATTGCAAATTTATGCAAAACGGTGATCTACTCCCTACCAGTCTATATTAATCTTAATTTATAAGATTTGAAGATGATTTGGCAGAATGGTCTACACACGGAGAACCATAAGAATCTGTAGGTCCTTTGAAACTCAGTTAGCAATCGCAAGGAAGGGACCATACGAGTGATGAGGTGCAGTGGGAAGAACGGGCTGTTTGCATGAGTTTTTTAAAATCGAAAATAGGTACGTTGCTTAAGAAACGTGACTATGAAGGCTGTTCAATAAAGCAAATCACTATTCGATTTACTGTAAACCACAATACATAAAATCTGAACATCAAAAAAAGGCGGGTGATTACACGCAAAGTTCTGAGCAGGCTTATTATCTAGTGTAGAGCTACAGCCTCCTTCAGTGATGACGTCGCAAGCTCAGCACCACTTTTTGAATGCTTTGATTTTAAAAGCCGTTTTCTACTAATTCTTTAGGCTTTTTTTCGGTGGGAATTGTATGGAAATCCTCTTTTAATGACTCTTGGCGGGTCCCAATCGCTCTAAGAAGCGTCGTACTCTCCAGTACCGGAACTACCGACTAAAACCGCACAAACCCTTTCCTACTTATATTGACTTCCCACCTAGGAACCTTGAGGTAGGGTCATTAATTCAGCATTAGGCTTTCATATTTTTATTTCCTTCAGCAGTATTGTATCATTCTTCCGTTATTTCTTCTCTCTTTTTAATCTGCAGTATTTTAAGAATTAGTAGTAATCTACTAATTCTTTAGGCTGCGTCATCTGTCGTTTCGTTACCATCATACTTCTCTACACACAAACTAACCAACTCCGAATTTTATTTTTCATGCATATAGACCATTACCTAGCAACACATTCCAACAGCTACTATTTATCGGAGGTAGCTCGGCATGGATAATTCCCCGACACCCAGAATAATTCCCCGACACCCAGAATAATTCCCCGACACCCAGAAACTCCTGGCACCGATGGATCCGACCTCCGGGCTGTCTGTGTTGCCACTTTTGGCAACATCGGGGCACTATTGTTCTAATCAAACCCAGAATCAATTTATTTACTGCAAATGTTTGCTTTGCAATTTTGGGCTCATCAAAAAACTTGTAATCTCACTGTAAAAATCATTATGACTCATGTTTACTTAGGCACGTATCAGTTAAAAAAAAAATTCTAATTATCCTTGGGTCTTCTTGGTGAGATAAAGGAAATAAAATTATTGATTAGACAGCTCTTAATCTCATTTACGTGTACTATGTCGTCAATAACTGACGTTATTAATCCCCTCCGAGTGGTTTTCTACGTTTTGGTCCCCTTATCAAACTCGACTGGCTCTTACGTAGGCCCCGCATGGATTCCCGCACTTTTTGGATTTTCGGAACTCATTATGTTCGTTCGAACAGTCGATTTGTGATTTTCAATCCTCTCGAGTATCGTACTCAATTAGGGATCCGCCGGTCCGTTACAGACCATCATAATCATAGTGTTCCCGGTTCTGTGGAGACCATGCTCAACGGGTTTAGTTTTCAGGAGACGATCCAAGCACTCAATAGCCTACAGTCCGGAGCCAGGTCGCTGCAGATATCCATAGCGAACCCTTCACAGTCGAGGAATCTGAAAGAGAGTCTGAAATATCTTCAAAGGTAAACTTTGTATAATTGTTATATTATTTCTTAAGAAACTGAGGAGGCTCTAATACCGCAAAGGGATGATCAGAAAAATCGACTAATAATAGCGGATCAATAATAGTAGTAACGTTGGGAAGAGTTAAGGTGAATAAAAGTCTCATGCAGCGTGACCATTATGAGTAAATTTTCAAATTTGGCGACTTAGCTAATTCGGACGATTCTTAGCGAAAAACGTCGGTCAAATTCGATTAGGCTTGATTTTAAAAAATCGCTAAAATTGTAACTAGTTATCAAAATCGACGGCTCGCTCAAATGGTCATGCTTCATGACTGGAAGTTTTGTTACTGGTTTAAACAGTACTCCTGTTAGCTCGTGGTCTGGTTGCCAGGTGCTAATTAAATAAAAGAGATCTCATTTGATTATTTATTAACGAATTGGGGAGATCAGGTTCTGATGTCCCAGAGGGATGAAAGTTGGTTGGAGCGTATGCATGTAAAGCAAACAGCTCTGCTGAATTCAAATTTGTTCACTTCATCCGTTTCCAACTTCAAACAAAAATTTTTATATTGGTTCTCACTTCTCAGTGTTTTTGGTCACATCACCCTCAAAAACCAGGACCAGGGGAGCTAAGGTTGGTTGGAAGAACTGAGATTTTGGTTTATTATTTTCAATAATGAACCATTGGAATCGAGCATGAAAAAAACAAATTCTAACCCCCCTTCAAAATTTGATGGTTTACGTTGCAAGGTTTGTAGAATCCGAGAATGCAATAAAAATATTTCTGTCTGTCCGCCGTACTGGCTACTTTTCTTAGTTACTGTCATATATGTAGGTAGCTCGTGTCAGTTACCATGAAACAAAATTGATGAAATTCGAGTTATAGGTTCCGCTTGGGGTCTAGTTGGTCCTCGAAGCTCGGCATTACTGTCAGTCATCTCTAAGGGGTTCAAAATAGGGGTTGAAATTTTCAGAACGCCGTATCTCGAAAACTTTCGATAGAAGGGTATGGTTTTTTTTTACGTTATTAAATTTGTCTTGAGGTAAACAATTTTTTGAGGCCACCCGGAGCATTTTACGTCCAGCCGTTCGTGTGAACCAAAAAGCTTCGCCAACACGGTCGTGAATCAAACGGTATTGATCCGGCCGGGATATCATCACTAGGGAGCACCTGATTATAATCAAGGACGGCTGTATGAAGTCGAGTTGGTTGTTCTGCGATATTATTTCATTTTATAAGTGATGGACTATTGGATTTTGTTGGTAGGTACTTGTGGAACTTGAACAAACGTTGAAGTATTACTGATGGGCAAATTATTACACAGTGGTAAATTATCACAACGTTAAGTTATTACACAACGGTAAATTATTACATAAAGGTAAATTATTACACAACGGTTCATGTACCAAGAAGGGGCTGGATTTTGTTGATCGGTACTTTTGCAACTTGAACAACCGTTGAAGTATTATTGATGGGCAAGTTATTACACAACGGTTCATTATAGGTATTGACCACAGAAAACAGTGATCTACGCAGAAGGGGCATCTATTTCACTCCACATCAACAATTTTCCTTTAGAACTTCTTTATTTGCGTTTCTTTTTGCCGTTTTAGTTACTGTTTGTCATCGGCTGTATTATTTTAGCAACATTTAACTCGTGATTTAGGTAGGTACCTAGTAATGAGTACGAGGTTAAGTACTAACCTACGGAGGGTCTGCGATTCACATGATATGTATAGAGCAGTACATATTATATAGAAGGGTTATCTATACAGAGAGCTGTGATCTGTAACAGAAGGGTATTCTGTACAAAATAATAAACCGTTGTGCAGGGATTTGCAGCGTTTTATAAAGGTTTGGTTTTGACCTCAGAATGTTTACTTAATGTGTTACTTAATTCCATAAAAGCCACAACATTCTTGTAATCCCGAATTACTCGGTGCGGGCTGCCATTATTGTAAGACCAGGGGCCCGTTCCTAAACACTTTTACTCTTCACTCTGCACTCTTCAAATCAACACTCAGTACTTTGCGAACGAATTTCCCGTCCTTAAGAACGCTGTTGATTTGAAGAGGAAGAGTGAAATGCAAAGTGTAGAATTGCAGAGTTTTACCCTGTTTTGAACAGTTCCGTTCCTAGAGGTTATCTTTCGCAAAGTGCAAAGTGAATACTGCGTTTCAAATGAAGAGTTTACATTTTTGCAGAGTCCCACATGCCTCTGCGGTAGAATGACATACTTCTCAAATTGGTGTTTACGTTTTATTCCTTCGATAAATTCGGTGTTTGGTAGTGCCAATAAAAAGAAGAGAATTCAACCTTTCGATTTGATCTAAAGGTGGTGGGATTAGTCTGAGGGCAAGCATATAAAATACCATCGAAGTTAGCTCCACTGAGGCCATCAAAATACTCTAATTTGGAAGGAAGGAAATGTTAGGAAGCGGCAGGTTGTTGTTGTTTGTGGATAAATAGCGACTACCTACCTAATTTTAATGTACATTTTTTTCTAAAAATAATGGAAATTTTCCGATACTTCTCATCAGAAGATGATGATGAGGATATTGAAAGTACTCGCCACTTCGTCGGCCGCATTCTTAAAAGATGAACCAAAGCCAATCGTTGCTCTACATTTGTTTTCTACAATACATCTCTGTCGTATTAAACTACTTATTTCGGGAAAATCTAATACGCCTTACCACTTGTCATGGGCGAATGAAGAAAAACGGCCGAAAACTAGGTGAAATCGGAAGAAAACCATCCGAAACACCAGCGATAAACTGTAACACCAGAGAGTTCCTAAAGACTAAAGTCGGGAAGATGTGTTCGGATTTATCTCAACTGCGCATGCGCGTCGCCCAAGTTCAAACTTATTTCCTTAAGTTCGACTTATTCGGCCTTATACATAAGGCGCGTTATCTCCCAGGGCACAAACTTTAGGAATCGTCTTTAACCTTACTCAGGGGTAACAGTGCACAGCTTTTTGCCGCGTTTTGTCGTTTTTTTTAACGCGTCATGTGTCGTCGGTCCTCGCCATCGCCAGCGTCTTTCAATGTTACTCCAAGCGTCTTTCAAAGAATTTGCTAGATTGTTGCGATATCAACTTAGGATAAAAAAGTGATTTTGATGTTCAAAATACACCTCACAAGCACTTATAATATCGTCATCCGACAACAGTCCTTGTCCGTTGAGGTAGAGGCGAAAAAGATTTTCAAGCTCTTCCATGATGAACTTGAAATAAAATAGAATAAACTAAAAATGAAATGGAAACGGAACGACCAGGAAAGAAAGGCAGCTGAAGCTGAATGGATTTCGCGTTGTGCTAAGTTAAGTGACGTTACTTTTTAATTCACTCCTACCCCCACCACTTCTGTCAAACCGAACTTATTGGTTAGCATCCAAAGTTAGCTCGCCTTAGATGTGGCCAAAAGATATGGCCGTTCCCTAATGAACTTATCTCTTAGGAACTCTCTATTTACTGGAGGTTACTCCACACAACTAAGGTTACTCTTCAGAACACTCTTCGTTTTGAGTAGAACTGCAGAGTGGGAGCACAATAGCTTCGTTCTCAGTGTGCGTTCTGCCAGTTCCGAACGGTTCTGGGCAAGCGCAGTCGAGTTTTCGAGTTCTGCGTTCGCAGTGTTTTGCGAATCCAGTTCCGAACGGTTCTGACAGTCCCCGATTTTTTTCGGAACTGTCAGAACTGGAACTCAAGAACGTAGGTGACGCATGCGCACACAGGTTATTCCACTTCCAGTTCTGAAATCGTTCGCAGTGCAGAACGTGGTTCCTCAAGTTCCGGAACGCCTCAGGATTTTCCGTCCCAGTTCTTGTGAGTTCGAGGACTGTCAGAACGCCCACTAAGAACGAACCTGAAGTCTTTAGGAACAAAGACCCCTACCCTACTTTTCATAATTCGTAGAGTGAAGAGTACGAATGAAGACCAAAGTGAAAAGTTGAAGAGAATTTAGGAATGGGCCCCAGCTCTAAATTAGACTCAACGTAGGATGTTTAAGTTACAGTAGAATATCTGATGACATTTAAATTTTCAACCTTCAATCCAAACTTACCCTCCTTCAGTCCACTCTAGAACTCTAGAACTTTAGAACTTTAGTCCAGATTCGACCATTTTTCAGGTAATTCTTCTGTGTGGATGTGTGTCTGTAAATTGTGTAGCTACATACTGGTGTTCACCAAAGTTACGAAAAACCCGATGTATTTAGCACATATTGTGAACTTCTTCTAAAAACATCTTTTAGGATCATGATCCAATTCACATTACTTTAGCTTCTTCACTACTACACGGGTTGAACTTACATCTTAATGTTCATGCAAGAATCAACAGAGTTCATGTCATGCATTACCGAATTTGCACTTTACGTTTCAGACGTGGTAAGAACAAATTTAATTCCTTATCTGTGAGTCTTCCTGTACCCTTGCACCACCCGTTTTTCATCAAAAGTACAACCTTGACGAGATATGTTGGTGATAGTTGCGGATTGATCAATATTTCCATGTGAAGTTCATCATAATCCTAATAACATTCTGCCAGGCACAATCATTATATTCATGACACTCTAATTTATTCCTCCTAATTTATTGTTTCCCGCAAATCTCATTGTAATTGAGAGGCAAGTAGCATTCTTGTGCTTACCTAGCATATATACGTGTATATATGTATATCCGGTTTCGTTCGATAAATTTCGAGGATCATGTCGCAAACTAACCGATAGGTAATCTACTAACTAAAAGGTAACCTAACTAATAGGTAGTCTATTCAAAAACGCTGCAAATTATTACTCAACGTTTCATTAATCTTTTTTTTCATAGATACCCCTTCTGCGAAGGTCACTGAATTCGTATTAGCGTAAGACCCTGAATTAATAGGGTAGTTTTTTTTTGCGGTGGAAACCTACCCATGCTCGCACAGACAACGACACAACAAAAATCCCACCAGGGTCGAAGTCTAAGCTCTCTAACTTTCGGCAATTACGTTCACCTGAATATCCATTTCTCCATCGCCCCCATCTCCTTTAAGGCACTTACGGCCCCGAGAACTCGCCACCCGGTCATTTTTGAAATTCTGATGGTCGCTGAATCTCGACGTATTCCCAAATGCTCACCTAACGACAATTTTGTGCCTGTCAACAAATAGGTGAAAAGTAGCTAATATCAAAATCCAAAATAGGCAACCATCTTTCTTCAAATGAAATAGTATCACGGAACAGCAAACTCGTTTTCATAAAGCCATGCGTGATAATATTATGCGTTCCCTAGCACTGGTATCTGGACTGAAGTTATGTATGTACTCTATGATTCACACTCACGTTGACGAAGCTTTTTGTTCAAACTTCAGGGACTTACCTTGAACGAACGGCTGGACGTAGTACAATGCTGCGGATGGTCTCAAAAAATCCTGAAACTCTGAATCAATTTAAAACGTCATGAAAACCATAGGCACCACTTGCAAGTTTTCGAGCTACGGCGTTTTGAACATTTCAACCCCTATTTTTCACCCCTTAGAGACGTCTGACACTAACACAGAGCTTCGCGGACCAACTAGACCTCAAAAGGGACCTACATAACTTTTTTCAGAACATCAGATGGTGGGGGAGGGGGGGTTTGAATTTTTTGTTTTTCTCATGCTTGATGCCGAAGGTTCATTATTGAAAATAATAAACCAAAATGTTGTGTATTTCACACTTGGTCAGCAGTTTGGTACTTAGTGGTGTGTATTCTTGATGGCGGCATAGGTCTTGATGTAGAAAACATTTTGGATTCACCAGCTAATTATATGAATCATAAAAACGACGTGTAAGCTACTTGGTTATTTGTACAGTCACTCCTGTATGATTTCATCAAAACTTTTTAAGCCCTTTTTGAAGGAGAGTTGAGAGGAACGTGGTATTTAACTCTAAATCAATTGAATAAGTTGTGTGATGCCTCGCAACTCTGGGTTTCAGGCAGATAATACTTCCTGAAATACTGTTGTTTTATGTCGCTCATGAAATAAGATGATTTGGTACTTGGCTCAGAATAATGTAAATTCGCAGGTGTGGTGTGAATTTGGATGCGTTCGAGGCTCAGGTGCCTGTTATCCACGTGTCGGGTACTAAAGGGAAAGGGTCGACATGCGCCATCTGCGAGAGCATTCTTCGGTCTCACGGCTACCGAACAGGACTGTACACGTCTCCGCACCTCAGATGCGTCAGGGAGAGGATCCGAATAAATGGCGTCCCTCTGTCGACTTCTGAGTTTTCTAAATATTTTTGGGAAGTTCACCATCGACTCAGTGATAACAAGGTGAGATTGGATTATTCATAACTGAAGTAATTATTCAAAATTATTTTATTATTGAACTAATCGACTGATCCTATATACAGGAGCATGAAACGGACATGCCCATGTATTTCAAGTTCCTTACTCTGATGTCTTTCTACGTTTTCATGGCTGAGAAAGTTGACGTGGCCATAATTGAAGTGGGAATCGGTGGTGAGCGGGACTGCACCAATGTGTTGAGGTAAATAACGCTTTCTAGTTCCATTTTCTTATCTTAGTTTCATTCCTACCGATGGTAAAGTGTTTTATTGACGTAGCACGTCCTTTCGTTGTAATAGAAGCTTCGTTTTGAGTCCACTTTGCTCATCATACATTCAACAGTTAAGCGTTGTAGTGTGTAGGAGCACCACCATAGCTGCTGAGTCGTTGAATATAAATCCCCTTTAAAATCACTAAATCTCCTTTAAATCCCACCCTCGGACCCTAATGGGCAGTTTTCATGGGTTACAGATTCTCATTTTTTTGGCCAAATTCTGTTCAATAACGGAAATTAACACTTATTGACCACATAATGAAGTGTTTTTGTCTAGGCAGAAAATGAGTGTGAAATTAGAATTTCTGAGCTCCTTGACTTTCCGTGGCATAACTGCTCATAGACGTCACCTTCCTCAGTCTCTTCATATTTTCCGAACCATATGGATTCGTAGTGCCGGCTTATAATGGGATGAAAATCATTCTTGGGATTCTAATATTATGTTATATTATTTATGCTCACCATTTACTGCTCCTTCGTTAGCTAATCGATCTACCTCTCCGTTGAAAATTATACCACTGTGCCCTTTAATACAAATACGGTTAGCTGTGATGCATAGACGTCTCACAGAGCACTTTCGTGAGAATATCTCCAATAAGTGGATTTAGAGCGGATTCAAGGGTTTTGGTGCTTAGAGACATAAAATAGAGCGATTCGAGTCATCATGGTTCCAGTCTGGGATTGAAAGTATGTATTCCAAGGCTTGAAAGATAGCCACAACTTCATCTTTATAACTGGAGCATTGAGCTGGCAATTTAGAATTTCCGTAAAATTGGTTTGAGACAAAAGTGATAACATATTCAGACCATTGATTACACAAATACTCGTAAAAGGTTGAGTTTAACGTATCACCCGACATCTGTGGTTTTTTTTAAATAACAGATTACACGTCATAGAAGCATTGCGGATCATATTAATTAACATATCTGGGCGGTTTTGGAGCTGTCCGTATTATCAGCCAGGTCTTGTGTAAAGCTCTAAATGACCGGAGGAGACACTTTGTTTCTCCATTCAGTAAGAACCTCTGAACTCAAATATGCTATGTTATTCAGTACTGTTGCCTCACGAGTTTTCAGCCTTAACATATGTATATTTGTGGAAGCCCAGAAAAGGTACTACTAACGCATTTCATTGTGTGCTTTCAAATGAGAGATAGGTACCTACGAGAGGTCTCCTCATTTGCTTAGTTGAGCTCAACTGTATTTTGTATACCTAAGTGCTGTTCTGTTGGTGATCACTTTATGTTACTCAACTATTTTGACTACCAAGTATTATTTAAATGTAGTAGTACGTTCTGTTTTTGTCAATTGGGTTTTCATTACAGGAAAACGCCTATTGTCGGGATCACTTCATTGGGCCTCGACCACACCAGACTCTTAGGCGATACGATTGACCAAATAGCTTGGGAAAAAGCGGGCATCATAAAACCTGGCTCTATCGCATTTACAGTCGCCAATCACAAGCCCAGTGCACTCCAAGTCATTAGGGAGCGAGTCGAGGAGAAAAAAGTAATGATTTATTGATAGTTTATGCAACGCATGTATATGGTAGTGATGAAATGTATCATTTGAACTACCTTGATTCATCATAGGTTTGTCTTGTTGTTTGGTCTCGCCCAAAACCTGCTTGTTACATTATTTTGGCTCCAAAATGGTAGTACTTTCCCGTTTTAACTTCGGTCGTTTGAAATATTAATAGCGTAGGTACCCAGAAGTGTAAAATGACATGTCCCAACTTACTCGCACACATTCATTGAATGCTGTGTAGTAGTTGAGACGCCAGAATCTACCTCCGTTTATAGGAGGGGACCTTTGAATGACGGAGTTTCAAGTCCTCAAATCATTCCATCGTTCCCTTTCAGTTCCCGTTGGTTTTTTCGGTTCTTGCCTACAGGTCCAACTGGGCAGTAAAGATTTTTCGTAACCCGATTCGTAAAGATTTTGCTCCTGATTTGTTCATAATGGCCCGATTTTGCTCAAATGAGTCATGTTTCTCAAACCTTTTCGGGAGCTGAAAGTAACCAGCAATTTAAAATGTCAGTTCGAACTCATCTGTCTGGTGCGAAGTAGCGATTGAAGTAGGTAGGTACAGTTTGAAGAGTCGTAGATTTTTAAAGGTGGATGGGGGGGATGACTGAAGACCCAGTTCGCTGAAGTCGCAGTTAAAATGGCGGAGGATGCTGAAGGCCTCGTGGTTTCACTGTGATTCGGTGAATTACGTTATTGTTCGGCTACTGATGTGAAATGCTGTCGACTCTTAGTGAAAAAGCACCAAAAAGTTGTAGGGATCTTTGGAGATTGAGGTCTTGGAAGATACAGCTGAGTAGTTGAGGTCGAAGAGTTCGTCGCGTTGATTTTGATGGCTGAACTCTCACGATATAGACTCGTAATGCGGTGTAAGCAATGTTTCTGCTTAAATTGTATTGGGACTTTCCGGGTACCTAATCGAATAGGGTTTTTTCAGACGGACCACATATTTTTCGAGGAATGACAGTAAAGCCCGTTGACTTTTCCTGTACTTTAGTGAGTGCGGATGAACCAACAAGTCTTGTCTCGCCGTTTTCAACCTTGCAACCTCTTTTTTCTTCACCCGAAGTTCTTTTTCTTAATTGTGCCTTTTTTGTCTTTGTTTGTAGTAAAAAGTTTTTTTCAAGTGGTCATCATGGTTAACGGGGAGTGGGGCAAGGATATTATAGAAAAATTGATGTTTTCACCCACTTTGAAGGTTTTTTCCCTCGAATATAGACACCGTCTGCAGTTGCCACGATCTTTTGCCTTTCGTTCATATTTCAAATGTCTATTCCACTATATGAAAAAATTACAACCTCACTGATCACAAAGCAGTTATCCACAATAGTGAAACCGTGGCCCGTGAAATCCATCTCGCTGGACTGTCTAGCACGCGCGAAAGAACGCCTGGGCCTGCCGATCTGTTTGAAAAAATCGGCAGAACTGCTCCATACACGAACGGACCTAGACAGCTGGCGGATTTGATCAAGGAAATCTGACGGACACGGCCTGTACGTAAGTGGGCGACAAAAGCCTTGGGATCCGATCTGATCTGCAGAAGAACCCACAGATCTGAGTCCGCCGATTTGGCCTTCCAGAAAACAGTTCGTGTGGGGCTAGCTATTTTTACCCGCATAAATTTCGTTTCAGTCAGTTAATCAGAACCGAGTGTATGTATGTGGCAAGGATTTAACGTTTGCACATGGGCAGACGGAATTCACTGTCCGATCTTAATGAATTTCATATCAGACCTTCTAGGACCCAACTCGCACCTACCTTCCACAGAATGCGAGTGGACATTTTGATTTTGGACGGCAAAAATGTCAGATAAAGACAGGGTTGATCTCTGGGATCCATTTCCTGGATTTGGGTTATAACAGTAAATTATTGAACATTTTATCTGTACTCCCCTCCCCCGGCCCTTCATATAGGGTTTCATTTTTATCATCTTCCCCAGGCTGAACTTCGATTAGTACCTGATATGGAAGTGTATGATATTGATGTTTCTCAACTTCCGTTGACACACCGCTTGAACTCGTCACTTGCAATCCAGTTGGCGCACTCTTGGATGAAGTGGAGGCGGGGGGACTCAAAAAGTTAGTTTAAAACGCCGTTCAAATTCCACTATGATTCCCAGCTGATCGCTGAAAACTTATTCCTGGACACGTGTAATTAATGAATGATCATCGTGATGACTGTATTCTCTTTGTTGCTTTCAGATGAGCTCACTAAAATGTCGACATATTTAGATAAAAATACGTTATATGGAATTCTTGATTGCTCGTGGAGTGGAAGGTTTCATACTGTTCACAGAGGGCGTCATGTATTCTATTTGGATGGTGCACATACTGTTGAAAGCACACAGCTCTGTGCTGAGTGGTTCAACTCAACAGCTCCCAAGTTAGTATTATTGTTGTTCCGTTACATGATCAGGAATTTGTCATTTCATTGTTTGCGTTTGGTAATATGTTGTCCAGATCATTGACATGAGAATTGGATAGTCTGTGAGTTAGTGGTGTAAAGTACTGATAGTTTCACTTCACTTATAACCCCCAAGAAGTGTTGCTGTTTTTGGAGGTATTCATGGCCCGTCATAATCCTAAAGGCGCGTTTACATGGCGCAAGTATACACTGAAACCAGGTAAAGGGTGAGCCATCAGTACCCGGGAAGCAGCTATGGTTCCACTTCCTCCATGTGCAGCATTGTTTTTCGTGTTGATTACATCAGCATGCATATTGAGAAGAACAAGAAAACCACAGCCACAATAGGCTAATGAGATACATTCTGGTGGAGTTAATTGACGACATCGTCATTTAGTACCTATATTGCGACTCTGATTGGTTCCATAATTGAAAAACAAGACACCAACATGTGGGAAGCCATAAACAGTAAAGGAACGACTCGCCATTACTCGTGTTTCAAGCCACAGGGTTCCCTACACAAGTTTACAGTAGGTACCTTTAGGTCAAAGTGTACACTTTCTAAGCTCTTACATTCCACAACACCAGAAAAATCTATATTTTTCAATTAGTTGAATGCAGAGGTATATACAGTAAGAATCACACCAGTCTGAGTAGCCTTTGAATCGGACGGGAGACTGACAGGCCATTGGCTTGCCGTCACTTGCGAGTAAATACTCAAGGCTGGATCGGTTTACAGAGCTCAGGTCGGCCAAAAAGGAAGGCCAAACCGTTCCACTTCTTACAAACACCAGATTCCTGTTATAAAAGATATTCTCTCCTGGCGAAGTGAGCAGATCACTGACCTGTCATCATCAAGGGAGGATCTGGCTACTCTTGTTGGTTTCTAGCGTAGATAGACCATGGCCAACAACTAACAGTGGGGAATATCGTTTGGAGGTCAGGCTGATGTGTCTGACTGAAATAGAAAAAATGAAACTGCTGACAAAAATGAAAAAGTGCCAAACTTTCGCGATTTTTTGGCTGCCAAAAGTTTAGCTCACCTCATAAACCGTCACAAACTCGTATTTTACTTTTATTTGGGATACCCTAAGTGGTTTATTTCCAGCTTGACTCGTTTTTTTTAAAAAGACGGAAGTCCAATTTGCCTGGGCTAATTGGTCTTCACCTCTAACAAGAGAAGGGTCCATTGAACCCTGAATTGGTCATATGAGGATTAAAAAATATCCTTTGGGGGGCAAACCGAATTTGGTGTTGAACGTGCCTGTACGGCTGCCCTTGTGTTCCCCAAGCCCTTTGCCTGATCGTTTCATGAGCTATGAAGTAGTTAAGTCCTCTGTCAAAGTTGAACCCATTGGCCTCCCTGAATGCACCATGAGTTTCGTGATAAGGCCTCTTACCTACGTCTCACATTGTCATCCTCTATTGGCTAAATGCGGTCAGTCTGGGAGAAGACCATGCTGGATGTGATAATCTGCGTCTTCCGCACTCCGCCCTCCTACTTTACTTTCTCTGTCTTATTATCATCTTGATGAGTGAGATTCAACTGCTACCCTCAATATTTCTGTATTTTTCGTTAATGTTTCTCTCTGTTTCCTATTTAGAAATGAAGAACGTGTATTGGTTTTCAACACCACTCATGGAAGAAGCCCACTAAATTTATTGAAAGCTTTTGTCAACAGTAATATAGACATTGCCCTATTTTGCTCCAATAATTTATCAACAAATTCAAAGAAGATTCCTCAAGGTAGGTTATGTTGTATGAACTAATTTACTAAGATATTTTTTGTTACGTGTTCGTAAGTCTACAAATGCTGTTGAATTGTATGTTGACAGATATCATCGATAAAAATGTGACTAGTTCAGACGCAGAAAAGGTGATGAGACATAATCTTGAAGTTTGGCAAACTTTGTGCAATGTTGGGGAGGACGGAAGTCGAGCGTTTTTCTCCGTTGAAGAGACCATTGCGTTCATTGACAGTATCCAAGATAGTTGTCATGTGCTGGTAACTGGGTCGATCCATCTAGTCGGTGCTGTTCTAACTATCATCCAACCCGACACGAGATAGATTTACATACGATAGGCTTGAACATTTTGTACAGCACTGGTGATAAAAACCCTATGAATATACCACCCAGGAGCAAAGCCCCCCCCCCCCCCCCCCCCCCGAAATCCTAGATAAACACATTTCGTCAATCTTAAAGTAGGTCGCATCAACGTTTGTTTTTGAACAGCCAAGACTTTTGATACATTCATGTATCAAAAGTCTTGGCTGTTCAAAAACAGAGCTGTTGAAATAGTAGCTAACACGTTGCCTTTGATGCTCCCAGTGATGGGACCCGTTTTTGCAGTGGGGAAGTATATTTGGAAATATCAGCCAAGACACTTGGCCCTGGGAATGAAACGCATTCTGGTGGAGTGAGTCTCTAAACAGACTGTTCGGTAGCTAGATGATACTGTGGAAATATTGTTGAGAGAATGTGGAAATATAGTTGAGAGAATGTGGAAATATAGTTGAGAGATTGAACACGAGAGGGTGGAACACCCGCAGTTGACTCAATTGATCCATTCCGCCAGAGGCCCTCTTTAAAGGACCACCGCCACCCACTCGGGTGGCAGGAAGGTTTTTTTTTTTCAAACGTTAAAAACTTTCTACAAGCTTTGTTCGCTGTGCACTCAAAATGGGTTTGAAACGGTTAAATTGGGAGCTTAGATGTTCGCTGTGCACTTTTATCCTAATAAAAAAATTTATGGCATCCATAATTCGCTGTGTCTTAGTCACAATTTAAAACTGATTAAAAATCAGTCGGAAGAATTTTCTCTGCTTCTGAATCTTTGCCCTCACCACACCTAACGTACATTTCAACCCATCAGATAATTTGTTATTCAACAACTTGTGGTGCGAGGGTTGTCCTGTTGCTTTGAGCTAAACAGATGGAGTTAGATTTCTCAGGTTCTCCCGATTCTCGGGTGTCTACCCTTATGAATTATCAGAGGATGACCACGCAGAATAAAATAATTATCAAAAATTTAAATTACCCTCAGGAAACCGTGCCCAAAACTCTTCTCCACTTAAGGTGCGGCGACACTGCCACCGGACTTGACTTGACTTGACCTCACTTGCGTGCCTGTCTGAACCCATCCTTTGTATTTCAAAGGGGAGCGGCGAGACTGCGACCGGACCTGACTTGACTTGACCAGAGCCACCCACCGGACTCCGTTCTAATCCGGTCTGGACCTTCTACCACGATTTTCAACCCCTCGCACCCCAACGAGCCATCCAACGCAGCCCCCACTGCTCTTTTCTCATCCTAAAATACTTTTGAAATTGAACATCGTTCAATTTGACGAATAGGGTGTGAAATTCACCGTACTGTGCTCGTTCAGAAACATATGGTGACATCCACGACTCATTCAAAGATAGAAAACTTGTCACTAGTTCTATTTCTTCATCAGAATCGGATTCTGATTCTAAATCACGAATGGCTTCCATTTCGGATGACATACTATTGTGACGTCTAAGAACAAACTGGACTGGTCGGAGTCCGGTGACTCCGGTCAAGTCAAGTCCGGTGGCAGTGTCGCACCCCCCTCCGGTCACCAGTCCCTGTGGCTCCAGTCAAGTCAAGTCAAGTCCGGTGGCAGTGTCGCCGCACCTTTACGGGTCGGAGAGTGTGGCGTGAATTGGCTAGTTGCTACAGCCTGAAAATGAACCAGGCTGATGAGATACAGGAACAGGTTATACTGTAGATTGCACCATGGGTTAGAGCAGGGTGGCCACCGGTCAGGGAAGTCAGGGAAAAAAAATGTTGGTCAGGGAAGTCAGGGAAAAGTCAGGGAAATCGAGTGGCGAGTCAGGGAAAATTACCGCACGTCCGCTGTTCTCTTGAGATTTTGAACTGACGCACTTTATTTACTGCTCTGCTTCTGTCCAGTCATCTGATAGGTTCAGAGAATGCAATGCCTGCCTAGCGCACCTGGTGAACAGAGTAGAGGATGTCACCATTGCCCCATCCGTCCCCTCAGCTCCCCGCAGGCCTGTGGGAAGTTCTAGGGAATACGATTGGGAAGTTCGATTATGAACCAATCGATAGGGTAGGTACTTGAACAGTAGTTGATGGCGTTCGAATATTCCTACGGGGTATTCTTCTTCCACTTCCACCAGTTTCTTTCCAGCCTTGAATTTTCCTCCATTTCACAATAAATTACATCGATATGGATTCAACTAACATCGATGGTATCGATGTTTATATGTTAGTAGTTAATACTTTGGTTTAAACTTAACCATTGATAGCACACCATCAGCATGGTTTTTGTAAAAGCAGGTCAACCTTCAAATCTTTTAGTTTTCACCAACTATGTATACACGCAGATTGAACAAGGATACCAGGTCGCCACCATATACCTAGATTTTTCCAAAGCGTTTGATAGGGTAGATCATAATTTATTCTTATGAAACTTGAATGCTCTCGGCTTTCAAGGAAATACGTTAGATCTTGTTTCCAGTTACCTCACCGATCGTTCCCTGCTAGTGAAAATCAGAAATTCCCTATCGTCCTCCTTCATTCCTTCCTCCGGAGTTCCTCAGGGCTCTCATTATTTTCAAACTGCTTTAATCACCAAAACTAGATCTAACTGTAGTTACAATGATGCTAATGTTTCAGTCTAAATGTTCAATTTGAAGTTGATTGGTTTACAATATACTTCAAATATTTGAAGTATATTTTCGATGTTAACTGTCGTCTCTGTACAGCTGGGCCTTGCCCGTTCTGTTA